>OZ014550.1:25698395-26273395 GCA_963966155.1 Clivina fossor
GTAAGTCTACATCAGGCTTCCTAATTCAAGTTTTTGGAAACACCGTCAGCTGGACTACCAGAAGACAAACATGCGTTGCTTTATCCTCCACGGAGGCAGAATACATATCGCTTTCCATGGCAGCAGCAGAGCTTATGTGGATGAGACAACTACTTATCGACCTAAAGGTGGAACTCCAGCTTCCACTTCAGATTTTTGAAGATAATCAAGCTTGTATTCTATTAATTCGCAAATGGGAACATAAAAGATTAAAACATATTGATATTAAATACAACTTCGTTAAGGATCTTTTTGAAAAGGGATTAATTAAAATAATTTACCTTAATACTAAAAATCAAATTGCGGATATTTTAACGAAGCCACTGTCTCAAGACACTTTTGTTGCACTTCGAGATAAATTAGGAATCTGTAAACTATAATATTTCTTTATTATGTTATTTTTGTATTTAATGTCATATTCTTTGTCAACAATTCTGCATCTGTATGAATTGAGGAGGAATGTTGAGAGGACAATTACATACGATGCATGATTCAAATTGGCGCCAACACCAGGCTGGCAGCACTGTAAAATAACTAAACAAGTACGTAAGTATCAATATTTTATTATTTCTTTTGTTGAACAAAATCTGTATAAAATTTACACCACTATTTTCAAATGATTTATAATTTGAAGATCAAAATAAGAAATGAATAATTTTCATTATAGGATTATTAAATATTACAGGACGTAATTATCTAAGATTTTATGTCATTTAATATAATTTTTTTGTGTTTTCTCTTTGTTTAGATTACATCTATTTTTTTATGATAATAATATCTATTGTTATTAAATGTAAGCCGTTACAAAAATTATCGAAATGAAATTTTTGATAAGAACATTAGCGTTTTATAAAATTTGTATTATATGGCACAATAATGTAATTTAGTAATGAAAATTATAAAAACTTTTCTTTAAATATATTTTGTACAAAAAAATGGTAGACTCATTTGGCAAGTATTCATTTTTACAGGAAGATAATCTCTAAATACAACAGCGTCATTATTCGCGCCTAATTCTTTGCAATATAATTTTTTTTAATATGAATTTTTTATGTGCTAAAGTTTACCCTGCATGGATGTGTCAAAAAATGTTGAAAATATTCACTGTGTAACCAAATGTTAAATTGCTAATATTATTATTCAGTTTTGTCTTAAATAAAATACTTTCAAATACTAATCGTGTGTTTTTGTCATTTTGTCAAAAAAATATTAATTTTTATTGTTATAATTTTGTTTCCTGAAATTAAATAAATATCAAACTAGCCGTGTGAAATACCAACAAAGCTGTTACCATGCTGTTACTAATAAACAAATTCAGTTGTTTTTTTTTCTTTCGTTGTATCGTGCACATGTAAATATTTTTCGTCTTCAAAATTCGTCTACTAAATTCTAGTAATTATTCTTCAATGTTATGTTAACTATTTCTCTCTCTCGGATTATTTAAAATAGAGTAAGTTATTCTCATTATTTATTATATTTTGAAGCAGTTCTTTTTATTTCAAAATTTTATAGTAGAGGTTATACATTAAAAAAAATATGCATTTTTTTAATGTAATATATCGATATGTTTATTTCAAAAATTTCTATTATAAAATTCTTTTCCGAAAGATTTTGTATAAAAAAATAATAGCGTATTGTGGATGAAAATTTTCAATAAATTTTAGCTCAGATGTTTTTTTTTTTTTTAATATTTTCTAATTTATTTGATTATTTGTGTAGATTGTCCTTCATGCGCTGCACCATGTTGCATATTGTTAAAGCAACAGCAGCAGTACAACGAGGAACAGCGGCGGCAGTAACGTCGACGACGGAGACAGATAACGACGACAATGCCACAGTTGACGGCAGCAGCAATTCGCCTTCAGACTAGTCAAGACCAGCAGACAACGCTTACACCGTCTGCCATGAAGTCCGTGCAAAATGCCGATGCTGCTAGTATTGCGACGATGGCAGCGGCAGCGACGCTCATCGTACACAAAGATACCGAAACATGAAGCAACGATCTCGCTTTTAGTATACCATCAAACTCACACCCCATCCTCTTCGCTTGAAAAATTAGTTCTTGTCTTAATCGTGAAATGCACAATGGCTGACAAGTCAACGAAAACTGACGAATCACTATTGAATGCCGATTTGGAAACGACGTGTCCGACGAGGACGAATGCAGCGACAGTTATTGCACGAGAAGCAAAACGAAACAGGACAAGAACATGCCGATGACGATGGCTCGTTTACTGTTTGTGAAGTTTATCATTTCACTGGCAAGTTTGTTTTATATTAATAATTATCTGAGAAGCTACTAACGTTTAATTTTAGATGAACGAATGAAGTAATGTGTGACGATTGAAAATGTATTACAAAGTTTGCACATAATTTCTTTCATCGGAATTACATTATTTGCATAGTTTTTCAATTCTTCCAATTTTGATATTTCGTTTCTCTTTCTTCTTATCAATTAATTTTACGAAAGAATGCATCGGCCTTAATATCTTCTTCGCGGTTAAATGATACAGTAGGTACTTGGACATTTTTCGGAAGATTATCCCATTTGTAGATATTGGGTGAAACTTGTCGGTCCAAACTTGCATAAGGTATGCTTAACAATTGTCTGATACATTTTCGAATCTCGTTCTGACAAGTTTCAATCGTGATTATTTGTTGTTGATGATTATGATCATTATTATGCAATTATGAACTGCACGAACTCATTGTTATGATCGCATTATTTATAAAATATCGTATTTCGTTGATCTGTGTAAAATCAGTGTGCAATTTAGTTTGAATAAGACGATCGGTGCCGAATGGAATTCGGTTAATTCTGTACTGTTAGATAGCGATCCACAAGATCCACACCTTATGCAAGTTTGGACCGACAAGTTTTTTCCAATATCTTCAAATGGGATAATCTTCCGAAAAATGTCCAAGTAACTACTGTATCATTTAACCGCGAAGAAGATATTTGGCCGATGCATTCTTTCGTAAAATTCATCGATAACGAAGAGAAACGAAATATTGAAAATGTATTAAATTTCTACGGGGAACAATATTCGCATTGAATTCTTTTTGCTCTTGTGGTTCTTGTTCTTTCAACTGTTTCTTTTTCATCCCGGTAGTATCAACGAGAATATAGTATTATACTATATTCTTTTTGGTGTAGTAATAGAAGTATCGTTATTTATTTTTACCTAATAGAATACGTTCGCGTTTGGATAACTTTTATTGAAATGCGTGGAAAAAGTGGACCGGAATAAAGCAGAGACAGTTAAAACAAGAACGGCAAAAACAAACTTAGGCAATTTAATGCAAATATTTGCCCGTACATATTTGAGATATTGTTTTTATTTATCGGATATTACTTCATTCGCATCTAAACTTAAACGTTCGTAGCCCATCAGCTGATTTTGAATATCGAACGAACTTCCCACTGAAACGATTTACTTCGGAAATAGTAAACGGAGGCACCATCGAAGAAAATCGCAATGTACGATGATATTGAGTGCGTGCCTTCTTTAACTTCCGGTGTACAAATCAATCACTTTGCAAGAAATGTGCATCTGTATTTGATATGCTAATTTCAAGATTCCATTTATTGTTTATCTGTATGATTTATGATGTAATGTTTTAAATTTTATCCATGTAGCCTCCAGCCAGTTTTTTTACTTAAATACTTTATGAAATTTCCTTATATGATTTTCAATAAACAATATGATAACAAATAATATTTAGTTTTTCTCATTACGTTTCGGACAATAGAAACAATGCATGCTGTTGTTGTTGTTGTTTTCCTTTGGTCGTTCCAATGGCCACCCTACACCTTCATTTTGCGCAAGTGCTTGATGTGGACCATGTGGAGAAGGCCTACTTAAAACGACTCCGACTCCGACTCTCCACTAATGACAAAAATGACTCCGACTCCGGCTCCTCTAAAAATTACCGACTCCATGACTTACAGCCCTGCTTTGAACTAACCTAACCTAACCTAATCTAACCTAACCTACCTTGTTCTGCACAAGTGCTTGCTGTGGACCATGACGGTCTCGCTGTTAGCTCTTTTTTTATCAGTTTATATAATTATAGGTAAATGCTAATATTTTTATTAGGTCAAAACTAAAAAATTCATAACAAAATAGACATTACGATATATTTTTATTTTGAAATATAAATTTTATTTTTTATTAAGAAAAAAAAATCTCTATTAACTATTTTTATTTTTTGCATTAAACACCATTAATTTTATATTTATTTATCTAATTAAACATTAGACAATTTTTAAATTAAAGAAAAATGCATTGGTGTTTAATGCAAAAATAAAAATAGTTAAACATTTACACTAAAAGAATTTATAAAAATTAAATCTCTTTTAGTTCAAAATTATTTTATATATTAAGTTATTCAATGTTAATTTCTACTACTTTGACTGCAAGGAAAAGTAGTATAGCGTTTGGTACGGTGTCTGTAACATTTTCAAAAAAAAAAAAAAATTGTATAGAAATCCTTCATATAGCCTGTAGATGACGAATCTGAACTTAGTGTATGTGGGTGTGTGTGTGTGTGCGTAGTCAGCTCACTCGCTCGCTCGCTCCTCCTAGACGGTTCAACCGATTTTAATGAAATTTTCAGGATAAATTTGTCTAGTACCCAAAATGGTCATGTGATTTTTTTTTTTTCCAGTAATGCCAACTTTTCAAGAAAAAAATTACTAAAGTTTTAAAAAATTCATATTGGCTACGTTATTTATCCAATTTTGATCAAATTTTCAGAAAAGATTTCCCTAATGCTCCCATTAATTACATAATTTTATTAATATTCAGTGTTGCCAACTTACCAAGAAAAAAATTGCTAAAGTTTTAAAAATTTTATTATGGCCATGTTATTCAACCGATTTTACTCAAATTTTCACAAAAGATTCTCCTAGTATTCATATAATTTATGTAATTTTAACAAAATACAGTGTTGTCAACTTTCCGAGAAAAAAATTAGTAAAATTTTTAAAAATTTATTTTGACCATTTTATTTAACCGATTTTAATCAAATTTTCATAAAAGTTTTTCCTAGTGCCTAAATAAATTATGCAATTTTAACAAAATACAGTGTTGCCAACTTATCGAGAAAAAAATCACAAATTTTTTTAAAAATCATTGTGGCTACATTATTTAATCGATTTTAATCAAATTTTCAGAAAAGTATCTCCTAGTGCCCACATAAATTATAATATTATTAAAATACAGTGTTGTCAACTTTCCGAGAAATGTCAAAGTAGTCTATATATGGGTTTACCCATATACTTCTAATCTTGTTTTATTTAAATTTATTCAAAATTGCAAAAAAAATTTGAAGCTTTTTACAATATTAAAAATGCCTATTTTTTACTAAAAATTTATCAGCAGCGAGTTGATTTTTATTTTGAAAAGGCAACAATTTTCAAAGAAATATTGATAATTTTTTATTCAAAAAAGGGAACAGCCAATGAAATAAATGTTTCTATTTGAAAAAAATCTAGTTACGATGAAAACAAAACAAATTAATATTTCGAATCGTTTTTAGTAAATAAATTATTGTTGCTCACTCAGTTGAACGTATTTTGTGTTCGGTCATTTCACTCACTGTGCCATTTCGGGCTTTTTTCAAAATTTTCGTATTGTGCTATCCATTCTCTAAACATACTAAAATGTGGTAAGTCTTTAAATTTCGGTATTTAAAACCTACAAATAATTTTGTTTCAATCATCATTTCGATTAGCTGGTTGATTCTTTGCTGTATTTATAATGAATTTTTATTTTTTGATAATAGTTATTGCGGTTATGGCGGTCATCCTTGCAGATCTAATATGCTAATATCAAACCAACAATTCTGCTACCTTAACCGTGCACCGGGATGTTATGGCTGCGGCCCCTGTAGCGATTTTCTGCATATGAACAATCAAGTTGGTAAGTCATTTTCTATGCATCAAAATTTAAAAATTGTGTTTAATATATTTGGCAATAATATTAAATAAATACGTAAAAATTGTGTATTTTCATGTTGTAAATTATCAGAATTGTAATTTTGCATCAAAAACTATTGCGTTTTTGAAATTATTCTACAAAGAAAAATATTGATTCTTTTATCATAGAATAAGAAAATTAAAATGGTTTAAAATGAATATTTTACAGTAATTTTGATGATTTCGTTAATTTTCCATAAAAATTTAGAAGGTTAAAAATATTTAAAAACGTGACATTTTATAAAAATATTTCATAGCTTACAAGTATTTTACATTTTGATATGTTTATCTGAAATTTGATTGGAGAATAAAAATATTAAATATAAAAACAGAAAGCTTAGCTTATTATTGAAATTAATTTTATTTGAAAAAGAAAAAACAAAATAAAAAATAGTAACATTTATAAATAAATTTATAAATAAATTATTATTGTTTGATCCATCGTCGAATTCACACACGTTTCTGTGTTCTCCGTAAAAAAAAAAATAAAAAAAATGTGTTGCAGTTTTTTCGTGTATTTAAATGGATACTTGGTAAACTATGGTTTGCTTTACTTTATTGTGTTGCTGCTTGAGTCGTCAAAGTGGACGCATTTTACTGCTTTGTTTCAGCTCTCAGTTTTGGTCTAAATTTTCTTTTCGAAATGAAATAAAGCCCCCGCCGTGGAGAGAAATCCTTTTTGTAAGTTTGAATTTTATGTTTTCTGTTTGCAGTTGCTACCCACCATGGGTAATCTGTTATCTCTGCCCCATCTGCATACCGCCACCAGTTCTAGTGCTAATGTGTCCCCCATGATGCTGCCCTCCTTGTGGCTCCTTTTGTTGCTAGAAGTTATTGAATTTTTTTTACGAAAAGGGTCTTTACTCTTTAGGAATTTGTAAGTAGCAAATCAATTTTATCCATACATGATACATATTTTTGACATTTATAGAATGAATATTCATTTATCAATTTCAAAAAAACTCAATATTCATATTTTACAAATGTTTCTCGTTTTTCTTTTTAATTTTATTTACATTATTTTAAATAAAATTGACTTATTTTCAAATGTATTGCACTTTCTTTTGTACACTTTGTTTCTGTAGTGATTGAATAGAATTTTATTTCCAGAATTGGCTCGACAATTTGGCTTATTTCTAACACAAATATGCAATAAAGAAATTCGACGTTCACCATCGTCTGATTCATCTAGAGGGGCTCAATATCTAGATGAAACAGAAGTCTGGAGCATAAAATCCTAAACCATTTTAAAACTTTAGATTTAGTTTAAATTTAGTTATTGTTGTACTAGAATTAAGTAAGTTAGGAATATTATTTACATTTTTATAGTTTTCAATATTTGCATTCTTACAGTTTTGACTATTTGTATTTCTATAGATTTTAATATTTTCATGTTCATATCGAGCAACAATCAATAAAAACAACATAAAAATACCAAATGGCTTTTTTTAAATTTTAGTTTCTTAGAAAAGTTAAAACTAAATAGCTGTGAACCTATTTAGAAAAAAATAAATTAAAATGAAATATACTTTTCTTTATAAAAATATAATTGTAAAATTCTATCTAATATATAAAATTCTTGTGTCACAGTTTTAGTGTTTATACTCCTCCGAAACGGTTTGACCGATTTTGATGAAATTTTATATGTATATTCAGTAGGTATGAGAATAGGTTTATAACTAATTTTTATACCCCTAAGTGTTAAGAATGGCTTACCCTAAAAAGAAATTTTTTATTTTTTGGACAAATTTTTTTTTGGCTATTTTTTTATGGTGTGCCATTAAAAAATACATTTAGTCCTAAATTTTTATCCTTCTACCACCAACCCCTACTTTTTAATAGCATTTTATATTTTTTAATCCCGGTCGATATCAATAGGGTTCCGTTTAGCCAAACTCAATAAAATTAAATAAATAAATAAATTTGTAACTTTGGGAAGTTGTTATTCCAATTGGAATTATTGTTATTTGAATTTGAAGAATTCCAGTTGCTATTTTGATTTTGTTCCTTTTCCGGTTCTGGTTACTGTTGTTCCAGTTTGGATTAGAGTTATTATTACTCCAATTGGAGCTGTTATTCGCGTTATTGTTGTTGCTGTTGTTCCAGTTAGAACTGTTTGCGTTATTGTTCCAATTGGAACTGTTATCATAAGTCAAGTTAGAATTGTTATTCCAATTGGAGGAATTATTATTATTCCAATTAAAAGAATTGTTACTATTTCTGTTATTACTTCTTTGGTTCGAACGATGCGATGATTTCATCAAATTCATGAAATCCGTCAGCAAATACAATCTATTTCTCTTCTGTTTTATTGCACCAAATTGTACTCCATGGTGAAGCGATTGTGTAACAGCTTTTTTAGCATGTTCGGCGGGCACATTACATTCGGTAATAACATAATCAGTTATTGCCTTTTTACTTGAACCTTGATTATTTTGCAAATTCTTAATAGCGCCAACAACCAAAGCAGCTTGTTTTCTTTTTGATACCAACATTTTCATTCTTCAATCAATCGAATTTTGCATGCAAAGTATAGCAAATAGAAGCAGAAGAAATACAAATAACTGAAAGAAAAAATAAAAATAAATATACAATAATTTACTGTTTACATACCCATAGCTAATGAAAAACTGATACGATATTATTTTTAAATACAGTTGTTTATTTTACATAGTTTGCTTCTTACAAGTTCATGGCTTTTTCTAATATGTAAAGCAAAAGCCAAATATACCTGTCACTGAATGTACTGCAAAACGAAGTATCGCTAGGAAAAGGAATAGGATTTCCAATGATGTTGAATAAGCAATAAATTTTGTATAGCAAAAGGTTGTTCTTTCTTTGAACTTATATCTTCAAATCATTACTACGATATTTCTAATAGTATTAAATTTGATACGAATGTGTATTAGACGTAGTTGTATTAATTTTGGTGTTTAAAATTTATTCAGTTTATTGACATTCTAATAGGTACTCTAGTAATATCTAATATAATTATATTTGTGATTTCTGCTTTCTGTTATTCTGAAAAAATCTGTGATGTAATAAAAGTTCTATTAATAAAAATTTTTACTCATTAGTAGTTTTAAATATCCTGAAAAAATAAAAAAAAAACATTTAAATAAAAATGCGTATAATAAAATATAAATAAATATATATAATAAAAAATAATATTGATTATTATTTAATCCATAAGTTTTACAAAAAGAAGTTTTACAAACAGAAAAAGAACATTCAAATAGAAATACATAATGTTATTAATGATTTAATCTATATATCACAATAATATTCTATATTGATGTTTGGGCAACACATTCTTTCCTTGGTTAATAGATATTGCAAGAGCAACATCGTCCTTGGTTATAGCTTTTTGACCTGCAATAATGATTGCATCATCCAAAATCTTTTCGGCATGTTCTATAATAAAAACAGAAATATGAAATATGTTATTATAATTATAGAAATTGAAATGCTTTCAAGCACTTACTGTACGCCAAACTCAAAAGTTGATTAATAACAAAAGGTTCGCAATGTGTTATCCCAGCGTCATGTAACAATTTTTTAACGAAGCGAACATTTTTAACTTCAGAATCAAGATTATTTGTGCTTTTAAGACTCATCTTGAATATTTTGCGTGTTTTCTGACATGCATAAACAAATTTTATCAATCAGATATTCAAATGTTTTAAATTCTGTTGCCATTGATATTCGATTACATTCGGTTCAAGTCGGAATTATTCGGATGTTATGCTGACCAATGGGAATGCACAATTATTTGAAGTTGCAATATCTTATTGGACATACTTGTAGTATGTGTTCAGCAGATTATCCCGGCTACAAAATTTTCCGATTACCTCTCTCTCTTTTTAAATTTTTAAATATTATATTTTTATTATTATGATATGATTATGATATTATAGGTTTTAATATATTAATTTTAACATTTTTATTATTATATTATTTTTATTATATAACGTTGATATGAATGCCTGGCAAAAAGTGTTTAGGTAGTTGTGATGTCAAGTCGAGCGAAAGCCACCTATATCTGTCATTGAATATTTTGTAAACAAATTTTACATGTGTTAATTTATAATCTAAAATTAAAAGCCTTCGTAAGGTTTGCAAAAATGAAAGGGTTTATATCTTAAATTTACAATAAGTGTAATTTATTAAGACAATTTTAATTGTAATTTTATTTACTAATAATCTAATTTGAAATTATAATGGAATTTTTAGAAAATGCAGCTGAAGATAGTCAACCAACTAAAAAGTATGAAAAATCTAATATGGGAAAAATCTTGTTGGAATTGCAGGTAAACGTTATGTAAAATTTTTGTGATAAAATTAAAATTAAAAAAAAAATTGAATTTTAGGAGGCATTGGTTTAGGATTAACAATAATTAGTGCCCCCTTTCTAATTCCGGCAATACGAAAATTTTGTTTACCTTTTGTGCCAGCATCAGATGAACAAATTAAAAATATTTTTATAGCATTAAGTAATCGAACGGGCACTTTGGTTGATTTAGGTTCAGGTGATGGAAGAATTGTTATAGGTAAATATTAAATATTCTAATTAAAATTAAGTATTAATAATATACATTTGACTAGATGCTGCAAAAAGGGGGTATGTTTCTCATGGAGTAGAGTTAAACCCATGGTTAGTGTTGTTTTCAAAATTTAGCGCACGTAAACAGGGTCAACAGAATCGAACAGAATTTTTCTGTAGAGACTTGTGGAAGTTCAATCTTAACAGATATGATAATATTGTAGTATTTGGAGTGAAAGAAATGGTATTCAAATTAATGTTTCTCTTTTTAGTATAAAGATTATTTTTATAAATGAATACGTTTGTAGATGCCAACATTGCAGAAGAAAATTCTATCCGAATGTCAAACGCATTGTAAAATCGTTGCTTGTAGATTTCCTTTACCTAATTTAACGCCAATTAGAACAATCGGAGGTGGTATAGATACGGTTTGGATATATGCCAAAATAATTAAATAGTTGCTATTATTTGTAAATAAAATGTTTCAATAAGACTATATGTATCTTGTAATAGTCTATTACTACAAGAGAATCTATTGGAAGAAAATAAAGATGCAATGTTAAACCGAGTAAATCAAACCTATAATACTACATTTAGTAAAGTTAAAAATGCAATAAAATATCTGAAAAACAATGCTGCAAGAATCGATAATATACAATCCGAACTTTTAATGACTGATGTGGACCTGTCAGCTTACCTTTTAAAACCAATAATCAAAGTTATTTGGATTTCCGAAAGCATACCAGAAGGTTGGAACGACGGTCTTATTATTAAATTTTTAAAGAAAGGAGACCAAAAGTTCTGAAAACTGAAGAGATATTACACTGTTATATGTTGCAATCAAATTTTTTCAAATTCAACTTTGGTAAGAATTGCATTCACCACGTCTATCTAATTCAATCAAAATTCCCACAAAAAATGCGTTGAGAATGTTTATGGACAAACTTTTTAATGCTTCTATCTCGGAAATTGCTTGAAATTTCTTCAAAAGCGAGAAAACGCAATAACAAAAAAGTAGTGATCCGTGAAAACAAAAAATTGCAAAACAATTTTTTTTTTAAATTCAATATTTTTCAAAATTGTTCAATATGAGAAAGTTACAGAGAAAAAAAATAATACATATATCTCGGAAATAGCTGGAAATTTTTCAAAAATAACAAAATTGAAACTTCGTAAACCAAGTACGTACTATAACATATCTAAGACTTACTCACCAAAGATTCCTCACCTCTTATTAATTAAATCCGAAATTATAAAATTTAATCACAACATGTTAAATTTATCCTCGTTTAATTAATTAGGAGACAGTCTTTTACATGGTGTAGTACGTATCTAGTCTATAGATTTGGTAGGGGAAGGCAAAAATGTATTTTCTGGTTGAATTATAACAAATAAACAATTCCGATATGTACCATTGAGAAAATATCGTAAATACAAGAAATATTTGACCTTTTTATTATTTTTTTCAAACAACTTGAATTATTTTGCAAACTATTGACCTTAGCTAGATTTAAATAACCGATTTGCATTCAGCACGTTAAAATCTATTTGATTCAATTAAAATTTCCACCTCACGACTATCCCTAATTAATCAAATATGATGTGTATTTCTAATTAAAGGGATGAATCGCTTGGATTGATATTTGTTGCGTTGTCTAAGTTTTGTTATTTTTGAGAAATTTTCAGCCGTTTCCGAGGTATATGCAATTGTAATTTTTATTCATAAATTTGATAATTTGCGATATTTTTATCTGTATTTAGCGAGCGCCAATCCAAAGGGGCAACAATAGCTGACCGGTTACTTTAAATTTATGTTTTTATGATAAATAAAATTTAAAATATATATTTCCAGTTGCTATTTTGATTATTATTCGAGTTGTTCGAATTCGAATTTTGATTATTCCAGTTGGAGTTGGAATTATTATTATTGTTCCAGTTGGGGTTGTTGTTATTATTTCTCCAATTTGAGTTGTTCCTATTGGAATTGTTCGAATTACTGCTGCGATTACGTGCTTGATTCGAGCGATGCGATGGCGATGGCATCATGTCCATGAAATTAGTTAGACTATATAATCCATTGGTAGTCTTTACAATTGCGCCAAATTCGATACCGCTTTGCAACGATGAGAGAACCGTTTTCTTTGCATATTCGGCTTTGTTTTTTCTTCCCTTTTATAGACTTAGACAACAATGGTACAAAGCAGTCTGGATTGAGGAAAATTTAAATACGGTTGTTTATTTTACATAGCTTGTTTCTTACAAGTTCATGGCTTTTTCTAATATTTTAAAAAATAACGATTTAAATTTATTTATATTAAAAATTGTATTATTGTTATTCAAAAGGGCTAATATTGTTATGTATTTATCAAACTATTATTTAAATTTTAGTAAAAAAAAGTAAATTAATCTTTTCTTTAGAAAGGTGATGATGTAGGGATATTTGGTAACAGTTATGTTGTTCTACATTAAAATGACTAGGCTGGCAATATTGATATATTGATATATGAATTTATATTTTGAGTTGTCAATTATATAAAAATACGTTGTAAAATAAAGTATCTATGTATCAAGAATTTAATAAAGACAATATTCACGAAACTTACAAATAAAGACAGTATATATTTATATTTTGTAATATCATATATAATAAAAAATAACAAATATTCATGGTAATTAATAAACCTGTAAGACAATGTTTTGTTTCATTTTCGCGCCCTAAAAATCGTATTTTTTTTTCACTCGAAAATATTTAATAAATGTTATATATGTTGTTACAGTCACCATTATCAGAATCTCGCCGCATTTAAGAAATTAGACCGAACTGGTGATGAAGAAATTTTGAATAAATTAGAATGGAGGATTTGGAAAATGTCTATTGCGTAAAAAATTTTCTTCGTTTTATAAGTTGCGAAAAAACTAAGGAAAAAACACTTTAGAAATTGGTTAATAATTTTGAAGCTCAAGAAACCGGAAATGGCATTGTATGCAGGGCGGCGGCGGCGGCGGCGCGGCGCCAATTCAAAGGGACGATTATTTAAAATTTATGTTTTTATTAAATAAAATTTGAAATATACATTTTTATATTCGTGCATTTTATTTAAGAAAAAATATTTCAGAGAAATTTCAATTAATAATACGAGAACGAATTCTAAAACTATTAGGTTTGCGTAACTGCTTCAATAGATAATATCAATCAAATATTTTAGAATTTTTTCAAAATGTATTCATAACACACGTTTTTAAATTGTGTATCTCATTTAAATATTTTTTTTTAGGATGAGGCTATTTATACATATGGTATGAATACGCAATTGGCTATTTATACATACTAAAAAAAAACTTAAACCAACCTACTAACCTAACCTATCCTAAATAGCCAATTGCGTAAACATACTGTATGTATAAATAGCCAATTGCGTATACATACCGTATGTATAAATAGCCACTTTCTTATTTTTATTTGAGAAGTTTTTCTTATATGTTTTTTTTTTGTAAATATGTAAAAGAATTATAAAACATATTAAATAGGTATTTTTTTAGTTTTCATATTTTTATTGCCTCAGTCTATAATTCAATTAAGTAAAAATTATTACTTATGATAATTAAGATTTTAGTTAACAAGTATTAATTTGTTCAAACAAATAATAGAAAAACTTTGGATAAGCACAGAAAATCTGCATTGAATAAGCGCATTTAAAAACATTGAATAAGCGCATCAAAATATTAGGTTGGCTTAGGATAGGTTAGATTTGGTTAGTTATGTTATTCAATATAATCATGATGCGCTTATTCAACCTATTTTGATGCGCTTATGCAATGTACACAAAAAAGGCTATATGCGCTTTCTTTTTTTGTTATTAATAAAATATGAATATTAATAATTATGATATAAAAAATTCGAATTCTCCTTCTCCTTTGATCATACTGCTCCGATTTATTCTCTACAATCTAAGAGAATTTTAGAACTAATTCTAATTTCGTAAATTTACGTTTTTTTGCAAATCCTGTTTAAAGAATCTTATATTGCTTAGTTTTTATTTTTTTATTTTTGTATGCTTTTTGTTCAATATTACACTTAAATAATAAGATAGCACATAATGGAAAAACAAGTAATTGAAAAATATAAATTATATGTTACAGTTAAGTGTAGATATTTATTAGTAAGTTATTTTATAGTTTCATTTTGCATAATTTTAAAAATTAATTTTAAACATTTATAATTTATTTCAAATAATAGCAAGCAAAGTATATGAAATAGAAGCAGAAGAAATACAAATAATTGAACAAACAAGATTAGAAGCATATGGGTAAACCCATATATAGACCACTTTGACATTATCACATAAATGAAAGAAATAAGAATAAAAATTTTTTTCACCGAAAATTGGCAACATTTTTTTTGCTAATATATAATATTATAGGCGCTAAGGGTATCTTCTGTAAAAATTTGATTAAAATCGGATAAATAATGCGGGCATAACAAATTTTTAGAAAATTATTAATTTTTTTTTTCGGAAACTTGGCAACACCGTATTTTAACAAAATTATAATTTATGTGGGCACTAGGAAAAACTTTTCCGAAAATTTGATCAAAATCGGATAAATAATGTAGCAACAATGATTTTTTTTTAATTTTAGAATTTTTTTACGATAAGTTGGCAACACTGTATTTTGTTAAAATTGCATAATTTCAATATATTATATTAAATTATTCAATGTTTTTTTTTAATTTAAATTTGCTAAAATTTTAAGCTTTTCATTAAAACTAGCATTTAATCAAGCTTTATTTGATGAATAAACATATAAAAAAAATATAAATTAATAAATTTTATAGAATATATTAATTTTTTTTAAAATTATAAATCCCGTGTCCGTTTTTGAAAGCAATACTAAGGAGGCGTATTTTCTAGAAAAAAAAATATTAATTTTTATTGTTATAATTTTGTTTCCTGAAATTAAATAAATATCAAACTAGCCGTGTGAAATACCAACAAAGCTGTTACTAATAAACAAATTCAGTTGTTTTTTTTTTCTTTCGTTGTATCGTGCACATGTAAATATTTTTCGTCTTCAAAATTCGTCTACTAAATTCTAATAATTATTCTTCAATGTTATGTTAACTATTTCTCTCTCTCGGATTATTTAAAATAAAGTAAGTTATTCTCATTATTTATTATATTTTGAAGCAGTTCTTTTTATTTCAAAATTTTATAGTAGAGGTTATACATTAAAAAAAATATGCATTTTTTTAATGTAATATATCGATATGTTTATTTCAAAAATTTCTATTATAAAATTCTTTTCCGAAAGATTTTGTATAAAAAAATAATAGCGTATTGTGGATGAAAATTTTCAATAAATTTTAGCTCAGATGTTGTTTTTTTTTTTTTTTTTTAATATTTTCTAATTTATTTGATTATTTGCGTAGATGAAGTCCGTGCAAGATGCCGATGCTGCTAGTATTGCGACGATGGCAGCGGCAGCGACGCTCATCGTACACAAAGATACCGAAACATGAAGCAACGATCTCGCTTTTAGTATACCATCAAACTCACACCCCATCCTCTTCGCTTGAAAAATTAGTTCTTGTCTTAATCGTGAAATGCACAATGGCTGACAAGTCAATGAAAACTGACGAATCACTATTGAATGCCGATTTGGAAACGACGTGTCCGACGAGGACGAATGCAGCGACAGTTATTGCACGAGAAGCAAAACGAAACAGGACAAGAACATGCCGATGACGATGGCTCGTTTACTGTTTGTGAAGTTTATCATTTCACTGGCAAGTTTGTTTTATATTAATAATTATCTGAGAAGCTACTAACGTTTAATTTTAGATGAACGAATGAAGTAATGTGTGACGATTGAAAATGTATTACAAAGTTTGCACATCATTTCTTTCATCGGAATTACATTATTTGCATAGTTTTTCAATTCTTCCAATTTTGATATTTCGCTTCTCTTTCTTCTTATCAATTAATTTTACGAAAGAATGCATCGGCCTTAATTTCTTCTTTGCGGTTAAATGATACAGTAGGTACTTGGACATTTTTCGGAAGATTATCGCATTTGTAGATATTGGGTGAAACTTGTCGGTCCAAACTTGCATAAGGTATGCTTAACAATTGTCTGATACATTTTCGAATCTCGTTCTGACAAGTTTCAATCGTGATTATTTGTTGTTGATGATTATGATCATTATTATGCAATGATGAACTGCACGAACTCATTGTTATGATCGCATTATTTATAAAATATCGTATTTCGTTGATCTGTGTAATCTGTGTAAAATCAGTGTGCAATTTAGTTTGAATAAGACGATCGGTGCCGAATGGAATTCGGTTAATTCTGTACTGTTAGATAGCGATCCACAAGATCCACACCTTATGCAAGTTTGGACCGACAAGTTTTTTCCAATATCTTCAAATGGGATAATCTTCCGAAAAATGTCCAAGTAACTACTGTATCATTTAACCGCGAAGAAGATATTTGGCCGATGCATTCTTTCGTAAAATTCATCGATAACGAAGAGAAACGAAATATTGAAAATGTATTAAATATCTACGGGGAACAATATTCGCATTGAATTCTTTTTGCTCTTGTGGTTCTTGTTCTTTCAACTGTTTCTTTTTCATCCCGGTAGTATCAACGAGAATATAGTATTATACTATATTCTTTTTGGTGTAGTAATAGAAGTATCGTTATTTATTTTTACCTAATAGAATACGTTCGCGTTTGGATAACTTTTATTGAAATGCGTGGAAAAAGTGGACCGGAATAAAGCAGAGACAGTTAAAACAAGAACGGCAAAAACAAACTTAGGCAATTTAATGCAAATATTTGCCCGTACATATTTGAGATATTGTTTTTATTCATCGGATATTACTTCATTCGCATCTAAACTTAAACGTTCGTAGCCCATCAGCTGATTTTGAATATCGAACGAACTTCCCACTGAAACGATTTACTTCGGAAATAGTAAACGAAGGCACCATCGAAGAAAATCGCAATGTACGATGATATTGAGTGCGTGCCTTCTTTAACTTTCGGTGTACAAATCAATCACTTTGCAAGAAATGTGCATCTGTATTTGATATGCTAATTTCAAGATTCCATTTATTGTTTATCTGTATGATTTATGATGTAATGTTTTAAATTTTATCTATGTAGCCTCCAGCCAGTTTTTTTACTTAAATACTTTATGAAATTTCCTTATATGATTTTCAATAAACAATATGATAACAAATAATATTTAGTTTTTCTCATTACGTTTCGGACAATAGAAACAATGCATGCTGTTGTTGTTGTTGTTTTCCTTTGGTCGTTCCAATGGCCACCCTACACCTTCATTTTGCGCAAGTGCTTGATGTGGACCATGTGGAGAAGGCCTACTTAAAACGACTCCGACTCCGACTCTCCACTAATGACAAAAATGACTCCGACTCCGGCTCCTCTAAAAATTACCGACTCCATGACTTACAGCCCTGCTTTGAACTAACCTAACCTAACCTAATCTAACCTAACCTACCTTGTTCTGCACAAGTGCTTGCTGTGGACCATGACGGTCTCGCTGTTAGCTCTTTTTTTATCAGTTTATATAATTATAGGTAAATGCTAATATTTTTATTAGGTCAAAACTAAAAAATTCATAACAAAATAGACATTACGATATATTTTTATTTTGAAATATAAATTTTATTTTTTATTAAGAAAAAAAAATCTCTTTTAACTATTTTTATTTTTTGCATTAAACACCATTAATTTTATATTTATTTATCTAATTAAACATTAGACAATTTTTAAATTAAAGAAAAATGCATTGGTGTTTAATGCAAAAATAAAAATAGTTAAACATTTACACTAAAAGAATTTATAAAAATTAAATTTCTTTTAGTTCAAAATTATTTTATATATTAAGTTATTCAATGTTAATTTCTACTACTTTGACTGCAAGGAAAAGTAGTATAGCGTTTGGTACGGTGTCTGTAACATTTTCAAAAAAAAAAAAATTGTATAGAAATCCTTCATATAGCCTGTAGATGACGAATCTGAACTTAGTGTATGTGGGTGTGTGTGTGTGTGTGCGTAGTCAGCTCACTCGCTCGCTCGCTCCTCCTAGACGGTTCAACCGATTTTAATGAAATTTTCAGGATAAATTTGTCTAGTACCCAAAATGGTCATGTGATTTTGTTTTTTTTCCAGTAATGCCAACTTTCCAAGAAAAAAATTACTAAAGTTTAAAAAAATTCATATTGGCTACGTTATTTATCCAATTTTGATCAAATTTTCAGAAAAGATTTCCCTAATGCTCCCATTAATTACATAATTTTATTAATATTCAGTGTTGCCAACTTTTCAAGAAAAAAATTGCTAAAGTTTTAAAATTTTTATTATGGCCATGTTATTCAACCGATTTTAAATTAAAGTAAGTCTTTTGCATCAAAAACTATAAATTTTGCCTATTACGTTTTTGAAATTATTTGTAACAATCAGCAAAAAGAAACAAATATTGATTCTTTTTTTATAAAGAAATATAAAAAAAAATTACAAAAAGATTATATTGAAAACTGAATTTCATAGCCTACAAATATTTTACATTGATTATTTCGTTAATTTTATATAAAAATGTAGAAGGTTAAAAATATTTTAAAACATGATATTTTTATAAAAATATTTCATAGCGTACAAGTATTTTACATTTTGGCAACTGATATAATTAACAAAATATGTACAGTTTTTTTTTTTAAATAACAACATTAGAAGTATATGGGTAAACCCATATATAGACCACTTTGACATTTCTCGGAAAGTTGGCAACACTGTATTTTAATAATATTATAATTTATGTGGGCACTAGGAGAAACTTTCTAGGAAAATTTCATCAAAATCGAATAAATAATGTAGCCACAATAAATTTTTAAAAACTTTAGTAATTTTTTTCTCAGAAAGTTGGCAACACTGTATTATATTAAAATTATGTTATTTATGTGGACACTAGAGAAATCTTTCCAGAAAATTTGATCGAAATCGGATAAATAATGTAGACACAATAAATTTTTAAAAACTTTAGTATTTTTTTCCTCGGAAAGTTGGCATCACTGGAAAAAACAAAACCACATGACCATCTTGAGCACTAGACAAATTTATCCTGAAAATTTTATTAAAATCGGTTGAACCGTCCGACCAGGTGAGCGAGCGAGCTGACGACGCACATCCATACACCCACATAAACTAAGTTCAGATTCGTCATCATGAAAAATTTCTATACACAATTTTTTTTTTTGTAAATGTTACAGACACCGTACCAAACGCTATACGACTTTTTCTTTGCAGTCAAAGTGGTAATAAAATCAGAATTAAAATTATGTGTTTTAATCCGAAATATTTAGGTTAAATTTAATAAGTTTCAGCCTCACAAAAGACAGTTGTAATTTTGTTTTATTTATAAAACTAACAATTATTTAATTGAAAATAATTTCAAGCTTTACTATATAGAAAGCTTCAAAATTATAGTTTTCTATTTTATGGACTTATAAATAGTACAAGCGTTACTATATAGATGGCTTCAAAATTACAGTTTTCTTTTTTATTGACTTATAAATAGTACAAGCGTTACTTTATAGATGGCTTTAAAATTATAGTTTTCTTTTTTGTCAACAATGCTTTTAATAGTTTAGGCATTACTTGTATAGATGACGCTGGTAGTATAGTTTTCTTTTTTACCGACTTGTAAATAGTACAAGCGTTACTATATAGATGGCTTTAAAATTATAGTTTTCTTTTTTATTGATTTATAAATAGTGCAAGCGTTACTATATAGATGGCTTTAAAATTATAGTTTTCTTGTTTATCGACAGTGCTTTTAATAGTTTAGGCATTACTCGTATAGATAACGCTGGTAGTATAGTTTTCGGTCGAAAGTTCGGTACGAAAGTTCGGTACGAAAGTTCTCAGGGTTTATTATGTTACTGTTTTTATTCATTTGTTTCTGAATAAAATATTCAACGTATTTCGCGTTTTGAGATCTTATCTTGTATAGAATTTTTTCCTCTATCTGATAGTGTAATTTGTTTTTTTCTATGTTATTCTATTTTGTGACTTTTGTGAGCTTAATTCAGCATGTCTAAGGAACAATTTCGTACGATTTTTTATTTTAATTTTAAATTGGGACAATCCGCTGCCGAGACAGCTCGCCAAATTAACCAAGGGTGGGGCCCTAATAGCGTTGAAGAAAGCACCGTGCAACAATGGTTTAAAAAATTTCGTTCCGGAGATATCAGCCTTGAAGATGCACCTCGTAATGGTCGACCTAAAGTACTTCAGGACGACGAATTGAGGACCCTGGTGGAAGCTGACCCATCGCGAACGGCTCGAGGGATTGCACAGGAACTAGGAGTCAGTCACCATGCAGTCTTAGATGGTTTAAAACGTCTTGGAAAGGTGAAAAAACTCGAAAAGTGGATGCCCCACGATTTGAACGATCGACAGAAATTGTCACGTTTCGAGATGTGTTCGTCTTTGATTCTGCGAAATCAAAACGACCCTTTTTTGGATCTAATCGTGACGAGCGATGAAAAATGGATAATGTACGATAACCGGAAACGTTCGGGACAGTGGTTGAACGCCGACGAGCCTCTCAGACACTTTCCAAAGGCGAAAACCCACCAAAAAAAAAACTATGGTTACAATATGGTGGTCTGCAGCTGGCGTGATCCACTACAATTTTTTGAAACCTGGTCAAACCATCACAGCGGAGTCTTATTCTGAGGAAATCGACGAAATGTGCCGCAAATTGCATCAAAAGCAGCCGGAACCAAATTTTTATAATGATGGAATAAATAGACTTGTAACACGTTGGCAAAAATGTACAGATTATAATGGCGCTTATTTCGATTAAATCGAGTAATTATTACAGAAGTTATGCCACTTTGAACTTTACCTATTGAAACCCTGAGAACTTTTGTACCAATCTATTTTTACATTTGAATACTTATTTTATGTACCTAATTATACAAATATTTTTATATAAAAATGCAAAAAATGTAATAATGACATTAATAAATGTAATAATTACATTAATAAATGTATAATATTTATATTAATAAATATAAATGTAATATTTACAACAGTAAATGTAATTGTTACATTTATTAATGTAAATATGTACGCATAAATGTAATATTTACATTCACAAATGTAATAATTACTTTAAAAAGTGGAACTATTACAAGCAGTTATGTAAATTTACTTAGTCAATGTAATAGATTAAAATGTGTTACATATTTTAATTGTAATTTTACATATAAAAATAATTTTTGTAAAAATACATTTTTTTTGTAAATGTACAATGATTATTATCGTTGGCAACAAAGTGTCCAATGATTTTTATTGTAATTTTTTTTTACAGTGTACTACTTGGAAACTTTCGCTGCAAGCAAGCCACTCTCACAATCATACCACCACTCCAACTACTCATCGGACTGTTCCACTGGGCAAACGTATACCATATCAAAATCATTCAAATAAATCGTTTTTAACAGCAAACGTTCATTAGACACATTCGCTCCGCCATGTCTCCGAACCATCTTAACTGACTAACACCAACTTTTGCTACAACAAGATGCATATAAAGTATATTCACAGTAATATTATAGATAGTTATAGACCCAGTGGTTCTCAAACAGAGGTACATGGAATTGTTGTTCAGCAGCTTAGCTTTAGGTCTTTGAACCGTTATATTTTTCCGCACTTTGACTGTAAGGAAAAAGTGGTATAGCGTGCGCGTACATTAGCAAAAAACATTAGCAAAAAACAAATTTTGTGTATAGAAATCCTTCGTCTATAGCCTCTAGATCAGACGAATCAAGCGAACTTAGTTT
The DNA here is from genome assembly GCA_963966155.1 of Clivina fossor. NCBI lineage: Eukaryota > Metazoa > Arthropoda > Insecta > Coleoptera > Carabidae > Clivina > Clivina fossor. Next base: position 25,720,843 of record OZ014550.1, read on the forward strand.
ATAAGTGAGTGTATCAGTGGCGTAGCTACAGGGAAGCAACTGGAAGCAACGCTTTTGGGCCCCCGGCTTTAGAGGGCCTCTTTAAAAATTTATGTATTTATTATTTATATATAAAAAAAATCATCTATTTAATTAACTTTGTTTTTGTTTTTTTGTTTATAAATATCGTTTAGAAATATTAAAATATCAAACACATTTATTTATTTAAAATTAAATTATAACCAGGCCTATGCAACTGTGAGTTTCAGCGTGCCACGGTTTGTCTAAAAATTTGGGGTGGCGCCACTAGTGTACTAGTCCGGCCAGTCTTTTCGGTGTGTTTCCGTATTGTACTTTTAATGTCAAATACATGATTATGGAAAAAAAAATAGAACGATTGACAATGAAACTGAAGACCAAATAAGGAATTATGAACATTTCTGGAAAAAAGTTTTAAAACGTTTATTTGATATAACAATGAAACTTGCGAAAAATTCTTCATCATTTCGTGGACATACTGAGTTAATTGGAGATGTTTACAATGGAAATTTTTTGTCTAAAGTTGAACTTTTAGCCAAATATGATGACTTTTAAAAAACGTATTAGAAATGCCAACTGGTTCGATTAAATATTTATGTCTAACAATCTAAAATGAAATAATTCAATTTGAAAATTTGCTGGAAAAATTAATTACTAATATTAAATTAAGCCCGTGCCACTCAATTTTACTTAATTTTACTCAAAATATTACAAAAGTTGACCAATTAAGTATTGTTGTTAGATATGTACAAATTACAAGAAATCATAGATCGGAACTAATTGGTTTTGAAATAAAAGAAACCTTTTTGGAATTTCTTTTAATGGAAGATCATTCTGCAGAAGGAATGAAAAATCAAATATTAAAAAAATTTGATTTAGGAATTGAAAATTGTGTATGATAGGGGTATGATAGTGCTAATGTGATGAAAGGGGTATATAATGAATTGCAACAAATAATTAAAAAAATTCATCCAAATGCTGAATACATTCATTGTGCCAGCCAAAATTTAAATCTCGTCGTTAAAGATGCAGTAGAAGGATGTAAAGAAATTGCAAATTTTTTACAAAAATTCAAGAAATTTATACATTTTTTGGCAATAGCGTAAAAAGATGGGACCTACTTCCCAAATTTACAGGAGAATCACAAGTAACCTTAAAGAAACTTAATCCAACCCGATGGTCTTTCATTAGTAGCCATCAAAGTACGATATACCGATATCATTAGGTTTTTCACTCAAATTAAATTAACACAAAAAAAGATAGAAATGATGCTCAAAATATTAAAAATAAAATTGAAAACTTTGAATTTATTTTTATAACTGTGTTTATGGAAAAAATTTTGCTTCAAAAGTTTTACAAAAAAATAATATAGATTTAAATAAAGCAAAAAGCATTTTAAATCGTGTGTACAACAATATAACTAAAATTAGATCTACAGTAGAACTCCGATTATCCGTGCGCGCATTATCCGGGCGGTGAATTTTTCGTGCGGCATTTTTAAAATGTCATCCGTGCGCGGATTATCCGTGGCTGACGGCCAGAGGTTGGCGCATGAACGCTGAATGCACCGTGCAGGCGTTCGCCTCGGGGAATACCCGAGTTCGGCTCGAGAAATCCTCCGTTTATGTGTTTACTTATTATTTTCGCCAACTGCCGACCGACTCGTTAGTTAAACGTAAACAGATATTCGTTTGACACATGTATTTGTCTGAATAAATTATTTAAAAAAATAAAAATGAGGTCTTTGGATTATTCGTGTTTTCGATTATCCGGCGAAGGCTCGGTCCCGGCTGGCCCGGATAATCGAGGTTCTACTGTATTTATAATGAAATTGAAAATGAAGCAATAGAGTTATCAAAATCTTGGGGAATAAGACCTAATTTTGAGGAAAAAGACAACCAAAAATAAAAAAACATTATGATGAGCTAGCCACAGACCATAGATTCGAAACAAGAAAAAATATTTTTAAAATTCAAGTTTATAATTTTGTAATTGATATTGTCATAAATCAAATAAAAAGAAGATTTGAAGGTATGGATAATGTTGTGAACTATTTTGGTTTTTTAGAACTCAAAGAATTGTTAAAATTGTCAACAAAAGAAATAAGTTCTAAATGTGACAAATTACAAAAAAAGTACCCAAAATTACTAACAGATATATTTGCTATACAATTTACAAACATAACTACTTTGTTGAAAAGCGATTTAAATGAATCTATGTCAATAAAGGACTTTGCAAATATTATAATTGAAAAATTTAGTTGCTTGGAAAGTGATTTATCTGAAGTATATACGATGTTTATTATATTTTTTACTTTGCCAGTGACTGTTGCGACAGTAGAAAGAACATTCAGCAAATTAAAAATTATAAAAATTTTAAAAGAAATTCATTTGGACAATCTTGTCTGAAATATTTAGCATTGATTGCTATTGAGATTAAAGAAGCAAGTCAATTAAACACGAAGACTCTAATTGACAAATTTGCGGCTGCAAAATCTAATATATCTATTTCATTCTCCGCTTTTAAGTTAAAAAATAATTTTCCTTTGTATAAACAGTTGAAATAAAAAAATGTTAGTAGGGGCCCCGTAGTTAGAGTTTGCTTATGGGCCTAAAAAATCTAGTTACGCCACTGGAGTGTATGGATGTAAGGAGTCAGTCAAAATTTTGTGATTGCAACTCCTCCTAGACGGGATTCAACCGATTTGAATGAAATTTTCTTCATAACCTTGTAAAAAAACAGTCATAACGTTGTAAAAAACAGACATAATCTTGTGAAAAACAGACATAATCTTGTGAAAAACAGACATAATCTTGTAAAAAACAGTCATAACCTTGTGAAAAACAGACATAATCTTGTGAAAAACAGACATAAACTTTTGAGAAACTTCATAATCTTGTAAAAAACAGTCATAACCTTGTGAAAAACAGACATAATCTTGTGAAAAACAGACATAATCTTGTGAAAAACAGACATAATCTTGTGAAAAACTTCATAATCTTGTAAAAAACAGTCATAACCTTGTGAAAAACAGACATAATCTTGTAAAAAACAGTCATAACCTTGTGAAAAACAGACATAATCTTATGAAAAACTTTATAATCTTGTAAAAAACAGTCATAACCTTGTGAAAAACAGACATAATCTTATGAAAAACTTCATAATCTTGTAAGAAAACAGTCATAATCTTGTAAATAATAAAATATATAAAAACAACTTTTTTAAAAACCACGCTTATATTTAAATGCACTGAAAAGAGGAAAATAAATTTTTTCCTGGTTTTCCAAAATTTTTAGAAAGAAATAAAAGCGTGGAGCGCCAGAAAACTATATATTTCGCAATGATGATTAAGCGCTCCACGCTTTTATTTCTTTCTAAAATTCTTGGATAATCAAGAAAAAAAAATATTTTCCTCTTTTTAGTGCATTTGAATATAAGCGTGGTTTTTAAAAAAGTCTTTCTTATATATTTTATTTTCTGCTTTTTACCACTTTGACTGCAAGGAAAAAGTAGTATAGCGTTTGGTACGGTGTCTGTAACATTTTCAAAAAAAAAATAAATTGTATAGCAATCCTTTATATAGCCTGTAGATGACGAATCTGAACTTAGTTTATGTGGGTGTATCATACACCCACTTATAAACTAAGTTCAGATTCGTCTGATTTAGAGCCTATATGAAGGATTTCTATACACAAATTTTTTTTTTTTGAAAATGTTACAGATAACGTACCAAACGCTATACTACTTTTCCTTGCAGTCAAAGTAGTAAAAATAGTAACACGTGCAAGTAAAATTTATAAATAAATTATTGTTATTTGATCATGATTCCAGGGAGGACCTGCATGATTCGATCCGTCGTAGAGTTCAGACGCGCTAATATGTTCTTCGTAAATATTGACCCCCAATTTCCAAATTTCTTATTCGGAATGGGGTGAAGCCCCATGGTGAAGAATCCTTTCTGTAAGCATTGAATTTTATGTTTTTTTGTTTGCAGTTGCTGCCCGCCATCGTAATCTCCTATTTCTGCCCCATCTGCATGCCGCCACCCGTTCTAGTGTCAATATGCCCCCCCATGTTGTCTGTCTGTATGCTGTCGTCCTTATGGCCCCTTGTGTTAGAACTCATTAACATTTGCGAAGTCTACTCTTCAGAAATTTGTAAGTAAGAAATCATTTTCACTCATATAGGTACATAATTTTGACATTTATAAAATATTCACTTATCAATTTCAAATTATTCATTGCGTTTCAATTTTAAATTTTTTATTTGTATAGTAGTGAATAACTCAATATTTATGTTTTACAAATGCTTTTTCCAGGGCCGGATTAACAGTAGTGGAGGCCCTGGGGCGGAAAGCTAGTGTGTAGGACGCTCTTTGAGAAAAATTTTTTCACAAACTTGAAAAATAATCAAGATACAGATAAAAAACTAATTTTAGTTGATGTTTAAATACTTTATTTATTAATAGTATGTATGAATATTTAGGTGAACATAATTGATGATTATGAACATAATCATCTGAATTGAACGAAAGCTTTATTTTATACAGATATATACACTTTTCGCGACTTCTTTTCAGAAAACTTGTGAATTAAATCACTGAAATCCAGTTCTCGGAGTAGATGTTACAAATTGTTGACAAAATAAAATATATATTTACACTATTTTTAATGTTTTATGTACAGAATCCATTTGCTTTATATGTTCACAGAAGAAAATTTATATTATTACATAATACACGTTTATTAAATTGTCTGTAAGTACTATATTTAGTTTAAACTACAAATAATTATGCTCGTTCAAATCTTTTTGTCGATGAAAATTTAATTAGTGAAAATTAAATATATTGTAAAAAAAATGTAAATAAATTTTTTATGAGTAGGCCCTAATATGTGTAGGTCCTGGGCAAACGCCCCTTCTGCCCACTCGTTAATCCGCCCCTGGCTTCTTCAATTTCTTTTTATTTTACACGACTTATTTTTAAATGTATTGAACTTTTCGAAGTGATTAAATTAAATTTTATTTTGTTATCTACAGAATTTCGATTGATTCATTTATGTGCTCAATATCTTCATGGAAAAACATTTCGGGGACATAGCGCCTCAAATTGTTTAAAAACTTTAGGTTTAGTTTTGTTATTGTTGTACTAGAATTAAGTTAGTTAGGCATATTATTTACATTTTTATAGTTTTCAATACTTGCATTCTTACTATTTTGAATATTTGTATTTCTATAAATTTAATTATTTTCATGTTTATATCGAGCAACAATCAATAAAAAAACTTTAAAATACAAAATAGCTTTTTATTTGTAACATTAATTTATAATAATATTAAATAAAAAGGATATAAAAATAAAAAATATAAACTAAGCAATATAACGTACTTTAAACAGGATTTGTAAAAAAACGTAAATTTACAAAATTAGAATTATTTTTAGAATTCTCAAATTTATTGTAGAAAATAAATCAAGGCAGTATGATCAATGGAGAAGGTGAATTCGAATTTTTTATATCACAATTATTAATATTTATATTTTATTAATAACAAAAAAATAATTATCTATATACTAATATAATCAACAAGTAAATAACAATAGAAATAAATATATTGTTTTTTTAGTAAAATAATATAAATTCTTTTGGTTTAACATATTTGCGGTTTCATGTCAAATCGCATAACATTTACAAACCTATTAAACGTTAAATTTTTGAATACTTTTTTTGAATTTAACTGCTTTTAACCAGTCATTTTGCTTGCTTCTTGTTGAAGTGACTTCTAATTGGATTAATGTATTATTAAAATACACAAATCCGGGAAAAATTAACGTAAATAATTTATGTATTAATATATATGTGTAAGAAAATTAGAATCAAACCCAAAACAAACCCCCTTAAAAAACAAACAAAAAAGATGAATAAAAATCAATAAAATCTTTTGGAATTTTTTCAAAATGTGTTCATAACACACGTTTTTAAATTTTATCAATTAAATGATATCAATCTTTTTTTTGTGTGGTTTTTAAAGGGAAGCAGTGTTGCGTAACCCTTTACAATGCAATTGTGTTCTGGGTTTGATAAATTTTAGTGCGGGAATACTGCACGAGAGGTATTTTCATCATTTTTATATCATTTTGACATTTTTCAAAAAACAAAATTCTATATTTTGGCAAAAAAAACATTCACTTTTTTCGAAGCTATCTACTATTTATATACCTATATTTTTTTAATGCAATATTTTTATGCCATTATGGTAAGCAAGTAACGTATTTTTCTCCTTTCTCTCTCCATCTCTCCATCTAAGTATATATTATACGATGTGTCTAAGAAAATTATATGCAATATGCTTTATTGTATACAAAGTGTTTTTACAGAATTATATATTTGATATATATATATATATATATATATATATATATATATATATATATATATATATATATATATATATATATATATATGTTATACAGGGTGTAACAGAATAACTATTCCTAATTTTCAGAAATGATAGAGGGCACATAAAGAAACATTTTTTATTAATAAACTAGTGTCCGGAATTTTTTATTTTTTTTTATCTAATTTAAAAAACAATCGAGATATCGCCATTTATCAAAATACGGAAAAAGCGAACTTTTCGCCATAACTCGAAAACAAAAGACGATAGCTAATTTTTGTTTTCATAATTGAGTTTCTCTTAAAAAAAGCGATCGAGGATGCGCGGTTCATTTTTCCATATCTCTTATAGTTTCCGAGTTCCCCTATGAAAACGTCCAAATATGCCCATCCTGTACATCATTACAACTTGTGTATCGAAAATGGTGGTCGTAACTTCGAACAATTTTTATAAAGTTTAATGCACTATTATTTCTAATAAAATGTTCCTTAACTTAACTACTCTTTGACGTTGTAATGATTAAAATTGTTTTTAACGATATCTAGTGTATCTTGACACAGAGAAATTTCCGGACACTAGTTTATTAATAAACAAGATTAAAAGTATATGGATAAACCCATATATAGACTACTTTGATATTATCACATAAATCGGTTAAATAAAGTGGTCATAATAAATTTTTAAAAATTTTAGTAATTTTTTTCTCAGAAAGTTGGCAACACAGTACTTTTTTGAAATTATCTAATTTATATGGATACCAAAAGAATCTTTTGTGAAAATTTGAACAAAATCGGTTAAACAACATGGCCGTAATAAATTTTTAAAAATTTTAGTAATTTTTTTCTCAGAAAGTTGGCAACACTGTACTTTGTTGAAATTATCTAATTTATATGGATACCAGAAGAGTCTTTTGTGAAAATTTGAACAAAATCGGTTGAACAACATGGCCGTAATAAATTTTTAAAAACTTTAGTAATTTTTTTCTCGGAAAGTTGGCAACACTGTATTATATTAAAATTACGTAATGTATGTGGGTACTAGGGGAATCTTTCCTGAAAATTTGATCAAAATCGGATAAATAATGTAGCCACAATGAATTTTTAAAAACTTTAGTAATTTTTTTCTCGGAAAGTTGGCATCACTGGAAAAAACCGAAACCACATGACCATCTTGGGCACTAGACAAATTTATCCTGAAAATTTCATTAAAATCGGTTGAACCGTCTAGGAGGAGTTGCGATCACAAAATTTTGTCTGAGGACCGAGCGAGCGAGCGGCGAGCTGACGACGCACATCCATACACCCACATAAACTAAGTTCAGATTCGTCATCTAGAGGCTATATGAAGGATTTCTATACAATTTTTTTTTTTTTTTGAAAATGTTACAGACACCGTACCAAACGCTATACTACTTTTTCCTTGCAGTCAAAGTAGTAAAAATGTTTCTCTAAGTGCACTCTATCATTTCTGAAAATTAGGAATAGTTATTCTGTTACACCCTGTATATGTACAATGTATAATACATGTTATTATACATGCGCTCCTGCCATGCCTTCACTATATGGTGATGTATTATTTGTTATCAAAAAATAATTTCCAGTTGCACTATAAATCAAAATATGTTAATGAATATTTTCTAATAAACAATATTCTATAGTTTGTACCTTTTGTTCACATTATAGCCCATGTATTCAAAGATATTCTCGCAAGAACAAAGTGATGGTATTATTGAACAGAATATATTTCGGTTACATTTTCTTGCAGGAAATGCATTTAAATTGTTTATAGATTCCGCATAATATTTGTAAGACATGTGATGACTGCAAAAATCTGCAAAAAGTAAACATTAGTTTTATTCGATAGGATTGTGCAAAAGCTATTGGAGTAGAACGATTTTGTTCGCTGATTTTAGATCATTATATTTTTATGAAATGCTTTTACAATCGCAGTAAACTAAAATTCTTTTTATTTTTGTATTTGGCGTTGTCGGGATTTCAACTCAGGATCTCCTTCTATCATTGAAGGTGCTCTATCACTGAGCCATAACAAGCCGCGACAATCCAAACATATTTTTTCACCTATCATTTATTTTTGATAAGTCATAACTAATCGTCATTTATCATGTCTGGTCACAGACGGTGTTTACGGTCTATTCTATTTTTTTTGGGGGGCGATATTACACCTCAAAAAGAGTCGATAAACTTTAAAACGGTTTTAGTAAAAATCGTTTCATAAGCGAGATAATAATTCTTTTAGTTTTTACGGAAAATGATTAATTTATTTTAAACTCTAGTAATCTAATATTTAATCAGCTTTGTCCAATATAAAATATGTTCGAAGTTATTATGATGCATTTCCCTATAAATCAGCAACATATCGACTAATTCAATATTAGAATATCGAAGGTAAAAATAATTAAAATTTTAGTCAAACATAGGTGATGGTAAAAATGAATTACTAAGATAACAACGTTACCTGTCAAATAATAAAACGTAATAACAATTGAACAATACTGATTAAGTATTAGATTATTCGAATTTAAAACAAATTAATCGTTTCCAGTAAAAATTAAAAGAATTATTATCTCGCTTATGAGATGATTTTTACTAAGGCGTTTTAAGGTTTATCGACCCATTTTAAAGTGTATCCTTAAAAGGATACAGAGAAGACTGTAAACACCCTGTATATTAATGCTTATTTAAAAAATAGTAATAAAAAAAAAAATTTACCACTTAAAATTTAATTAAATATTATGTTTTGTTATTGATAAAATAAACTTCGTTTTCGTAATGCAAATATAAAAATAAATATAACGTTAAAATCAGTCGATTTTCAAACAAACGTTTAATGTTTTATTTTAAATTTTCAATAAAAAAGCTGTCTTAGATAAGTATACCCAAAAGCTGGTACTATAAGTTTGGGATTAACTAATACCGATGTCACACTAAACAACTTTGTTTCATATAACACTTTGTTCAATGAAGAAACAAATATTTTTTTAATTTTTCTATTACGAATATATTATTGTGAAATGAGAAATAAATTGTTTAAAAGTTACTATCAGGGTCAAATAGTGTGAAGCAAATCTGTATAGATGTCTCTGAATGCAGTATGGAAATTGTCATATATTACATAAAAGGAATAAATTTAAGATAAATTATTTGTCGGATCGTGTAATCTGGACTACTTTTTCACTATTTCGAAGATTTGTTGTGAGCTGCCAGTAGCAACTAAAGAGATTTCGAAATATAAAATTAGAAAATATAAACATATTAAATAACCATTATTAATTAACAAAAAAAAGAGTATAATTTCATTTTACAATTATAAACCTTATATAAAAATTTCAGATTTTATGAACGTGTAATTTAAACAAGAGAAAATAAAATATGCAATTTGCTTGATAAATTTTAGGTTTTTCTTGATAAAAGTCAATCGATCTCTATTTTCTATCGTTCGTAAAAATTCAAAAAAATTTATATTATTCTGTATAACATTTCACACCTCATATATTTTTTCGAAACAATGATAATGATATTTAAAGAAAATATGGCCTGTTAAAAAATATATTTACTTGTATTTTATGTAATTTTTATTAATAATGGAATATTGATACTGAATAATTAATTATACATATATTTTTAAATATTACGAATAATCAGTTATATTAAATATGCTCTACAAAATTAAAATTAATAAAAAAAAAAAATTTATTCAATCGTCCTCTGCAATTAAAATGAATTAAAATATCCAAAAACCAAGCTTGCAGTACCAGCCACAATGACTGATCTCCAACAATCTAAATGTAGTTGGCGTATCTTTATCTATATAATAAAGAACAATATGAATACTGTCTTACCATCTGTAAGATTTTTAACACATGCCGGTTGAATTCGTTTTCCACGATTTGGAAAGAAATCCACAGTACCGTCTGATCTAGCGTCACCATAATAGCCTTTATCTGTATGAATGACATCAACAAAAACTCCATCAGATGCTGAAAGATGCTCTACAGTTGGTAAATTAAATAAGGGACCCGCTGGATCTAAACCTGTTTTAAATAAATACCTACTTAAAATAATCGTTTCTCTAGTTCTTCGAATATTTCTATTAAAATTGTTTGTTAAACAGATGTCCATCTAAGTACGTTATTTTATTGTTAAAGACAGTTTATAATTTAATTCCGTAGTTAATCAATAATTAAGTTAATGACATTTCATGCAACTGGTCCTAAATTTTTATTAATTTTAATTACAATTTTTTATTACCTGTATGCATTTTCAAGTAGTTGAGTGGTAAAATGAGAAACTGAGTGTAAATTAGTTTGAGGATAAGAGCATTTAAAGTTTTATTTCGTAAAATATTTTGTTTTATAGATATTACGTTAACAGTAATCTTCAGGCTTTTTCGGCCGATATCCACTGAATTTATTGAATGCCGTGGTCGATCTATCCTTGTCGCAGACATTTCACCATACATCGTAGAAGGTATCCTCAGTGCTTGGTGAAACGTCTGCGACGAGGATAGATCGACTACGACATACCAACCCAGAAAATGCTATAAATTCAATATTAGGTTCATTTTGTAAAGCTTGAGTTTTTAGGTAGGTAGATTTCAAGTATATCGTAAATTTCGAAATAAATTTATCTCGAATTTGCGTCGTTTTATTTTTTTCAAAAAAATACAATTATCAAGTGTCATTTAGACTTTACTCTCTATTCAAGAAAAACATGTTTTTAATATGCAATAGTTTCGATAAAATTCAAGTATTTGTATTTTTTCGAAACTTTAATCTGAATTCTGCCTGGGAACGGTTTAACTAGAACCGCAATTCAGCTAACATAATTCAAAATCTTTATGTATATGCAGGGTTTGAAGCAAGCAAAACTTTATTATCCCTTTTATAAGGCTTTTTCAAAATTTACGATTTAAAATACAATTTCTAGAAATATGTCAGTTACTCCACTTTTCTATTCAAAGATTCATTTTGAAATTAAAATGTGTACCTGTCAGCCAAGGTAATTTTGGAGTTCCGTAAGTCCTTGCCGCTTGAGACATAACCTGACTGCCTAAACTATGACTAAGTAAATGTATTAAATCAGCTGATTGTACAGTAGACGTATATTGTTTTATGTACTGTCCGAGAGCTGTACCAATGTTAGTAACATTCAAGAATGATGAAAGGTAATTCAAAATAAACTGATTTTGATTTTTTACTAATGCTGAGTAATCAAATACGGCTAAATTTATATCATGTTTGACTAAAAACGCTGAAAAAAAAAAACCATAAATATTGTAATTTTATAATTTCAATAACAAATATTATAATTGGCGCATGGGTGCCATAGCATAAAAAAATACAATAGGCCAATTAATAAAAGTTCCAACTAGTAGCCATAAACTAATAAATTTGGTCTGTGCCTGTTGAAAGTGTTTCACACTGTAAAAAAAATCGGTAATTTTACATAAAACCCTGCGGCAATTGATTTACACCAGTTTAATATGTAAACTTAAAGACAAAATGTCACAAAATTTTTTTTACATAACATGAATATAAAATACGTATATTTACATACATACATACATAATCACGCCATGTATCCAACAGGGTGTGGCACAAATTCTTTTTTATCATTCCGTAATCAGTCTCCTCCAAACATTCCTATCCAAACAAGCAACTTTCGCTTCATGCACATTCATAATTTTTCTCATACGTATATTTTATGCAAGTTTACTTACTTTTCCGGTAAAACAATCTATATATAATATGGTAAATTTATTATTTTACTTAAAATTATATAATGATATTATTTTTACAGATAATTTGCTGAAATAATATGCAATTTTTTTACTATGGTTTTTATGTGAAACGGCAACTTTTTTACAGTGCAGTTTCGATTGGCACCAAGCTAATGTTTGCTTTTTAATTATCGTATTCTTATATTAATTTTGAATAAGATTTAGATTTTTTTATGGAATTCAGCTGCTTGCCATAATATTGAAATGAAAGATTTCTAGATTCAATAGCTATGTTGGCATAATAGTTTAAAACTGTCGGCAATCGTCAGGAATTTGCATTGGATAAATAAATTTTACTGCGGAAATGCTGTAAGAGAAGTATTTTTATCATTATCATATCATTTTGACATTTTTCAGGAAAAAACATTATTCATTTTTTTCAAAGCTATCTACTATTTATATATTTTTTTTAATACGATATTTTTACACTATTATACAAGTAACGTATTTTTCTCCTCTGTCTCTCTATATAAACTGTATTATTTCACGGAGATGCAGTGTACGATACAATTATATACGATGTATGTAAAAAAATTATGTACAAATTGTTTTTAAAAACTATTGTATACAATGTGTTTTTAGGAATTATATATTCAATGTGCTTAGAGAATTTTATATACAATGTGTTCTTTATAAATAAATATGCAATGTGTCTCAAAATCATATATACAATATGTCTAAAAAAATTTATATACAAAATATTTAAAGAATATTTAATTTTACATATACGTATTGTTCTACGGGGTGCGCGCGTGTGGGCGCCTTACATCATTTCAAATTTGTGTACTGTATGTTTTTTATATATGAAATACACTTTTCGTGAACACTTAAATCATACTGCGTTTGCTCCTGACAATTACTGATAGCTATAAACTATTCTTTGAATGAAGCTAAATATCTGGTTTAGTAGCAAAACGTAACATATTAGCTTGTAAACATTAATAAATATATTATCAGTTAAAGAAAGGTTGCTGTACTGATAGACAATAAAAAATATTTTTTTAACATAAATTTAAGTAATTACTATAATGTCTAGAAAATTTGGTTGAAAGAGATTTGTCGATACCTAATGTATGTCAGAAGTTACAGCAGGTAATTATATATACTGTGTGGAAATTAAGTATAAGGAATAAACTCAGTAATTCCGTTGATATTATTTTTTTGGAAAAAATCTCGAAGGGGTATAGCGATTTTGACTACAGCGAATATTTTCAGCTTATTTTCAGTTTCTTATGTCATTTGTTTTTCATGTTATGACGTCATCGATTTTTTTTAAAATAATAATCTATATTTTTTATTATTGATTATGGTAGTACTTTTTATTTCAATTCCAACCATAGAAAATTTTCAATATGTTACATTTGAAAAAAATTGAGAAAAATAGTCTTAAATTTCAAATATTAAAAATGAATTAAATTAGCAAAATGAATCTAGTTATCGGTGTATAAAACAAAAAACATCGCTATACCCCTTCGAGATTTTTTCCAAAAACTTAATATCAACTGAATTACTGAATTTATTTCTTACTTAATTTCCACACTATATATATATATATATATATATATATATATATATATATATATATCAATATTCTCGAAAGATAAACTTTAAACGCATTTTTTTCGGAACAGCATTGTTCAACGCGCGGGGCGCTCCAGCGCTTCAAGAGATGAACGGATTCACTTGATTCTTTGTGCACTAGACAGGAAATTTAATTTTCGGGGCCCCGACGAGCCGTCTTTTAAAAAAATCGATTTATAATTTTTTTTTTGTCCATTAAAGAAAAAAGAAAAACAGAGTAAAAAAGTGTTTTTTCAAATGGCTGCTATTTTGTTAGCTTGTTAGCAAGGGGTTTTTTAGATAAAGAAAACGATACGACCCCCCCCACCCAAATTTAATCTTAATTATTAATTTTTAATGCTTTTCTGATTTAGATACACAGGGAAAGCTGTGGAACGCCCCGCGCAAAAAAAGAAAACATGGTTGGTGCGGAATGCTGGTGCTGCCATTTTGTTTTTGTTTTTTTACGAAAAAAAGGATTTTATTGTACATTAACCAAAGAATAAAATTAGTTAAACCCCATTCTAAAAAAGCACTTCTTCTATGAGAAAAAATTCCCAAATTTCACTCAATTTTCAGGCTACAATACAGCAATCTCCCCTTAATAAGTATTTGCAATATTACTTCGTTTAAAAATAAATAAAATAATAAAAACGATACGAAGAACAAACAGTGTTTTTCTCGCTTTAATAAATGCATTGGCTGGTACCACAAGCTCGGTTTTAACTAATACCGGTTAATGTCATAAGAACAGCTCTAATAATAATTTTATTTACCTTCTCCTATAACTACACTTTCTTCAGAGAATGCGCTGTCGCCCCAGCCATGAAAATAAAATACTGACTTATTTTTTTCGTTAAAATAACTGAAATTTCCAAATTCCAAACCGTCTTCTAATTTCAATTTTGCATAGTCATAATACGTAGGACTGAAAATTTATATTAATTTCATCTAAATATGTTAATGAATATTTTTTTTTTATATTAATTCCAAAATAGTGGAAGATTCAAACAAATTAAAAAATAATAAAATTAAATAATTTCTCTTAAACCACAAACAATAAATTAAGAAAAAAGAAGCTATATACGTATTTCGAAAGCTAAGCTTTCGTCATCAGTAGCAATCGATGAAGTTAAAGTCCTAATCAGTGCTCTAACGAAAAGTTACACAGATACTCAACGTACCTAGCGATAAGTAATCTTTGACCTCTGAATACGTTGCGTAATTGTGTAACCTTAGATCACTGATTAGGACTTTAGTTTTATCTTTTGCTGTTGATGATGAAAGCTTAGCTTCCGAAATACATATATAGCTTTTTTCTTAATTATTGTTTGTAGTTTAAGGTGTAGTTTTAAGTTAAAAAGTGATTTATTAATAAAACTAACAATAAAGATTACGTATTTTTTTAAAATAAATAAAAATTTTGTTATATCGTTACCCTTTTATTAAATATATAAAAATATTATCCGTAACATCTGTGGGTACATTGCTAAAAGCTACTTTTTTCGCATCACCTACAAATAAGAACTATTATTAATAAATTGTTAAAACAAAGATGTAAAAATAATATCGGATTATGCAAGAATTTTAATGTTCTTACTAATTTTTTAATATTTAATTTGTAAATTTATCGAAAACATGTGAAATCAGTATTAAAATGATTGTACTTTACCGTTTCTTGTAAAAATATACACAATTTCAGCACAAAAGAGAATGCTTGCCTTCAAAGCCATTGCGAAACTAATCTATAACATTTTGTGTCTTATATATTTATTGTAATGTTGTATAATAAATTGTAATGCATTAATAATTTTTTATTTTCTTTGTATGATAACGTATCTACGTAATGTAAAATTATTACTGGTTAATCTACCGTTAAATAAATTATTAACGTGTTTCTGGTTAAAATTTGGTAGTTATAACAAAACTGTTGACGAAATTTTATAACAAATGTAGATAAAAAGAACAATTTGTATATTTCTTTTGTCACAAAAGTCAATTATTGTTTTTATATTATGTATGATAAAAATTGCCCTACAAAAGTGATTTTACAACTTTAACAATTTGTCGTGTCAATCAAATGAAAATGATGAAAATACCTTTTGTACAGTATTCCCACAGTAAAATCTATTTATTCAGCGGTTAGAGGATAGATTTAACTACAGTTTAATATGCGCCAACATAATATTTGCCACTTTTTACCACAGAAATATCTATTTCAATATATATATATATATATAACTAATAAAAATGACTGAAAATTATATTACTGTCTAATAAAACATTTTTTTCTTCAAGCGTATCAAAATATTGATATTACCTATGGAGAAGGATGTCATTATGTTACTACTACAATAATGTGAATATTATTATACAGTCGTTCATCATCATCATCATCATCAGTTTCTGTAATTCTTAGGTGGAATATAAAGCTACATGCTTGAGAAACTGAACATATAAATTTGTAACAATTTTTTCTTGCATTGTCAATGGTAGGGGTCGTTAGTTCACAGCCAAGCAAGAGACCTGCAGCTTATAGTGAGTTCCCAACAACTCATGCCCAGCCGATATCAGTTCAAGTATAAGGTTTCAATGCTAGAAATAATATTTAATATAATTTCTGGTGTGAGCGCGGCGGGCGCGAACTATGGACATTTGGAGTCCGAGTTCAACACGCTACCATTGGCCTACAGTAGTTACTATATACGTATATAAATCATTAGCCTACAGTAGTTACTATATAATTAAAACAACACCTCAAATCAAACACAACACTTACAAATATAACTACGAAAGATAACATATATCTTGGCACCAGTACTTATGATAAACGTATGTGTAATAAAATAACAAAAATATTTAAAAACTATAACATAAAAATAGCTTTTACAAACAAATTTAAATTATGTAATTTATTAAATAATAACTTAGATCCGATTAACAATTCTGAAAAATCAGGTATTTATAGTATAAAATGCTCTAATTGTACAAAAGTGAATGTAGGCCAAACAAAGCGTAAAGGAGGTAGCAGGATAAGCACAGGGAATCGGCCCCAGACGAATTTTGACTTGTAGTAGCTTTTGACCGCTTAAAAACTAGTAAAAAACAAGATTCGGATGGTTTTTAAATTTCTAATCCGTAACGGTAATTTCAAAACGGTAAAAATCGTTTTTTTTTGCTATAATTGTAAAAAAAAAATTTTTTATGTAGTTAATTTGTTTTAACCAAATTATTAGTAACAGTATAATATTCTACAGACTTTAGAGTATACATACAATTATTTTCAAGAGTTTTTTACCGGTTTTGACCGTTACAGAATTTTTTAAAACGAAAAAAACTTTTAAAATACCATATTTTTCGTATAAATGTCGTGTTTTCTAAGGTTGTTTTTGATGTAGAAAAAAGTCGCAAATACAAAATGTAGCCCTTTTCTTGGGGAACACGATTGTCTAAACCGCGGTTAAAAATCTTGATCCTATAAGGCGATAAATGAATTTTAGTAAAGGATTGCATATACAGAATGAACCAAAAGTCCCGAAACGGTCAAATATCTCTAAAAATATATTTTTGATCAACAAAATAAAAAACACGTGTTTAATCTTTTTCAAAAAGCTATCCACTGATATTCCACCTGACCCCCTACACCCACCCCCAGGACTTTTGGTTCATTCTGTATATGCAATCCCTTACTAAAATTCATTTATCGCCTTATAGGATCAAGATATTTAACCGCGGTTTAGACAATCGTGTTCCCCAAGAAAAGGGCTACATTTTGTATTTGCGACTTTTTTCTACATCAAATACAACCTTAGAAAACACGACATTTATACGAAAAATATGGTATTTTAAAAATTTTTTTTCGTTTTAAAAAATTCTGTAACGGTCAAAACCGGTAAAAAACTCTTGAAAATAATTGTATGTATACTCTAAAGTCTGTAGAATATTATACTGTTACTAATAATTCGGTTAAAACAAATTAACTACATAAAAAAAATTTTTTTTACAATTATACCAAAAAAAAACGATTTTTACCGTTTTGAAATTACCGTTACGGATTAGAAATTTAAAAACCATCCGAATCTTGTTTTTTACTAGTTTTTAAGCGGTCAAAAGCTACGACAAGTCAAAATTCGTCTGGGGCCGATTCCCTATGCTTATCCTGCTACCTCCTTTCGTCTGTTTCTGTATTTTAAAACAAATTAAAATTAGGACCGAATAGAATACGTTTATGTAACAGATTTTTAAATTAATAAGAGCATTTTTTAATTAATTTTTAAATTTTTTAATAATTTTTTAATAAATATCCGAAAAAAGACCGAGCTTCGTTCGTTCAAGAAAGACTTAAAAACATACTAAAAAAAATTATGTAATTTTACCTACAAACCATGAAACACTACAATGCCCAGTAATTATAGATATAATTACTCAACTGCTCTACATTTTAACATAATTGTTTAAAAATACATAAATATCAGAATTATTACAAATATTATGTATAATGATATTACCAACGGGATGCAAAAATACACATGTATGTATTATTACAGTTTTTTTTTTTAGTAAAGTCCTCCTTTTTGTAAATTTACAGAACTTAGTAAATTTGCTATCAGGAATTTTCCATAAATAGGTAAAATTTGTTTAGTTCTGTATTATTATTATTGGCATAATTACATACATTTTTAAATTTACATACAGAATGTATTTTGACATATTGTTATCTTATATAGTTAAGTTAGCAACAAATGTCAAATGAGACAATCATTTTTGAACAGAGGGTAGTAGTATTTTTATTAAATATCAAGTTAACTAGTTTAATTAATATGATTGAATCAATATTAATTAGGACAAGATTCGAAAATTTTGAAGTTAAAAAAATTAGACAAATCAAATTCTACTGATATGATAAAATTTGTGTTGGTAAAATAATTCATTTCTAAAAATAAAAAAGTAATTGCGTAATTGAGGCCTCCAAATTGCAAGACTCCTAAGCGACACCTTATTTGACTTATGCGTAAATTCGGCCCTGATCTTATCCATCGAATGTAATTAAAACTTAATAACTAAATCTATTTGAAAGCGGATGTTAATTAATAGTTCAATTTGCAGTGTGCTAGCACTTATCAAATTATAACTGTCTGAATGAAATTTTTGAACAATAAATTATTATTTTTATAAATATTCAGCCCAACAATAGGGTCGTTGAACATTTTTCTTTTTTTATTTCTTTAATCAAAAATATACATTAAAATAACTACGTAAATATATGTTTTAAAGCAAAATTATTTATAATAATTAAGAAAATAAATTTTCAAGTTGAATGTCAAATTTGAATTTGCTCGTCATGACGTGTACCCCATTCAAAAATTTTGAAAATGTAAGATAATTCCTTTTTTGCTTAACTATGGGGTTCTATTATTTTTTTTTTTGCGATAAAAACAAAATAATAATGCCTATTGTTTTTTATAAACTAAAGTTAAAATTTTTCTCAAAAATTTCACAAGTTACTACTCAGTCATTGCTAAGCCTAACCTAACCTACCCTAAATAGCCATTTGCGTAAAAATACTGTATGTATAAATAGCCAATTGCGTATACATACCATATGTATAAATAGCCACTTTCAAAAAAAAAAGTTCTGTTTTCTAGAAAAACACAAAACATTTTGTAACGCTACACGTCTTTTTCAAAATCACAGCAATAAATTTTTATTGCATATAAAATACGTATGGTTCGATGTAAAACTAACGATACATTCATGTATTCTATTAAAATTGTTACACGTATGACATAATCTATCTGTGTTTAGTACTTTGAAAATGCAAATTAAACTTAGATGTATTTCGAATTCATAAAAGATTCAATGACATTGACATAACCTTGTTTCAATGTGAATTTAAAATACAAATATTTAAAAAAATCTGCTACGTTACTTCAAATATGTATGAATGAAATATCTAGTTACTATATATAGATGTTAAATTTTATATTTAAACTAGAATTAAGACAGAACGACAATCATTCATTTATTTTAAATTAAAAAAAAAAACTAGACTTTGTGTATAAAATCTGTAGATTCAAAATAGTATATTATGTTACAAAACACAAAAAGACATATACGATTTTTGCTCTTCAAGCGTTCTAAGCGAAGTGCTAAATTAAAAATAAATAAAAATACATGCCAAGTAACCTTAACCAGTTATAACAGTTGTACAGTAGTATGTATTATATTATTTATATCTGTGTTACGTGATTTCTGAGAAATATCATCGGAGACGTCAAATTAAATACACTTGATCGTGTTACTTTGGTTGAATATGCAGTTTGTGACCACCCTGGACCAGTGCACATTGCATTTCTTGCTCACACCTTTTCAATAATTAAATTAAAATTCAAGCGAAAATAAACAATGCAATTGTCAATTAACTTTAACTTGACATAATAATCTTCAATATGACCGCAGAAGATGTGAGATTAAATACAGTTGACGTTGTAGTTATGTTTGGTATTGCTACCAGTGGTGTATATAATAACTACTAGTATAATAATGTCATTATTGTACTAGTAATATAATGACCTCTTTCTACATAAGCAATATGATAATGTAATATTAATATTATGACATGTTTGAAAAAAAAAAAACTTATTCAAAGTTCAATATATTTACCACTTAGCTAACAGAAAGTAAAAAATAATTGAACTATAAAATGAAATTTCTATCGTTCATTTTACATACACTTGACAAAGTTCCAAAACTAAAATTTATATCGCAAATTTTTATCTGTTAAAAATTTATTTAATTTGTCTAATATGTCAAAATCAAAATTAATAAAACAGTTAATTTGTGCACTTTCATTAGGCCATTTTTCAACATTTTTCAGAAATAAACCTAAAGTCGTTTTATTTTAAAAGTACTCTTATATAAGTTTATACGAATGATATAAAATAACCCTGAACTAAAATAATTTTTACCAATAAAACAAAATTGCAATTTTATTTTGTATTTGTTTTTGCTGTAACTGCAAATTTTTAAGCATAGTCTATTTTAAAACGATTTTAGTTAAATACATTTTTTCATATTTATTTCGAATTGTATTTATGCTGTTTTTTTTATCAACTAATTAATTTATATATATATATATATATATACAAATAAATAAATATTTTTTAAATATAATCAAAGCTAAATAAAGCTTTTGAAAATTATAATAAAATTAATTAATTAAGCTAGCTTAGCTAGCCGAACAATGACTGGAAAACTTGTAAAATTTTTGAAAAACAAAAATCTCACCTTTAGTATAGAAAAATTAATTGACAAGTAAATGTACGAGTATTTAGTAGGGTTCAATGACCCTGTCCGAAACTATATCATCGTCATTAGAAAGACAGCCCTTGGTGGGCCAAGGCCTCGAGAGTACATTACAAACCGTTTCCTACCGCGCGTAATTATTCATTTTGATGTGAGTAAAATGAAAAATGCACATATCCATTTGTTGGCAACACTGTAGAAATTATATAAAATTAAAATGATTAAAAATAAAATAAAATAAAATTAGTCTTTAGTTTTCTTGGAATACTGAATCATTTATTTAAAAATCAATGAATTTTATTGTATTTTTCATTTCTCTTATTTTTCTTTACATATTTTTCTTAAAATTTTGTTTATAAAACGATTTTTAATTTTTATAGATAAAAAACTAAAAAATTATAAAAATCATAAAAGCCGTATTTTAGATAAAATTTACAAATACAAACAAAAAAATATTGCTCGATAGATTTTGTCTAATTATAAGCTACTTTAATTTGCTCATTTTTATAACGCAAAATATTTTATATTTACTATTACAAAATAAAGTTAGCTATAGTAACAGTAAGAGCTATAATAATTGTAGGCGTTACCGTCGTTCAATTAAAAATAACAAAATTCCATATTTTTCGTAATTTTTTCAATAATATTTATATATATAAATTTACTTCATTTTTACATTTTCCTAAAAAAAATTTAAATTTCATACTTGACTTTTCCATTTCGATTCCACAACTAGAAAAATAATAAAAATTTTTGTAACTACATAGAAAAACTTTCGGAAACAAGTTTTGTTTGAAATTTTAAAGAATACAAATTTTTGTTTTACAGTATTTTAAATAACGGTATTTGCCCGAATATAACGCGACACCGAAATTTTTCAGAAAGATATTTAGAAAAAAAAAATGATTCGAATTTATTTTTCATAAAAGAATTACAAATAAAATTCAAAATCAAAGTTAGTTATGTTAAAACAAAAACAAAACATTATCAGTTTAGAAAATTGCATGACTAGCTTCCGGTAAACGACTTTCTATCGCGTTCTTTAACTGTATTTCATCATTTTCCACATTCAAAATGGTAAGTTTATTGATATGATAATAATCAAATATTAGTAAATTATGAAAAATCATAAAATAATAGGCCCCCGTATTCTCACCTCATTTATAAAAGTGATTTTTGCCAAAAGTGCTTTTGACGTTTACTTAAAATTATTT
The DNA here is from genome assembly GCA_963966155.1 of Clivina fossor. Taxonomy (NCBI): domain Eukaryota; kingdom Metazoa; phylum Arthropoda; class Insecta; order Coleoptera; family Carabidae; genus Clivina; species Clivina fossor. Next base: position 25,743,131 of record OZ014550.1, read on the forward strand.
ATTAAACATTTTCTAATAGTTTATTTCAATTTTATAATACCAAATATAATAAAAATGATCAAAAATAGAAAAACTATTTATATATGATTAAAAACAGAAACAAAAAATTATTTTGAAATTAATGATAAAAGCACTTTTTCAGGAAAGGGTGAGATGAGAATACGGGCCATAGTTTTTTCTTGATATTTAATATTTGATTTGACAAACCGTTAGAAAGCTGCATTTTTTGGAATATATACAAATGTTTGATAGTCACGTGATGTTCTAAATCTCAACCAATCAGGAGTTGTTTGTTTCAAATCAAAAATTAAATATCGGTGTGGTTCTGTAGTTGCATCTTTATAGGCTTCTAATATAAATTTAATATTTTCGAGAAATACTTGTCTTGCTAAATGCGAAAATTTTTCAAATAAATAATATAACTTGCATTTAATGATATATAAAATATAAAATATATAAATATAAATATATATAATATAAAATTATAATTAAAATAATACTGACTGTCAAATAACAATAATTTAATATCGACGAAAAATTTTACAATTAATATATCATTTATATTCATTAATATAGGTATACATCACATAAAGCATACTATTGATATTAAATATAAATAGTTTTCAAATTATTTCATATTAATATATATATATATATATATATATATATATATATATATATATAATAATCGATTTTTAGAAAAGTAGTCAGAAAAACGGGTAGGTGTAAATCAGAAACTCATTTCCGATTAATTGTCAAGCTTTCGATGGCAATATTCCATCTTCTTCAGGACATTATCAACTAAAGTTAGCAAAATTTATATTCTAACATTCGTTGTTTGTATAATTGGCAAGTTTTATACACAGAGATAAACATGAAGCACATGTAATAGTCAAAATTAAATAAAATAAAAATGTATAATTTTAACAGCTCGTCAATAATTAAAATAATGGGGTCGTTGCGCTCATTTTTTTAATTTTTTTAGTGAAAAAAAAAATATATATATATATATATATATATATATATATATATATACGCCCCCAATATCAATAATATATATATATATATAATGAGCATTATTATATTATTCATATCAAGTGCACTTGAATGAAAATAAAATTCAAAATCAAAGTTGTTTATGTTAAAACAAAAAACAAAAATTTTCACTTTAGAAAAAAATTGTATTACTAGCTTCCGGTAAACGTCGTTTTATTGTCCATTAATTGTATTTTATCATTTTCGACATTCAAAATGGTAAGTTTATTGATATGATATGATAATGATAATGTAAATTAAGAAAAATAATAAAATAAATCGTTTTTTTCTTGATATTTAATATTTGATGACTAACGGTTTGTCATCAAATATTAAATATCAAGAAAAAAACGATTAATTTTATTATTTTTCTTAATTTTCATTATTATTATCATCATATTCATAATGTAAATTAAGAAAAATAATAAAATTAATCGTTTTTTTTTTGATATTTAATATTTGATGACAAACCGTTAGTCATAAGTCATACGTGGCAAGGTATGCGGCGTCAGTCCGCCATCTTATAACTTTATCGGGTTTCTTTCATATTAATCAATTTTATTTATTTATTTATTATAGCGTGAGGTAATCTCCATCCATGTTGGTCAAGCTGGTGTCCAGATTGGGAATGCCTGCTGGGAACTTTACTGTTTGGAGCATGGCATCCAGCCTGATGGTCAAATGCCATCTGACAAAACTGTCGGTGGAGGAGATGACAGTTTTAACACATTCTTCAGCGAAACTGGAGCAGGCAAACACGTTCCCAGAACTGTTTTCGTTGATTTGGAACCCACAGTAATCGATGAAGTTCGTACTGGAACATACAGACAACTGTTCCACCCTGAACAGCTCATTACTGGTAAAGAAGATGCCGCCAATAATTATGCTCGTGGTCACTACACAATCGGCAAGGAAATCGTTGACTTGGTATTGGACCGTATCCGTAAATTGGCTGATCAATGTACTGGACTTCAAGGTTTCTTGATCTTCCACTCGTTCGGCGGTGGTACCGGCTCCGGTTTCACTTCGCTCTTGATGGAACGTTTATCTGTCGACTATGGCAAGAAATCTAAACTCGAATTCGCTATCTACCCAGCCCCTCAAGTTTCCACCGCTGTAGTAGAACCCTACAACTCAATCTTGACCACCCACACAACTTTGGAACACTCTGACTGCGCCTTTATGGTCGATAACGAAGCTATTTACGATATTTGCCGTCGTAACTTGGACATTGAACGCCCAACCTACACCAACTTGAACAGACTTATGGCCCAAATTGTCTCCTCGATCACGGCTTCCCTTCGTTTCGACGGCGCTTTGAATGTTGATTTGACTGAATTCCAGACCAATTTGGTGCCCTACCCCCGTATCCATTTCCCTCTCGTCACTTATGCCCCGGTTATCTCGGCTGAAAAGGCTTACCATGAACAGCTCTCTGTGGCCGAAATTACTAACTCCTGCTTTGAACCCGCCAACCAGATGGTGAAATGCGATCCACGTCACGGCAAATATATGGCTTGCTGCATGTTGTACCGTGGCGACGTCGTACCGAAGGATGTAAATGCTGCCATTGCCACCATTAAGACCAAGCGTACCATTCAGTTCGTGGACTGGTGTCCAACTGGATTTAAGGTCGGAATCAACTACCAACCACCCACTGTTGTACCCGGTGGTGATTTGGCTAAAGTACAACGTGCCGTCTGCATGTTGTCCAACACCACTGCTATTGCAGAGGCTTGGGCTCGTCTGGATCATAAATTCGACTTGATGTATGCCAAGCGTGCTTTCGTCCACTGGTACGTCGGTGAAGGTATGGAAGAAGGTGAATTCTCCGAGGCCCGTGAAGATTTGGCTGCCCTAGAAAAAGATTACGAAGAAGTTGGCATGGATTCCGCCGAGGGAGAAGGCGAAGGCGCCGAAGAATATTAAATTTCATTCTCATCAAAGCTATTATTTTTTTTTTATATTTTCCAGTTCTATTTTGTTTTGTTTTTTATTTATTTAAATTTGTCTAAATTTTCGACTTGAAGACTCCAGTTCCGACTCCACACGTACTCCTGATGTTTTTAATGTTTTCAACAACTAAAATGTTAACTTAAAAAATATATCATGTCAAAATAACTCGTAAAATAAAGACGTTCTAGTAAATGATTATGCAGTTTTATTTTTAACTCAATAAAATATATTTATTTTAAATTTATTAATTACATAAAAATAATAATCCCCATATTCATGAAACAATTATTATGGGACTTTATAAAACAGTTATATGGTTACATTTAATAAAAGTTGTTAAACAAAGCATGGATATTCTAGAATTAGTTATATCAGCGTTTCCCAACCAGTGCTCCTCAGGGGCTCCGCATCCGTTTCACAATATAAAAGAAATAAAAATCAAAATAAGAAGATTACAGAAAATTACATTCTAAACTAAAATTTGCCAATTTGAATGGTGTCCGAGTGCAGGGGCAGGGGCGCTTAAATTATAAAAATATAATTGTAAAATTCTATCTAATATATAAAATTCTTGTGTCACAGTTTTAGTGTTTATACTCCTCCGAAACGGTTTGACCGATTTTGATGAAATTTTATATGTATATTCAGTAGGTATGAGAATAGGTTTATAACTAATTTTTATACCCCTAAGTGTTAAGAGTGGCTTACCCTAAAAAAAAAAAATTTATTTTTTGGACAAATTTTTTTTTGGCTATTTTTTTATGGTGTGCCATTAAAAAATACATTTAGTCCTAAATTTTTATCCTTCTACCACCAACCCCTACTTTTTAATAGCATTTTATATTTTTTAATCCCGGTCGATATCAATGGGGTTCCGTTTAGCCAAACTCAATAAAATTAAATAAATAAATAAATTTGTAACTTTGGGAAGTTGTTATTCCAATTGAAATTATTGTTATTTGAATTTGAAGAATTCCAGTTGCTATTTTGATTTTTGTTCCTTTTCCGGTTCTGGTTACTGTTGTTCCAGTTTGGATTAGAGTTATTATTACTCCAATTGGAGCTGTTATTCGCGTTATTGTTGTTGCTGTTGTTCCAGTTAGAACTGTTTGCGTTATTGTTCCAATTGGAACTGTTATCATAAGTCAAGTTAGAATTGTTATTCCAAATTTTCAGAAAAGTTTCTTCTAGTGCCCACATAAATTATAATTTTATTAAACTACAATGTTGCCAACTTTCCGGAAAAAAAAAATAATTTTCTAAAAATTTGTTATGCCCGCATTATTTATCCGATTTTAATGAAATTTTTACAGATGATACCCTTAGCGCCTATAATATTATATATTAGCAAAATACAATGTTGCCAACTTTCGATAAAAAAAATTTTTATCCCTCTATCTTATCATTTATGTGATAATGTCAAAGTGGTCTATATATGGGTTTACCCATATACTTCTAATCTTGTATTTTGGCTAATCGAAAAACTAGCTTATAAAATCAAACCACATTCGACTAGCTCCATTCTCGCTTTGCGAGAATATTATTTATTCATAAATTTGATAATTTGCGATATTTTTATCTGTATTTAGCGAGCGCCAATCCAAAGGGGCAACAATAGCTGACCGGTTACTTTAAATTTATGTTTTTATGATAAATAAAATTTAAAATATATATTTCCAGTTGCTATTTTGATTATTATTCGAGTTGTTCGAATTCGAATTTTGATTATTCCAGTTGGAGTTGGAATCATTATTATTATTGTTCCAGTTGGGGTTGTTATTATTTCTCCAATTTGAGTTGTTCCTATAGGAATTGTTCGAATTACTGCTGCGATTACGTGCTTGATTCGAGCGATGCGATGGCGATGGCATCATGTCCATGAAATTAGTTAGACTATATAATCCATTGGTAGTCTTTACAATTGCGCCAAATTCGATACCGCTTTGCAACGATGAGAGAACCGTTTTCTTTGCATATTCGGCTGGTACGTTACATTATGTTTACTTACTAATGGCTACGGAAAAACTGACACGTTATTTGTTTTTTCTTCCCTTTTATAGACTTAGACAACAATGGTACAAAGCAGTCTGGATTGAGGAAAATTTAAATACGGTTGTTTATTTTACATAGCTTGTTTCTTACAAGTTCATGGCTTTTTCTAATATTTTAAAAAATAACGATTTAAATTTATTTATATTAAAAATTGTATTATTGTTATTCAAAAGGGCTAATATTGTTATGTATTTATCAAACTATTATTTAAATTTTAGTAAAAAAAAGTAAATTAATCTTTTCTTTAGAAAGGTGATGATGTAGGGATATTTGGTAACAGTTATGTTGTTCTACATTAAAATGACTAGGCTGGCAATATTGATATATTGATATATGAATTTATATTTTGAGTTGTCAATTATATAAAAATACGTTGTAAAATAAAGTATCTATGTATCAAGAATTTAATAATGACAATATTCACGAAACTTACAAATAAAAGATTAAAGACAGTATATATTTATATTTTGTAATATCATATATAATAAAAAATAACAAATATTCATGGTAATTAATAAACCTGTAAGACAATGTTTTGTTTCATTTTCGCGCCCTAAAAATCGTATTTTTTTTCACTCGAAAATATTTAATAAATTTTATATATGTTGTTACAGTCACCATTATCAGAATCTCGCCGCATTTAAGAAATTAGACCGAACTGGTGATGGAGAAATTTTGAATAAATTAGAATGGAGGATTTGGAAAATGTCTATGGCGTAAAAAATTATCTTTGTTTTATAAGTTGCGAAAAAACTAAGGAAAAAACACTTTAGAAATTGGTTAATAATTTTGAAGCTCAAGAAACCGGAAATGGCATTGTATGCAGGGCGGCGGTGGCGGTGGCGGCGCGGCGCCAATTCAAAGGGACGATTATTTAAAATTTATGTTTTTATTAAATAAAATTTGAAATATACATTTTTATATTCGTGCATTTCATTTAAGAAACTGCTTCAATAGATAATATCAATCAAATATTTTAGAATTTTTTCAAAATGTATTCATAACACACGTTTTTAAATTGTATATCTCATTTAAATATTTTTTTTAGGATGAGGCTATTTATACATATGGTATGTATACGCAATTGGCTATTTATACATACTAAAAAAAAAACTTAAACCAACCTACTAACCTAACCTACCCTAAATAGCCAATTGCGTAAACATACTGTATGTATAAATAGCCAATTGCGTATAGATACCGTATGTATAAATAGCCACTTTCTTATTTTTATTTGAGAAGTTTTTCTTATATGTTTTTTTTTGTATATATGTAAAAGAATTATAAAACATATTAAATAGGTATTTTTTTAGTTTTCATATTTTTATTGCCTCAGTCTATAATTCAATTAAGTAAAAATTATTACTTATCATAATTAAGATTTTAGTTAACAAGTATTAATTTGTTCAAACAAATAATAGATATTTAATAATCGGAGTGAGTATTAAACTGTGCTTATCTAAAAACTTTGGATAAGCACAGAAAATCTGCATTGAATAAGCGCATTAAAAAACATTGAATAAGCGCATCAAAATATTAGGTTGGTTAAGGATAGGTTAGATTTGGTTAGTTATGTTATTCAATATAATCATTATTCAACCTATTTTGATGCGCTTATGCAATGTACACAAAAAAGGCTATATGCGCTTCCTTTTTTTGTTATTAATAAAATATGAATATTAATAATTATGATATAAAAAATTCGAATTCTCCTTCTCCTTTGATCATACTGCTCCGATTTATTCTCTACAATCTAAGAGAATTTTAGAACTAATTCTAATTTCGTAACGTTTTTTTGCAAATCCTGTTTAAAGAATCTTATATTGCTTAGTTTATCTTTTTTTTATTTTTGTATGCTTTTTGTTCAATATTACACTTAAATAATAAGATAGCACATAATGGAAAAACAAGTAATTGAAAAATATAAATTATATGTTACAGTTAAGTGTAGATATTTATTAGTAAGTTATTTTATAGTTTCATTTTGCATAATTTTAAAAATTAATTTTAAACATTTATAATTTATTTCAAATAATAGCAAGCAAAGTATATGAAATAGAAGCAGAAGAAATACAAATAATTGAACAAACAAGATTAGAAGCATATGGGTAAACCCATATATAGACCACTTTGACATTATCACATAAATGAAAGAAATAAGAATAAAAATTTTTTTCACCGAAAATTGACAACATTTTTTTTTGCTAATATATAATATTATAGGCGCTAAGGGTATCTTCTGTAAAAATTTGATTAAAATCGGATAAATAATGCGGGCATAACAAATTTTTAGAAAATTATTAATTTTTTTTTTCGGAAACTTGGCAACACCGTATTTTAACAAAATTATAATTTATGTGGGCACTAGGAAAAACTTTTCCGAAAATTTGATCAAAATCGGATAAATAATGTAGCAACAATGATTTTTTTTTAATTTTAGAATTTTTTTACGATAAGTTGGCAACACTGTATTTTGTTAAAATTGCATAATTTCAATATATTATATTAAATTATTCAATGTTTTTTTTTAATTTAAATTTGCTAAAATTTTAAGCTTTTCATTAAAACTAGCATTTAATCAAGCTTTATTTGATGAATAAACATATAAAAAAAATATAAATTAATAAATTTTATAGAATATATTAATTTTTTTTAAAATTATAAATCCCGTGTCCGTTTTTGAAAGCAATACTAAGGAGGCGTATTTTCTAGAAAAAAAAATATTAATTTTTATTGTTATAATTTTGTTTCCTGAAATTAAATAAATATCAAACTAGCCGTGTGAAATACCAACAAAGCTGTTACTAATAAACAAATTCAGTTGTTTTTTTTTTCTTTCGTTGTATCGTGCACATGTAAATATTTTTCGTCTTCAAAATTCGTCTACTAAATTCTAATAATTATTCTTCAATGTTATGTTAACTATTTCTCTCTCTCGGATTATTTAAAATAAAGTAAGTTATTCTCATTATTTATTATATTTTGAAGCAGTTCTTTTTATTTCAAAATTTTATAGTAGAGGTTATACATTAAAAAAAATATGCATTTTTTTAATGTAATATATCGATATGTTTATTTCAAAAATTTCTATTATAAAATTCTTTTCCGAAAGATTTTGTATAAAAAAATAATAGCGTATTGTGGATGAAAATTTTCAATAAATTTTAGCTCAGATGTTGTTTTTTTTTTTTTTTTAATATTTTCTAATTTATTTGATTATTTGCGTAGATGAAGTCCGTGCAAGATGCCGATGCTGCTAGTATTGCGACGATGGCAGCGGCAGCGACGCTCATCGTACACAAAGATACCGAAACATGAAGCAACGATCTCGCTTTTAGTATACCATCAAACTCACACCCCATCCTCTTCGCTTGAAAAATTAGTTCTTGTCTTAATCGTGAAATGCACAATGGCTGACAAGTCAACGAAAACTGACGAATCACTATTGAATGCCGATTTGGAAACGACGTGTCCGACGAGGACGAATGCAGCGACAGTTATTGCACGAGAAGCAAAACGAAACAGGACAAGAACATGCCGATGACGATGGCTCGTTTACTGTTTGTGACGTTTATCATTTCACTGGCAAGTTTGTTTTATATTAATAATTATCTGAGAAGCTACTAACGTTTAATTTTAGATGAACGAATGAAGTAATGTGTGACGATTGAAAATGTATTACAAAGTTTGCACATCATTTCTTTCATCGGAATTACATTATTTGCATAGTTTTTCAATTCTTCCAATTTTGATATTTCGCTTCTCTTTCTTCTTATCAATTAATTTTACGAAAGAATGCATCGGCCTTAATTTCTTCTTCGCGGTTAAATGATACAGTAGGTACTTGGACATTTTTCGGAAAATTATCCCATTTGTAGATATTGGGTGAAACTTGTCGGTCCAAACTTGCATAAGGTATGCTTAACAATTGTCTGATACATTTTCGAATCTCGTTCTGACAAGTTTCAATCGTGATTATTTGTTGTTGATGATTATGATCATTATTATGCAATGATGAACTGCACGAACTCATTGTTATGATCGCATTATTTATAAAATATCGTATTTCGTTGATCTGTGTAATCTGTGTAAAATCAGTGTGCAATTTAGTTTGAATAAGACGATCGGTGCCGAATGGAATTCGGTTAATTCTGTACTGTTAGATAGCGATCCACAAGATCCACACCTTATGCAAGTTTGGACCGACAAGTTTTTTCCAATATCTTCAAATGGGATAATCTTCCGAAAAATGTCCAAGTAACTACTGTATCATTTAACCGCGAAGAAGATATTTGGCCGATGCATTCTTTCGTAAAATTCATCGATAACGAAGAGAAACGAAATATTGAAAATGTATTAAATTTCTACGGGGAACAATATTCGCATTGAATTCTTTTTGCTCTTGTGGTTCTTGTTCTTTCAACTGTTTCTTTTTCATCCCGGTAGTATCAACGAGAATATAGTATTATACTATATTCTTTTTGGTGTAGTAATAGAAGTATCGTTATTTATTTTTACCTAATAGAATACGTTCGCGTTTGGATAACTTTTATTGAAATGCGTGGAAAAAGTGGACCGGAATAAAGCAGAGACAGTTAAAACAAGAACGTCAAAAACAAACTTAGGCAATTTAATGCAAATATTTGCCCGTACATATTTGAGATATTGTTTTTATTCATCGGATATTACTTCATTCGCATCTAAACTTAAACGTTCGTAGCCCATCAGCTGATTTTGAATATCGAACGAACTTCCCACTGAAGTGATTTACTTCGGAAATAGTAAACGGAGGCACCATCGAAGAAAATCGCAATGTACGATGATATTGAGTGCGTGCCTTCTTTAACTTCCGGTGTACAAATCAATCACTTTGCAAGAAATGTGCATCTGTATTTGATATGCTAATTTCAAGGTTCCATTTATTGTTTATCTGTATGATTTATGATGTAATGTTTTAAATTTTATCTATGTAGCCTCCAGCCAGTTTTTTTACTTAAATACTTTATGAAATTTCCTTATATGATTTTCAATAAACAATATGATAACAAATAATATTTAGTTTTTCTCATTACGTTTCGGACAATAGAAACAATGCATGCTGTTGTTGTTGTTGTTTTCCTTTGGTCGTTCCAATGGCCACCTTCATTTTGCGCAAGTGCTTGATGTGGACCATGTGGAGAAGGCCTACTTAAAACGACTCCGACTCCGACTCTCCACTAATGACAAAAATGACTCCGACTCCGGCTCCTCTAAAAATTACCGACTCCATGACTTACAGCCCTGCTTTGAACTAACCTAATCTAACCTAACCTACCTTGTTCTGCACAAGTGCTTGCTGTGGACCATGACGGTCTTGCTGTTAGCTCTTTTTTTATCAGTTTATATAATTATAGGTAAATGCTAATATTTTTATTAGGTCAAAACTAAAAAATTCATAACAAAATAGACATTACGATATATTTTTATTTTGAAATATAAATTTTATTTTTTATTAAGAAAAAAAAATCTCTTTTAACTATTTTTATTTTTTGCATTAAACACCATTAATTTTATATTTATTTATCTAATTAAAAATTAGACAATTTTTAAATTAAAGAAAAATGCATTGGTGTTTAATGCAAAAATAAAACTAGTTAAACATTTACACTAAAAGAATTTATAAAAATTAAATCTCTTTTAGTTCAAAATTATTTTATATATTAAGTTATTCAATGTTAATTTCTACTACTTTGACTGCAAGGAAAAGTAGTATAGCGTTTGGTACGGTGTCTGTAACATTTTCAAAAAAAAAAAAAAAATTGTATAGAAATCCTTCATATAGCCTCTAGATGACGAATCTGAACTTAGTGTATGTGGGTGTGTGTGTGTGTGTGCGTAGTCAGCTCACTCGCTCGCTCGCTCCTCCTAGACGGTTCAACCGATTTTAATGAAATTTTCAGGATAAATTTGTCTAGTACCCAAAATGGTCATGTGATTTTGTTTTTTTTCCAGTAATGCCAACTTTCCAAGAAAAAAATTACTAAAGTTTTAAAAAATTCATATTGGCTACGTTATTTATCCAATTTTTATCAAATTTTCAGAAAAGATTTCCCTAATGCTCCCATTAATTACATAATTTTATTAATATTCAGTGTTGCCAACTTTCCAAGAAAAAAATTGCCAAAGTTTTAAAAATTTTATTATGGCCATGTTATTCAACCGATTTTAAATTAAAGTAAGTCTTTTGCATCAAAAACTATAAATTTTGCCTATTACGTTTTTGAAATTATTTGTAACAATCAGCAAAAAGAAACAAATATTGATTCTTTTTTTATAAAGAAATATAAAAAAAAATTACAAAAAGATTATATTGAAAACTGAATTTCATAGCCTACAAATATTTTACATTGATTATTTCGTTAATTTTATATAAAAATGTAGAAGGTTAAAAATATTTTAAAACATGATATTTTTATAAAAATATTTCATAGTGTACAAGTATTTTACATTTTGGCAACTGATATAATTAACAAAATATGTACAGTTTTTTTTTTTAAATAACAACATTAGAAGTATATGGGTAAACCCATATATAGACCACTTTGACATTTCTCGGAAAGTTGGCAACACTGTATATTAATAATATTATAATTTATGTGGGCACTAGGAGAAACTTTCTAGGAAAATTTCATCAAAATCGAATAAATAATGTAGCCACAATAAATTTTTAAAAACTTTAGTAATTTTTTTCTCAGAAAGTTGGCAACACTGTATTATATTAAAATTATGTTATTTATGTGGACACTAGAGAAATCTTTCCAGAAAATTTGATCGAAATCGGATAAATAATGTACACAATAAATTTTTAAAAACTTTAGTATTTTTTTCCTCGGAAAGTTGGCATCACTGGAAAAAACAAAACCACATGACCATCTTGAGCACTAGACAAATTTATCCTGAAAATTTCATTAAAATCGGTTGAACCGTCCGATCAGGTGAGCGAGCGAGCTGACGACGCACATCCATACACCCACATAAACTAAGTTCAGATTCGTCATCATGAAAAATTTCTATACACAATTTTTTTTTTGTAAATGTTACAGACACCGTACCAAACGCTATACGACTTTTTCTTTGCAGTCAAAGTGGTAATAAAATCAGAATTAAAATATTGTGTTTTAATCCGAAATATTTAGGTTAAATTTAATAAGTTTCAGCCTCACAAAAGACAGTTGTAATTTTGTTTTATTTATAAAACTAACTATATTTAATTGAAAATAATTTCAAGCTTTACTATATAGAAAGCTTCAAAATTATAGTTTTTTATTTTATGGACTTATAAATAGTACAAGCGTTACTATATAGATGGCTTCAAAATTACAGTTTTCTTTTTTATTGACTTATAAATAGTACAAGCGTTACTTTGTAGATGGCTTTAAAATTATAGTTTTCTTTTTTGTCGACAATGCTTTTAATAGTTTAGGCATTACTCGTATAGATGACGCTGGTAGTATAGTTTTCTTTTTTACCGACTTGTAAATAGTACAAGCGTTACTATATAGATGGCTTTAAAATTATAGTTTTCTTTTTTATTGATTTATAAATAGTACAAGCGTTACCATATAGATGGCTTTAAAATTATAGTTTTCTTGTTTATCGACAGTGCTTTTAATAGTTTAGGCATTACTCGTATAGATAACGCTAGTAGTATAGTTTTCCTTTTTATCGACTTGTAAATAGTAATGGTAACATTAAAATTATAATTTTCTTTATTATTTGTATTTTATTTATTATTTATTATTTTACTATGTTAATGAACTTTTAATTGGATGAAAAATAAAGTAAGCAAAATTTCTTTTGTAATATATTTATTTTCTACAATATTTACATTTTTCTATTTGTATTTGAATAGAAAACGAATTCGATTTAGTAATTAATAAATAAAATTATCGATTGTGATAATGAAATATATATTTATTTGTTACTACTTACAAAAGCGCATTCAAGTGCGTATAAATTACGTAATATTAGGTCGGTACGAAAGTTCTCAGGGTTTATCTTGTTACTGTTTTTTATTCATTTGTTTCTGAATAAAATATTCAACGTATTTCGCGTTTTGACATCTTATCTTGTAAAGAATTTTTCCCTCTATCTGATAGTGTAATTTGTTTTTTTCTATGTTATTCTAATTTGTGATTTTTGTGAGCTTAATTCAGCATGTCTGAGGAACAATTTCGTACGATTTTTTTATTTTAACTTTAAATTGGGACAATCCGCTGCCGAGACAGCTCGCCAAATTAACCAAGTGTGGGGCCCTAATAGCGTTGGAGAAAGCACCGTGCAACAATGGTTTAAGAAATTTCGTTCCGGAGATATCAGCCTTGAAGATGCACCTCGTAGTGGTCGTAGTGGACGTCGGATTGAGGACCCTGGTGGAAGCTGACCCATCGCGAACGGCTCGAGGGATTGCACAGGAACTAGGAGTCAGTCACCATGCAGTCTTAGATGGTTTAAAACGTCTTGGAAAGGTGAAAAAACTAGAAAAGTGGGTGCCCCACGATTTGAACGATCGACAGAAATTGTCACGTTTCGAGATGTGTTCGTCTTTGATTCTGCGAATCAAAACGACCCTTTTTTGGATCTAATCGTGACGAGCGATGAAAAATGGATAATGTACGATAACCGGAAACGTTCGGGACAGTGGTTGAACGCCGACGAGCCTCTCAGACACTTTCCAAAGGCGAAAACCCACCAAAAAAAAAACTATGGTTACAGTATGGTGGTCTGCAGCTGGCGTGATCCACTACAATTTTTTGAAACCTGGTCAAACCATCACAGCGGAGTCTTATTGTGAGGAAATCGACGAAATGTGCCGCAAATTGCATCAAAAGCAGCCGGCACTGGTCAACAGAAGAGGTCCGATCCTGCTCCACGACAACGCCCGTCCGCACATTTCACAAATCACCGTCCGAAAATTAAATGAATTGAGCGTCGAAGTTTTGCCTCACCCACCATACTCTCCAGACCTCTCGCCAACCGACTACCACCTTTTCAAGCACTTTGATAACTTTCTTACAGGTAGAATCTTCGTTAACCAGGACCAGGCGAAAACAGCATTTGTCGATTTCATCGAATCCCGTGAACCAAATTTTTATAATGATGGAATAAATAGACTTGTAACACGTTGGCAAAAATGTACAGATTATAATGGCGCTTATTTCGATTAAATCGAGTAATTATTACAGAAGTTATGCCACTTTGAACTTTACCTATTGAAACCCTGAGAACTTTTGTACCAATCTATTTTTACATTTGAATACTTATTTTATGTACCTAATTATACAAATATTTTTATATAAAAATGCAAAAAATGTAATAATGACATTAATAAATGTAATAATTACATTAATAAATGTATAATATTTATATTAATAAATATAAATGTAATATTTACAACAGTAAATGTAATTGTTACATTTATTAATGTAAATATGTACGCATAAATGTAATATTTACATTCACAAATGTAATAATTACTTTAAAACGTGGAACTATTACAAGTAGTTATGTAAATTTACTTAGTCAATGTAATAGATTAAAATGTGTTACATATTTTAATTGTAATTTTACATATAAAAATAATTTTTGTAAAAATACATTTTTTTGTAAATGTACAATGATTATTATCGTTGGCAACAAAGTGTCCAATGATTTTCATTGTAAATTTTTTTTACAGTGTACTACTTGGAAACTTTCGCTGCAAGCAAGCCACTCTCACAATCATACCACCACTCCAACTACTCATCGGACTGATCCACTGGGCAAACGTATACCATATCAAAATCATTCAAATAAATCATTTTTAACAGCAAACGTTCATTAGACACATTCGCTCCGCCATGTCTCCGAACCATCTTAACTGACTAACACCAACTTTTGCTACAACAAGATGCATATAAAGTATATTCACAGAAATATTCTCAAACAGAGGTACATGGAATTGTTGTTCAGCAACCTAGCTTTAGGGCTTTGAACCGTTATATTTTTCCGCACTTTGACTGCAAGGAAAAAGTGGTATAGCGTGCGCGTACATTAGCAAAAAACATTAGCAAAAAACAAATTTTGTGTATAGAAATCCTTCGTCTATGGCCTCTAGATCAGACGAATCAAGCGAACTTAGTTTATAAGTGAGTGTATGGATGTAAGGAGTCAGTCAAAATTTTGTGATTGCAACTCCTCCTAGACGGGATTCAACCGATTTGAATGAAATTTTCTTCATAACCTTGTAAAAAAAACAGTCATAACCTTGTAAAAAACAGACATAATCTTGTGAAAAACAGACATAATCTTGTGAAAAACAGACATAATCTTGTAAAAAACAGTCATAACCTTGTGAAAAACAGACATAATCTTGTGAAAAACAGACATAATCTTGTGAAAAACAGACATAATCTTGTAAAAAACAGTCATAACCTTGTGAAAAACAGACATAATCTTGTGAAAAACAGACATAATCTTGTGAAAAACAGACATAATCTTGTGAAAAACTTCATAATCTTGTAAAAAACAGTCATAACCTTGTGAAAAACAGACATAATCTTGTAAAAAACAGTCATAACCTTGTGAAAAACAGACATAATCTTATGAAAAACTTTATAATCTTGTAAAAAACAGTCATAACCTTGTGAAAAACAGACATAATCTTATGAAAAACTTCATAATCTTGTAAGAAAACAGTCATAATCTTGTAAATAATAAAATATATAAAAACAACTTTTTTAAAAACCACGCTTATATTTAAATGCACTAAAAAGAGGAAAATAAATTTTTTCCTGGTTTTCCAAAATTTTTAGAAAGAAATAAAAGCGTGGAGCGCCAGAAAACTATATATTTCGCAATGATGATTAAGCGCTCCACGCTTTTATTTCTTTCTAAAATTCTTGGATAATCAAGAAAAAAAAATATTTTCCTCTTTTTAGTGCATTTGAATATAAGCGTGGTTTTTAAAAAAGTCTTTCTTATATATTTTATTTTCTGCTTTTTACCACTTTGACTGCAAGGAAAAAGTAGTATAGCATTTGGTACGGTGTCTGTAACATTTTCAAAAAAAAATAAATTGTATAGCAATCCTTTATATAGCCTGTAGATGACGAATCTGAACTTAGTTTATGTGGGTGTATCATACACCCACTTATAAACTAAGTTCAGATTCGTCTGATCTAGAGCCTATATGAAGGATTTCTATACACAAATTATTTTTTTTTGAAAATGTTACAGACACCGTACCAAACGCTATACTACTTTTTCCTTGCAGTCAAAGTAGTAAAAATAGTAACACGTGCAAGTAAAATTTATAAATAAATTATTGTTATTTGATCATGATTCCAGGGAAGACCTGCATGATTCGATCCGTCGTAGAGTTCAGACGCGCTAATATGTTCTTCGTAAATATTGACCCCTAATTTCCAAATTTCTTATTCGGAATGGGGTGAAGCCCCATGGTGAAGAATCCTTTCTGTAAGCTTTGAATTTTATGTTTTTCTGTTTGCAGTTGCTGCCATCCTTACGTAATCTCCTATTTCTGCCCCATCTAGTGTCAATATGCCCCCCCCCCATGTTGTCTGTCTGTATGCTGTCGTCCTTATGGCCCTTTGTGTTAGAACTCATTAACATTTGCGAAGTCTACTCTTCAGAAATTTGTAAGTAAGAAATCATTTTCACTCATATAGGTACATAATTTTGACATTTATAAAATATTCACTTATCAATTTCAAATTATTCATTGCGTTTCAATTTTAAAATTTTTATTTGTATAGTAGTGACTTGTCAAAATAACTCAATATTTATGTTTTACAAATGCTTCTCCCAGGGCCGGATTAACAGTAGCGGAGGCCCTGGGGCGGAAAGCTAGTGTGTAGGCCGCTCTTTGAGAAACATTTTTTCACAAACTTGAAAAATAATCAAGATACAGATAAAAAACTAATTTTAGTTGTTGTTTAAATACTTTATTTATTAATAGTATGTATGAATATTTAGGTGAACATAATTGATGATTATGAACATAATCATCTGAATTGAACGAAAGCTTTATTTTATACAGATATATAAACTTTTCGCGACTTCTTTTCAAAAAACTTGTGAATTAAATCACTGAAATCCAGTTCTCGGAGTAGATGTTCCAAATTGTTGACAAAATAAAATATATATTTACACCGGTGCATGCCAAATAGGCGCGATTTCAGGTAGCGTTAATCCGCAATACCAAATAGGCGCGAATAACCGCTATAATCCCCATCAGTGCTCAGGTATAGACATAGTCTGTAGGTCAGGTATAAAATAAGAATTGGAAAAATTTACAATTAAAAATGTGTAGATTCGCAAAAATAAACGCAGTTATTTAATATTATGTAATTATATAATCAATTCTAGTCAGTAACAAAAAACAAAATAAACATTGTGTAGCAACATACAAATAATATTATAATTAAAAAAATTAAAATTAGATCATGGTAGAAAAAATAAATATCATATATTGTATGATAATATAATCAAATCTTGACTATAACAATTGCAAAAATAAAACGTACAAATGATATAAATATAAAGTAAAAATTATTGAAATAAAAAAAATATATAGGTAGCACAAACTAAAATAAGACCGGAAAAAATGCATCACAAACTAAATTAGAAATTATAATTCAATTATTTTGTAACCGGCGCGTATTTGTAACATATTAGTTGTACAAAACTTATCCTGCTTAATATATAACTATTTGAAAAGAGACATGCGACTGAGGATTAGAAGGCTACCGCGCCTAAAAGACACGGTTTTTGGTACCTGTCGCCCACCTTTCCTGTTGCAAGGGATTATAAGGGATCGCGCCTATTTGGTATGCAGCCATTTACACTATTTTTAATGTTTTATGTACAGAATCCATTTGCTTTATATGTTCACAGAAGAAAATTTATATTATTACATAATACACGTTTATTAAATTGTCTGTAAGTACTATATTTAGTTTAAACTACAAATAATTATACTCGTTCAAATATTTTTGTGGATGAAAATTTAATTAGTGAAAATTAAATATATTGTAAAAAAAATGTAAATAAATTTTTTATGAGTAGGCCCTAATATGTGGAGGCCCTGGGCAAACGCCCCTTCTGCCCACTCGTTAATCCGCCCCTGGCTTCTTCAATTTCTTTTTATTTTACACGACTTATTTTTAAATGTATTGAACTTTTCGAAGTGATTAAATTAAATTTTATTTTGTTATCTACAGAATTGGCTCGACAAAAAAAAATGAAAATTCGACGTTCACTTTCGATTGATTCATTTATGTGCTCAATATCTTCATGGAAAACCATTTCGGGGGCATAGCGCCTCAAATTGTTTAAAAACTTTAGGTTTAGTTTAGTTATTGTTGTACTAGAATTAAGTTAGTTAGGCATATTATTTACATTTTTATAGTTTTCAATACTTGCATTCTTACAGTTTTGACTATTTGTATTTCTATAGATTTAATTATTTTCATGTTTATATCGAGCAACAATCAATAAAAAAACTTTAAAATACAAAATGGCTTTTTATTTGTAACATTAATTTATAATAATATTAAATAAAAAGCATATAAAAATAAAAAATATAAACTAAGCAATATAACGTGCTTTAAACAGGATTTGTAAAAAAACGTAAATTTACGAAATTAGAATTATTTTTAGAATTCTCAAATTTATTGTAGAAAATAAATCGAGGCAGTATGATCAATGTAGAAGGTGAATTCGAATTTTTTATATCGCAATTATTAATATTTATATTTTATTAATAACAAAAAAATAATTATCTATAGACTAATATAATCAACATATAAATAACAATAGAAATAAATATATTGTTTTTTTAGTAAAATAATATAAATTCTTTTGGTTTAACATATTTGCGGTTTCATGTCAAATCGCATAACATTTACAAACCTATTAAACGTTAAATTTTTGAATACTTTTTTTGAATTTAACTGCTTTTAACCAATCATTTTGCTTGCTTCTTGTTGAAGTGAGTTCTAATTGGATTAATGTATTATTAAAATACACAAATCCGGGGAAAATTAAGGTAAATAATTTATGAATTGATATATGTGTAAGAAAATTAGAATCAAACCCAAAACAAACCCCTTTAAAAAACAAACAAAAAAGATGAATAAAAATCAATAAAATCTTTTGGAATTTTTTCAAAATGTGTTCATAACACACGTTTTTAAATTTTATCAATTAAATGATATCAATCTTTTTTTTGTTTGGTTTTTAAAGGGAAGCAGTGCTGCGTAACCCTTTACAATGCAATTGTGTTCTGGGTTTGATAAATTTTAGTGCGGGAATACTGCACGAGAGGTATTTTCATCATTTTTATATCATTTTGACATTTTTCAAAAAACAAAATTCTATATTTTGGCAAAAAAACATTCACTTTTTTCGAAGCTATCTACTATTTATACGAGGGTTGCCTTTTATATTTCGGGATTCAAGAACAAAATCTAATATCATCAAAAATAGCTTTATTGTTTTTCAAAATATTCTCCATATAGATCAATATACTTTTGCATCCGTTTGAACCAATTTTCGAAGCACTTTTTCTGCTTCGATTGAGGTACCTCCAAAACATGAATTTGAAACGCACCAACCGCTTCTTTAGGTGTCGAAAAACGTTGATCTCACAATTTATTTTTGATGTGTGCGAATAAAAAAAAGTTACTGGGTACAAATCAGGGCTATACGAGGGATAACCCATCAAATCGACGTATTGAGTGCTCAAAACTTCACTGTGTGAAAGCTCGCATTGTTGTTATGAAGAATGATCCGTTTTCGGCGGTTGGTTTTCTTTATTTCTCCGAAGACTTCTGGTAAGCAAATGATTGTGTAGCATTCAGAATTGACCGTTCTACATTGCACCAATAGTACGGTTGCGACATGTTTAGTTTTTCCAAAAAAACAGGCGACCATTTGCTTCGAAGTGCTTCATTTGGCTCATCTTGAAAAACTCACACAATTGACTGCTGTTTATTTTCGGACTCATACGCGTTAATCCACCATTCATCATGGGGGTCATGACCCCCCCCCCAAGCATTTGCTTTCATTTAATTTTGGCCCTAATAGTTAAGGTGATGCCTCAAGTCTGTTGCAATGGAGTTAGTGTCGAAATTTTTCAAAGTTCAATTTCGATGATAATAATCGATTAGAACTTCTTGCACATATTTTGCCAGATTCAGCTTGACGTCGATAAAATTATCACTAAATTTGCGAAAAGCAATCGACGAAGACGAATTGATTTTGTTATATAATTAAAGACGCTTTAATGTTATTAAATGTGATTAATGTGAGTTAATGTGATTCCAAAGATGATTTAATAAAATGTAATGTGATTATAAAAATTATTTAAAGCAGGAACATAATGTGAGTAAATAAAATTTTTTTTTATGATCAGAAAATGGGAAATACCCCCCCTTCAATACAAATTTCGCTCCATGACCCCCCCCCCAATACAAATTTCGCTCCATGACCCCCCCTAATACAAATTTCGCACCATGACCCCCCCCTAATTCGAAGTCTGGATCCGCCCCTGCATTCATCATCTGTCACGATGTTATAGACATGTTTGGAAAGCATCGCGATCGTATTTTTTGAGCATTTCTTTTGACCAACTGGCACGAGTCTTTTTTGAGCGATTGTCAAATTATGTGAGCATGTGAGATCGATCCAACGGGAACAAATCTTTTTGAAGGCCAAATATGCATGCAATATTGAATGTATGCTACTGATTCCACTTAATGCCCAAGGATGCCTCAATCTCAAAATAAGTCACATGACGATCTTGCAGTATTAGTTCATGCACAACATCAATGTTTTCCAGGACAACAACCGATTTTGGACAACCTTCACGAAATTCGTCGTTGAGCGAACTACGGCTAGGATTGCATTCAGTAATCCATCGACAAACACTGGTCCTTGATGGTGTTTCATCGCCAAAAGTCAAATTAAGTTCATCGATGCACTGCTGTTGAGTTATTCCACGTCGAAAATTGTAAAATATAATCGCACAAAAATGTTCACTATTTAATTCCAATTTTCGGCCAAGATGAATTTTTTTTTGTATTTTTACTGTAAACAACACAAATAGCACTTGTACGTTAAAACGTTATGAGTACATATTCCGTCAAAAATGTAAAACTTTACGTTAGAGACGTCAATTCCAGATGGCAACACTAGGATTGCCTAATCCCGAAATATAAAAGGCAACCCTCGTATACCTATATTTTTTTAATGCAACATTTTTATGCCATTATGGTAAGCAAGTAACGTATTTTTCTCCTTTCTCTCTCCATCTAAGCTGTATTATTTCACGTATATATTATACGATGTGTCTAAGAAAATTATATGCAATATGCTTTATTGTATTTAAAGTGTTTTTACAGAATTATATATTTGATATATATATATATATATATATATATATATAAATATAAAAGAATTTTATATATGTACAATGTATAATACATGTTATTATACATGCGCTCCTGCCATGCCTTCACTATATGGTGATGTATTATTTGTTATCAAAAAATAATTTCCAGTTGCACTATAAATCAAAATATGTTAATGAATATTTTCTAATAAACAATATTCTATAGTTTGTACCTTTTGTTCACATTATAGCCCATGTATTCAAAGATATTCTCGCAAGAACAAAGTGATGGTATTATTGAACAGAATATATTTCGGTTACATTTTCTTGCAGGAAATGCATTTAAATTGTTTATAGATTCCGCATAATATTTGTAAGACATGTGATGACTGCAAAAATCTGCAAAAAGTAAACATTAGTTTTATTCGATAGGATTGTGCAAAAGCTATTGGAGTAGAACGATTTTGTTCGCTGATTTTAGATCATTATATTTTTATTAAATGCTTTTACGATCGCAGTAAACTAAAATTCTTTTTATTTTTGTATTTGGCGTTGTCGGGATTTCAACTCAGGATCTCCTTCTATCATTGAAGGTGCTCTATCACTGAGCCATAACACGCCACGACAATCCAAACATATTTTTTCACCTATCATTTATTTTTGATAAGTCATAACTAATCGTCATGTATCACGTCTGGTCACAGACGGTGTTTACGGTCTATTCTATTTTTTTGGGGAGCAATAGTACACCTCAAAAGGAGTCGATAAACTTTAAAACGGTCTTAGTAAAAATCGTCTCATAAGCGAGATAATAATTCTTTTAGTTTTTACGGGAAATGATTAATTTGTTTTAAACTATAGGAATCAGAGGCGTAGCAAGACCTTTGTGGGCCGGTGTGCCACTGATTTTAAGGGGCCCCTCTCTACTCCTTGTATCGTTTAAAATTTTAATGTTTTTTTGGCTCATTTTAAGTTCTAAATATCATTTTAATTTTTTAAATTTGTGTCTGTGCCTTATTCGAAAAAAATTTCAAATAAAAGTTGTTTTATTTTTATGATAATTAAAATTAATTAAAATTATTTTTTGTTAAAAAGCAATCTGTATTTTCAAAATTAATAAATTAAAGTGAAATGCCTAAAGAAACAACTTGCCAGGAAATATATAAGTATGTATGTACCTAATAATGTTGGCTTAACCATAGACAAAGAATGTGTGAAGATTTTCGATTTAATAGTTCAGAAGATAATTTTAGGATAAACGTTTTCAACGCTACGTTAGATATTATAATTTCACAATTAAAAGATAGATTTTCAAATATACTGACGATTTAACCGCAGATTTTAAGACACAGATATTATATTTTAGGAAAACCTTTAAAAAACAGTTACAAAATATTAATTCGGTATTTGAATTAGAAGAATTAATATTTACAGAATATTCTATTCTAAGTTCGGCATTTCCAAAACTTTGTACCGCTCTTATTTTATTCTTAACATTCCCCGTATCAACTTCTAGCGCCAAAAGAACATTTTCAAAGTTAAAACTTATTAAAACATATTTAAGAAACTCTATGGGGGAGCACGTAAATTAAATTTAAGTGAAATAATTAGCATTTTTGCTTCAATGAAAGCAAGAAAAGTTAAGTTTAGTTAAAGTTAATGAACTATGTTTGTAAACCTAAACTTTAAATTTGATTTGTACTGTATGTTTTTGTGTTTGTAAACTTAAGGGGGCATAGTAGTTTTTTATGTTCAAAAAATCGATTTTTTTTTATTTAATATTATTAAAGAGTAATGTCTAAAGAATCGTTTTCACTAAACCGCATGTCAAAATTATAAAAATTACGAAAGTTACATCACTTTTTGTAAAGAAACATAAACATTCACTTGGGCTTTTCTTATGTGACATTAAACTCATTCTGAAACTTCAACCGCGTTTTTTTCGAAACCATATTTTTTTTGTCGGTTCCAGTGATATCTCTAGAACAAACAATCGGATTTATTTGAATTTTTGTTCTTCTGAAAGCTAATAGAATTCTGCATCGTTTGACCCATCCTTTTTTTAAAATTTTGATTTGTTATATTTTTTTTACGTTAAAGAAGTCAAAAAAAGGGCAAAAAATTGACCTCTTTTTTTGGAAGCCCGCCATTTTGCAAAAAAAAAAACAATTTTCAAAAAAAATCGGTCAAACGATGGGGAATATATTCAACTTTAATAATCCGAAACGATTTTTGTTTCCGATAACCCAGTCCCGAGATATCTATGGAACCGTGGACCTCGGCACTTCAGCTTTCGGGGGAGGGGGTAAAAAAATTCTGACGTATTTTTCAATAAAGGATCTACATTATACAAAAAGTTTCAATGCTTTACGTCTTCCCGTTATTGAGAAAAAAATAATGAAAGTGGACTACTTTTTCATTGAAAAAATCTATAAAAATATATTTAACTTACTATAATAAATTAATTTATATAATAAATGTATTTAATCCTATAAATAGTATTAATGAAAATAAGGCCCCATTGGGCATTTTGGCTCGTGGGCCCCTTTCGCTCATGGGCCCGTGTGCATCGCACTCCTTGCACCCCCGGTTGCTACGCCCCTGATAGGAATCTAATACTTAATCAGCTTTGTCCAATATAAAATATGTTCGAAGTTATTATCAAGTTAATATGATGCATTTCCCTATAAATCAGCAACATATCGACTAATTCAATATTAGAATATCGAAGGTAAAAATAATCAAAATTTTAGTCAAACATAGGTGATGGTAAAAATGAATACAATAACAACGTTACCTGTCAAATAATAAAACGTAAGAACAATTGAACAATACTGATTAAGTATTAGATTACTCGAATTTAAAACAAATTAATCATTTCCAGTAAAAATTAAAAGAATTATTATCTCGCTTATGAGATGATTTTTACTAAGACGTTTTAAGGTTTATCGACCCATTTTAAAGTGTATCCTTAAAAGGATACAGAGAAGACTGTAAACACCCTGTATATTAATGCTTATTTAAAAAATAGTAATAAAAAAAAAAATTTACCATTTAAAATTTAATTAAATATTATGTTTTGTTATTGATAAAATAAACTTCGTTTTCGTAATGCAAATATAAAAATAAATATAACGTTAAAATCAGTCGATTTTCAAACAAACGTTTAATGTTTTATTTTAAATTTTCAATAAAAAAGCTGCCTTAGACAAGTATACCCAAAAGCTGGTACTATAAGTTTGGGATTAACTAATACCGATGTCACACTACACAACTATGTTTCATATAACACTTTGTTCAATGAAGAAACAAATATTTTTTTAATTTTTCTATTACGAATATATTATTGTGAAATGAGAAATAAATTGTTTAAGAGTTACTATCAGGGTCAAATAGTGTGAAGCAAATCTGTATAGATGTCTCTGAATGCAGTATGGAAATTATCATATATTACATAAAAGGAATAAATTTAAGATAACTTATTTGTCGGATCGTGTAATCTGGACTACTTTTTCACTATTTCGAAGATTTGTTGTGAGCTGCCAGTAGCAACTAAAGAGATTTCGAAATATAAAAATAGAAAATATAAAAATATTAAATAACCATTATTAATTAACAAAAAAAAGTATAATATTATTTTATAATTATAAACTTTATATAAAAATTTCAGATTTTATAAACGTGTAATTTAAACAAGAGAAAATAAAATATGCAATTTGCTTGATAAATTTTAGGTTTTTCTTGATAAAAGTCAATCGATCTCTATTTTCTATCGTTCGTAAAAATTCAAAAAAATGTATATTATTCTGTATAACATTTCACATCTCATATATTTTTTCGAAACAATAATAATGATATTTAAAGAAAATATGGCTTGTTAAAAAGTATATTTACTTGTATTTTATGTAATTTTTATTAATAATGGAATATTGATACTGAATTATTAATTATACATATATTTTTAAATATTACGAATAATCAGTTATATTAAATATGCTTTACAAAATTAATAAAAAAATATTTATTTAATCGTCCTCTGCGAGTGTGACTGTTCACCTTAAATGAAATGAAAGTTTAACTGAAATAGCATCGATTCTATTTTCAAGAAACATTTAAGTCATTCATTCATTTCGTACAATAAATTTCGATTATGTGATAGGGATATAAAACAATGAAATTTTCATAAAACCGGTTACTAAACAAATGAATTAAAATATCCAAAAACCAAGCTTGTAGTACCAGCCACAATGACTGATCTCCAACAATCTAAATGTAGTTGGCGTATCTTTATCTATATAATAAAGAACAATATGAATACTGTCTTACCATCTGTAAGATTTTTAACACATGCCGGTTGAATTCGTTTTCCACGATTTGGAAAGAAATCCACAGTACCGTCTGATCTAGCGTCACCATAATAGCCTTTATCTGTATGAATGACATCAACAAAAACTCCATCAGATGCTGAAAGATGCTCTACAGTTGGTAAATTAAATAAGGGACCCGCTGGATCTAAACCTGTTTTAAATAAATACCTACTTAAAATAATCGTTTCTCTAGTTCTTCGAATATTTCTATTAAAATTGTTTGTTAAACAGATGTCCATCTAAGTACGTTATTTTATTGTTAAAGACAGTTTATAATTTAATTCCGTAGTTAATCAATAATTAAGTTAATGACATTTCATGCAACTGGTCCTAAATTTTTATTAATTTTAATTACAATTTTTTATTACCTGTATGCATTTTCAAGTAGTTGAGTGGTAAAATGAGAAACTGAGTGTAAATTAGTTTGAGGATAAGAGCATTTAAAGTTTTATTTCGTAAAATATTTTGTTTTATAGATATTACGTTAACAGTAATCTTCAGGCTTTTTCGGCCGATATCCACTGAATTTATTGAATGCCGTGGTCGATCTATCCTTGTCGCAGACATTTCACCATACATCGTAGAAGGTATCCTCAGTGCTTGGTGAAACGTCTGCGACGAGGATAGATCGACTACGACATACCAACCCAGAAAATGCTATAAATTCAATATTAGGTTCATTTTGTAAAGCTTGAGTTTTTAGGTAGGTAGATTTCAAGTATATCGTAAATTTCGAAATAAATTTATCTCGAATTTGCGTCGTTTTATTTTTTTCAAAAAAATACAATTATCAAGTGTCATTTAGACTTTACTCTCTATTCAAGAAAAACATGTTTTTAATATGCAATAGTTTCGATAAAATTCAAGTATTTGTATTTTTTCGAAACTTTAATCTGAATTCTGCCTGGGAACGGTTTAACTAGAACCGCAATTCAGCTAACATAATTCAAAATCTTTATGTATATGCAGGGTTTGAAGCAAGCAAAACTTTATTATCCCTTTTATAAGGCTTTTTCAAAATTTACGATTTAAAATACAATTTCTAGAAATATGTCAGTTACTCCACTTTTCTATTCAAAGATTCATTTTGAAATTAAAATGTGTACCTGTCAGCCAAGGTAATTTTGGAGTTCCGTAAGTCCTTGCCGCTTGAGACATAACCTGACTGCCTAAACTATGACTAAGTAAATGTATTAAATCAGCTGATTGTACAGTAGACGTATATTGTTTTATGTACTGTCCGAGAGCTGTACCAATGTTAGTAACATTCAAGAATGATGAAAGGTAATTCAAAATAAACTGATTTTGATTTTTTACTAATGCTGAGTAATCAAATACGGCTAAATTTATATCATGTTTGACTAAAAACGCTGAAAAAAAAAAACCATAAATATTGTAATTTTATAATTTCAATAACAAATATTATAATTGGCGTATGGGTTCCATAGCATAAAAAAAATACAATAGGCCAATTAATAAAAGTTCCAACAGGTAGCCATAAACTAATAAATTTGGTCTGTGCCTGTCGAAAGTGTTTCACACTGTAAAAAAATCGGTAATTTTACATAAAACCCTGCGGCAATTGATTTACACCAGTTTAATATGTAAACTTACAGACGTCACAAAATTTTTTTTACATAACATAAATATAAAATACGTATATTTACATACATACATAATCACGTCATGTATCTAACAGGGTGTGGCACAAACTCTTTTCATCATTCCGTAATCAGTCTCCTTCAAAAATTCCTATCCAAACAAGCAACTTTCGCTTCATGCACATTCATAATTTTTCTCATACGTATATTTTATGCAAGTTTACTTACTTTTCCGGTAAAACAATCTATATATAATATGGTAAATTTATTATTTTACTTAAAATTATATAATGTAATTATTTTTACAGATAATTTGCTGAAATAATATGCAATTTTTTTACTATGGTTTTTATGTGAAACGGCAACTTTTTTACAGTGCAGTTTCGATTGGCACCAAGCTAATGTTTGCTTTTTAATTATCGTATTCTTATATTAATTTTGAATGAGATTTAGATTTTTTTTATGGAATTCAGCAGCTTGCCATAATATTGAAATGAAAGATATCTAGATACAATAGCTATGTTGGCATAATAGTTTAAAACTGTCGGCAATCGTCAGGAATTTGCATTGGATAAATAGATTTTACTGCGGAAATGCTGTATGAGAAGTATTTTTATCATTATCATATCATTTTGACATTTTTCAGGAAAAAATATTATTCATTTTTTTCAAAGCTATCTACTATTTATATATTTTTTTTAATACGATATTTTTACACTATTATACAAGTAACGTATTTTTCTCCTCTGTCTCTCTATATAAACTGTATTATTTCACGGAGATGCAGTGTACGCGGCAATTATATACGATGTATGTAAGAAAATTATGTACAAATTGTTTTTAAAAACTATTGTATACAATGTGTTTTTAGGAATTATATATTCAATGTGCTTAGAGAATTTTATATACAATGTGTTCTTTATAAATAAATATGCAATGTGTCTCAAAATCATATATACAATATGTCTAAAAAAATTTATATACAAAATATTTAAAGAATATTTAATTTTACATATACGTATTGTTCTACGGGGTGCGCGCGTGTGGGCGCCTTACATCATTTCAAATTTGTGTACTGTATGTTTTTTATATATGAAATACACTCTTCGTGAGCACTTAAATCATACTGCGTTTGCTCCTGACAATTACTGATAGCTATAAACTATTCTTTGAATGAAGCTAAATATCTGGTTTAGTAGCAAAACGTAACATATTAGCTTGTAAACATTAATAAATATATTATCAGTTAAAGAAAGGTTGCTGTACTGATAGACAAAAAAAAATATTTTTTTAACATAAATTTAAGTAATTACTAAAATGTCTAGAAAATTTGGTTGAAAGAGATTTGTCGATACCTAATGTATGTCCGAAGTTACAGCAGGTAATTATATATACTGTGTGGAAATTAAGTATAAGGAATAAACTCAGTAATTCCGTTGATATTATTTTTTTGGAAAAAATCTCGAAGGGGTATAGCGATTTTGACTACAGCGAATATTTTCAGCTTATTTTCAGTTTCTTATGTCATTTGTTTTTCATGTTATGACGTCATCGATTTTTTTAAAAATAATAATCTATATTTTTTATTATTGATTATGGTAGTACTTTTTATTTCAATTCCAACCACAGAAAATTTTCAATATGTTACATTTGAAAAAAATTGAGAAAAATAGTCTTAAATTTCAAATATTAAAAATGAATTAAATTAGCAAAATGAATCTAGTTATCGGTGTATAAAACAAAAAACATCGCTATACCCCTTCGAGATTTTTTCCAAAAAATTAATATCAACTGAATTACTGAATTTATTCCTTACTCAATTTCCACACTATATATATATATATATATATATATATATATATATATATATATATATATATATATATATATCAATATTCTCGAAAGAAAAACTTTGAACGCATTTTAGTCGGAACAGCATTGTTCAACGCGCGGGGCGCCCCAGCGCTTCAAGAGATTAACGGATTCACTTGATTCTTTGTGCACTAGACAGGAAATTTAATTTTCGGGGCCCCGACGAGCCGTCTTTTTAAAAAATCGATTTATAATTTTTTTTTGTCCGTTAAAGAAAAAAGAAAAACAGTAAAAAATTGTTTTTTCAAATGGATGTTGATGATGAAAGCTTAGCTTCCGAAATACATATATAGCTTTTTTCTTAATTATTGTTTGTAGTTTAAGGTGTAGTTTTAAGTTAAAAAGTGATTTATTAATAAAACTAACAATAAAGATTACGTATTTTTTTAAAATAAATAAAAATTTTGTTATATCGTTACCCTTTTATTAAATATATAAAAATATTATCCGTAACATCCGTGGGTACATTGCTAAAAGCTACTTTTTTCGCATCACCTACAAATAAGAACTATTATTAATAAATTGTTAAAACAAAGATGTAAAAATAATATCGGATTATGCAAGAATTTTAATGTTCTTACTAATTTTTTAATATTTAATTTGTAAATTTATCGAAAACATGTGAAATCAGTATTAAAATGATTGTACTTTACCGTTTCTTGTAAAAATATACACAATTACAGCACAAAAGAGAATGCTTGCCTTCAAACCCATTGCGAAACTAATCTATAACATTTTGTGTCTTCTATATTTATTGCAATGTTGTATAATAAATTGTAATGCATTAATAATTTTTTATTTTTTTTGTATGATAACGTATCTACCTAATGTAAAATTATTACTGGTTAATCTACCGTTAAATAAATTATTAACGTGTTTCTGGTTAAAATTTGGTAGTTATAACAAAACTGTTGACGAAATTTTATAACAAATGTAGATAAAAAAAACAATTTGTATATTTCTTTTGTCACAAAAGTCAATTATTGTTTTTATATTATGTATGATAAAAATTGCCCTAAAAAAGTGATTTTACAACTTTAACAATTTTTTTTTGCATGCAGTACATACATACCAACATACACAATCACGTCATGTTCATTATCCGGAAATTAAATTTCTCCAAACATTACATGTTGTATGTTTTAGATTGCAACATGTATAATGTGTCCCTAGTCGGCGTAGTGTCCACGGTAGGCGTTGTGTTCACGGTCGGCGTAGTGTCCCCGGTCGGCGTTGTGTCCACGGTCGGCGTAGTGTCCACGGTCGGCGTAGTGTCCCTAGTAAGCGGTCGGCGTTGTGTCCACGGTCGGCGTAGTGTCCCCAGTAGGCGGTCGGCGTTGTGTCCACGGTCGGTGTAGTGTCCAAGGCAAGCAGTCGGCGTTGTGTCCACGGTCGGCGTTGTGTCCCCGGTCGGCGTTGTGTCCAGACACCTAAAATTCTTCAGATACATTGCATATATAATTCTTTAAAAAAACACATTGTACACTCTTAGACAATTTGTATATAATTGCGTCGTACACTGTATCTCCGTGAAATAATACAATTTATGTAAAAAAAGAGAGAAAGAGAGAGAGAGAGAGAGAGAGAGAGTAAAAATATCGCATTTAAAAAAAACATAAATAGCAGATAGCTTTGAAAAACATAAATGTTTCTTTTTTGTATTTTATCTTTTATTTTGTCTTGAAAACTGTCAAAATCAAATGAAAATGATAAAAATACCTTTTGTACAGTATTCCCACAGTAAAATCTATTTATTCAGCGGTTATAGGATAGATTTAACTACAGTTTAAAATGCGCCAACATAATATTTGCCACTTTTTACCACAGAAATACCTATTTCAATATATATAACTAATAAAAATGACTGAAAATTATATTACTGTCTAATAAAACAGTTTTTTCTTCAAGCGTATCAAAATATTGATATTACCTACCATATTACCTATGGAGAAGGATGTCATTATGTTACTACTACAATAATGTGAATATTATTATACAGTCGTTCATCATCATCATCATCATCAGTTTCCGTAATTCTTAAGTGGAATATAAAGCTACATGCTTGAGAAACTGAACATATAAATTTGTAACAATTTTTTCTTGCATTGTCAATGGTACGGGTCGCTAGTTCACAGCCAAGCAAGAGACCTGCAGCTTATAGTGAGTTTCCAACAACTCATGCCCAGCCGATATCAGTTTAAGTATAAGGTTTCAATGCTAGAAATAATATTTAATATAATTTCTGGTTTGAGCGCGGCGGGCGCGAACTATGGACATTTGGAGTCCGAGTTCAACAGGCTACCATTGGCCTACAGTAGTTACTATATACGTATATAAATCATTAGCCTACAGTAGTTACTATATAATTAAAACAACACCTCAAATCAAACACAACACTTACAAATATAACTACGAAAGATAACATATATTTTGGCACCAGTACTTATGATAAACGTATGTGTAATAAAATAACAAAAATATTTAAAAACTATAACATAAAAATAGCTTTTACAAACAAATTTAAATTATGTAATTTATTAAATAATAACTTAGATCCGATTAACAATTCTGAAAAATCAGGTATTTATAGTATAAAATGCTCTAATTGTACAAAAGTGAATGTAGGCCAAACAAAGCGTAAAGGAGATAGCAGGATAAGCACAGGGAATCGGCCCCAGACGAATTTTGACTTGTAGTAGCTTTTGACCGCTTAAAAACTAGTAAAAAACAAGATTCGGATGGTTTTTAAATTTCTAATCCGTAACAGTAATTTCAAAACGGTAAAAATCGTTTTTTTTGCTATAATTATAAAAAAAAAATTTTTTTATGTAGTTAATTTGTTTTAACCAAATTATTAGTAACAGTATAATATTCTACAGACTTTAGAGTATACATACAATTATTTTCAAGAGTTTTTTACCGGTTTTGACCGTTACAGAATTTTTTAAAACGAAAAAAAACTTTTAAAATACTATATTTTTTGTATAAATGTCGTGTTTTCTAAGGTTGTATTTGATGTAGAAAAAAGTCGCAAATACAAAATGTAGCCCTTTTCTTGGGGAACACGATTGTCTAAACCGCGGTTAAAAATCTTGATCCTATAAGGCGATAAATGAATTTTAGTAAAGGATTGCATATACAGAATGAACCAAAAGTCCCGAAACGGTCAAATATCTCTAAAAATATATTTTCGATCAACAAAATAAAAAACACGTGTTTAATCTTTTTCAAAAAGCTATCCACTGATATTCCACCTGACCCCCTACACCCACCCCCAGGCGCAGGCGGGGTGGTCAACTTTGAAATTTTATTTAGAATTTTTAATAATTTTTCCTGCCAAACCAGCATAAGTTTGAGAAAAAAGTTACTTAGCTATTATGTAGCTAATTTTTTTCTCTATTTTACTGAATTTTTTCAGATTGTTTTTAGCAAATTTTGAAAAAAGTCTTATTTTGAAAAAATCCCATTGGTAGAGATTTTCAAAAATTTAGTTTTTAATTTTTTTCTACTAAACGATGCATCCTAGAATAATGGTTTATTCACCAAATTATATTACTCATTATTCCGCATTTTTACATATTATGCTTATTTTCCTACACTTCATAGTTTTTGAGAAAAAAAATAAAAACAAAAAAATCAAAAGAAAATTCTAGAGCCCACACGGCACATGCTAGCAAATTAAAACTAAAACCAAATTATAGAACTTATTATGCCCTATCGAAAAGTATTCTAAGTATTTCTTCGAATTTTACTCGAAAAAGTAGTATTTCGCAATTTATCGAAATTACATGTTAAAGTCCTATGTTCTGGGGTCGCGGTCAACACACTATATTTCTATTTCTATATTTTCTATATTTCTATATTTCTATTAATTACAGCGCTATCTATCATAAATAGAAAAAAATGTTTTAGACAAATAATACGTATTTTTAGCCATAAAATCCAAATATGTAATAAAAAATAGGGGTTCCTATTTAAAATTTTAAAGTTGACCATCCCCCACCGCCTAGGGGTGGGTGTAGGGGGTCAGGTGGAATATCAGTAGATAGCTTTTTGAAAAAGATTAAACACGTGTTTTTTATTTTGTTGATCGGAAATATATTTTTAGAGATATTTGACCGTTCCAGGACTTTTGGTTCATTCTGTATATGCAATCCCTTACTAAAATTTATTTATCGCCTTATAGGATCAAGATATTTAACCGCGGTTTAAACAATCGTGTTCCCCAAGAAAAGGGCTACATTTTGTATTTGCAACTTTTTTCTACATCAAATACAACCTTAGAAAACACGACATTTATACGAAAAATATGGTATTTTAAAAAAATTTTTTTGTTTTAAAAAATTCTGTAACGGTCAAAACCGTTAAAAAACTCTTGAAAATAATTGTATGTATACTCTAAAGTCTGTAGAATATTATACTGTTACTAATAATTCGGTTAAAACAAATTAACTACATAAAAAAATTTTTTTTTTACAATTATACCAAAAAAAAAAACGATTTTTACCGTTTTGAAATTACCGTTACGGATTAGAAATTTAAAAACCATCCGAATCTTGTTTTTTACTAGTTTTTAAGCGGTCAAAAGCTACGACAAGTCAAAATTCGTCTGGGGCCGATTCCCTATGCTTATCCTGCTACCTCCTTTCGTCTGTTTCTGTATTTTAAAACAAATTAAAATTAGGACCGAATAGAATACGTTTATGTAACAGATTTTTAAATTAATAAGAGCATTTTTTAATTAATTTTTAAATTTTTTAATAATTTTTTAATAAATATCCGAAAGAAGACCGAGCTTCGTTCGTTCAAGAAAGACTTAAAAACATACTAAAAAAAATTATGTAATTTTACCTACAAACCATGAAACACTACAATGCCCAGTAATTATAGATATAATTACTCAACTGCTCTACATTTTAACATAATTGTTTAAAAATACATAAATATCAAAACTATTACAAATATTATGTATAATGATATTACCAACAGGATGCAAAAATACACATGTATGTAATATTACAGTTTTTTTTTTTTTAGTAAAGTCCTCCTTTTAGTAAATTTACAGAACTTAGTAAATTTGCTATCAGGAATTTTCCATAAATAGGTAAAATTTGTTTAGTTCTGTATTATTATTATTGGCATAATTACATACATTTTTAAATTTACATACAGAATGTATTTTGACATATTGTTATCTTATATAGTTAAGTTAGCAACAAATGTCAAATGAGACAATCATTTTTGAACAGAGGGTAGTAGTATTTTTATTAAATATCAAGTTAACTAGTTTAATTAATATGATTGAATCAATATTAATTAGGACAAGATTTAAAAATTTTGAAGTTAAAAAAATTAGACAAATCAAATTCTACTGATATGATAAAATTTGTGTTGGTAAAATAATTCATTTCTAAAAATAAAAAAGTAATTGCGTAATTGAGGCCTCCAAATTGCAAGACTCCTTAGCTACACCTTATTTGACTTATGCGTAAATTCGGCCCTGATCTTATCCATCGAATGTAATTAAAACTTAATAACTAAATCTATTTAAAAGCGGATGTTAATTAATAGTTCAATTTGCAGTGTGCTAGCACTTATCAAATTATAACTGTCTGAACGAAATTTTTGAACAATAAATTATTATTTTTATAAATATTCAGCCCAACAATAGGGTCGTTGAACATTTTTCTTTTTTTATTTCTTTAATCAAAAATATACATTAAAATAACTACGTAAATATATGTTTTAAAGCAAAATTATTTATAATAATTAAGAAAATAAATTTTCAAGTTGAATGTCAAATTTGAATTTGCTCGTCATGACGTGTACCCCATTCAAAAATTTTGAAAATGTAAGATAATTCCTTTTTTGCTTAACTATGGGGTTCTATTATTTTTTTTTTTGCGATAAAAACAAAATAATAATGCCTATTGTTTTTTATAAACTAAAGTTAAAATTTTTCTCAAAAATTTCACAAGTTACTACTCAGTCATTGCTAAGCCTAACCTAACCTACCCTAAATAGCCATTTGCGTAAAAATACTGTATGTATAAATAGCCAATTGCGTATACATACCATATGTATAAATAGCCACTTTCAAAAAAAAAAGTTCTGTTTTCTAGAAAAACACAAAACATTTTGTAACGCTACACGTCTTTTTCAAAATCACAGCAATAAATTTTTATTGCATATAAAATACGTATGGTTCGATGTAAAACTAACGATACATTCATGTATTCTATTAAAATTGTTACACGTATGACATAATCTATCTGTGTTTAGTACTTTGAAAATGCAAATTAAACTTAGATGTATTTCGAATTCATAAAAGATTCAATGACATTGACATAACCTTGTTTCAATGTGAATTTAAAATACAAATATTTAAAAAAATCTGCTACGTTACTTCAAATATGTATGAATGAAATATCTAGTTACTATATATAGATGTTAAATTTTATATTTAAACTAGAATTAAGACAGAACGACAATCATTCATTTATTTTAAATTAAAAAAAAAAACTAGACTTTGTGTATAAAATCTGTAGATTCAAAATAGTATATTATGTTACGAAACACAAAAAGACATATACGATTTTTGCTCTTCAAGCGTTCTAAGCGAAGTGCTAAATTAAAAATAAATAAAAATACATGCCAAGTAACCTTAACCAGTTATAACAGTTGTACAGTAGTATGTGTTATATTATTTATATCTGTGTTACGTGATTTCTGAGAAATATCATCGGAGACGTCAAATTAAATACACTTGATCGTGTTACTTTGGTTGAATATGCAGTTTGTGACCACCCTGGACCAGTGCACATTGCATTTCTTGCTCACACCTTTTCAATAATTAAATTAAAATTCAAGCGAAAATAAACAATGCAATTGTCAATTAACTTTAACTTGACATAATAATCTTCAATATGACCGCAGAAGATGTGAGATTAAATACAGTTGACGTTGTAGTTATGTTTGGTATTGCTACCAGTGGTGTTTTATAATAACTACTAGTATAATAATGTCATTATTGTACTAGTAACATAATGACTTCTTTCTACATAAGCAATATGATAATGTAATATTAATATTATGACATGTTTGAAAAAAAAAAAACTTATTCAAAGTTCAATATATTTACCACTTAGCTAACAGAAAGTAAAAAATAATTGAACTATAAAATGAAATTTCTATCGTTCATTTTACATACACTTGACAAAGTTCCAAAACTAAAATTTATATCGCAAATTTTTATCTGTTAAAAATTTATTTAATTTGTCTAATATGTCAAAATCAAAATTAATAAAACAGTTAATTTGTGCACTTTCATTAGGCCATTTTTCAACATTTTTCAGAAATAAACCTAAAGTCGTTTTATTTTAAAAGTACTCTTATATAAGTTTATACGAATGATATAAAATAACCCTGAACTAAAATAATTTTTACCAATAAAACAAAATTGCAATTTTATTTTGTATTTGTTTTTGCTGTAACTGCAAATTTTTAAGCATAGTCTATTTTAAAACGATTTTAGTTAAATACATTTTTTCATATTTATTTCGAATTGTATTTATGCTGTTTTTTTATCAACTAATTAATTTATATATATATATATATATATACAAATAAATAAATATTTTTTAAATATAATCAAAGCTAAATAAAGCTTTTGAAAATTATAATAAAATTAATTAATTAAGCTAGCTTAGCTAGCCGAACAATGACTGGAAAACTTGTAAAATTTTTGAAAAACAAAAATCTCACCTTTAGTATAGAAAAATTAATTGACAAGTAAATGTACGAGTATTTTGTAGGGTTCAATGACCCTGTCCGAAACTATATCATCGTCATTAGAAAGACAGCCCTTGGTGGGCCAAGGCCTCGAGAGTACATTACAAACCGTTTCCTACCGCGCGTAATTATTCATTTTGATGTGAGTAAAATGAAAAATGCACATATCCATTTGTTGGCAACACTGTAGAAATTATATAAAATTAAAATGATTAAAAATAAAATAAAATAAAATTAGTCTTTAGTTTTCTTGGAATACTGAATCATTTATTTAAAAATCAATGAATTTTATTGTATTTTTCATTTCTCTTATTTTTCTTTACATATTTTTCTTAAAATTTTGTTTATAAAACGATTTTTAATTTTTATAGATAAAAAACTAAAAAATTATAAAAATCATAAAAGCCGTATTTTAGATAAAATTTACAAATACAAACAAAAAAATATTGCTCGATAGATTTTGTCTAATTATAAGCTACTTTAATTTGCTCATTTTTATAACGCAAAATATTTTATATTTACTATTACAAAATAAAGTTAGCTATAGTAACAGTAAGAGCTATAATAATTGTAGGCGTTACCGTCGTTCAATTAAAAATAACAAAATTCCATATTTTTCGTAATTTTTTCAATAATATTTATATATATAAATTTACTTCATTTTTACATTTTCCTAAAAAAAATTTAAATTTCATACTTGACTTTTCCATTTCGATTCCACAACTAGAAAAATAATAAAAATTTTTGTAACTACATAGAAAAACTTTCGGAAACAAGTTTTGTTTGAAATTTTAAAGAATACAAATTTTTGTTTTACAGTATTTTAAATAACGGTATTTGCCCGAATATAACGCGACACCGAAATTTTTCAGAAAGATATTTAGAAAAAAAAAATGATTCGAATTTATTTTTCATAAAAGAATTACAAATAAAATTCAAAATCAAAGTTAGTTATGTTAAAACAAAAACAAAACATTATCAGTTTAGAAAATTGCATGACTAGCTTCCGGTAAACGACTTTCTATCGCGTTCTTTAACTGTATTTCATCATTTTCCACATTCAAAATGGTAAGTTTATTGATATGATAATAATCAAATATTAGTAAATTATGAAAAATCATAAAATAATAGGCCCCCGTATTCTCACCTCATTTATAAAAGTGATTTTTGCCAAAAGTGCTTTTGACGTTTACTTAAAATTATTTATTAAACATTTTCTAATAGTTTATTTCAATTTTATAATACCAAATATAATAAAAATGATCAAAAATAGAAAAACTATTTATATATGATTAAAAACAGAAACAAAAAATTATTTTGAAATTAATGATAAAAGCACTTTTTCAGGAAAGGGTGAGATGAGAATACGGGCCATAGTTTTTTCTTGATATTTAATATTTGATTTGACAAACCGTTAGAAAGCTGCATTTTTTGGAATATATACAAATGTTTGATAGTCACGTGATGTTCTAAATCTCAACCAATCAGGAGTTGTTTGTTTCAAATCAAAAATTAAATATCGGTGTGGTTCTGTAGTTGCATCTTTATAGGCTTCTAATATAAATTTAATATTTTCGAGAAATACTTGTCTTGCTAAATGCGAAAATTTTTCAAATAAATAATATAACTTGCATTTAATGATATATAAAATATAAAATATATAAATATAAATATATATAATATAAAATTATAATTAAAATAATACTGACTGTCAAATAACAATAATTTAATATCGACGAAAAATTTTACAATTAATATATCATTTATATTCATTAATATAGGTATACATCACATAAAGCATACTATTGATATTAAATATAAATAGTTTTCAAATTATTTCATATTA
Organism: Clivina fossor; assembly: GCA_963966155.1. Lineage (NCBI taxonomy): Eukaryota > Metazoa > Arthropoda > Insecta > Coleoptera > Carabidae > Clivina > Clivina fossor. The sequence continues at coordinate 25,782,086 of OZ014550.1, forward strand.
ATATATATATATATATATATATATATATATATATATATATATATATATATATATATATATATAATAATCGATTTTTAGAAAAGTAGTCAGAAAAACGGGTAGGTGTAAATCAGAAACTCATTTCCGATTAATTGTCAAGCTTTCGATGGCAATATTCCATCTTCTTCAGGACATTATCAACTAAAGTTAGCAAAATTTATATTCTAACATTCGTTGTTTGTATAATTGGCAAGTTTTATACACAGAGATAAACATGAAGCACATGTAATAGTCAAAATTAAATAAAATAAAAATGTATAATTTTAACAGCTCGTCAATAATTAAAATAATGGGGTCGTTGCGCTCATTTTTTTAATTTTTTTAGTGAAAAAAAATAAATATATATATATATATATATATATATATGTATATATATATACGCCCCCAATATCAATAATATATATATATATATATATATATATATATATATATATATATATATATATGAGCATTATTATATTATTCATATCAAGTGCACTTGAATGAAAATAAAATTCAAAATCAAAGTTGTTTATGTTAAAACAAAAAACAAAAATTTTCACTTTAGAAAAAAATTGTATTACTAGCTTCCGGTAAACGTCGTTTTATTGTCCATTAATTGTATTTTATCATTTTCGACATTCAAAATGGTAAGTTTATTGATATGATATGATAATGATAATGTAAATTAAGAAAAATAATAAAATAAATCGTTTTTTTCTTGATATTTAATATTTGATGACTAACGGTTTGTCATCAAATATTAAATATCAAGAAAAAAACGATTAATTTTATTATTTTTCTTAATTTTCATTATTATTATCATCATATTCATAATGTAAATTAAGAAAAATAATAAAATTAATCGTTTTTTTTTTGATATTTAATATTTGATGACAAACCGTTAGTCATAAGTCATACGTGGCAAGGTATGCGGCGTCAGTCCGCCATCTTATAACTTTATCGGGTTTCTTTCATATTAATCAATTTTATTTATTTATTTATTATAGCGTGAGGTAATCTCCATCCATGTTGGTCAAGCTGGTGTCCAGATTGGGAATGCCTGCTGGGAACTTTACTGTTTGGAGCATGGCATCCAGCCTGATGGTCAAATGCCATCTGACAAAACTGTCGGTGGAGGAGATGACAGTTTTAACACATTCTTCAGCGAAACTGGAGCAGGCAAACACGTTCCCAGAACTGTTTTCGTTGATTTGGAACCCACAGTAATCGATGAAGTTCGTACTGGAACATACAGACAACTGTTCCACCCTGAACAGCTCATTACTGGTAAAGAAGATGCCGCCAATAATTATGCTCGTGGTCACTACACAATCGGCAAGGAAATCGTTGACTTGGTATTGGACCGTATCCGTAAATTGGCTGATCAATGTACTGGACTTCAAGGTTTCTTGATCTTCCACTCGTTCGGCGGTGGTACCGGCTCCGGTTTCACTTCGCTCTTGATGGAACGTTTATCTGTCGACTATGGCAAGAAATCTAAACTCGAATTCGCTATCTACCCAGCCCCTCAAGTTTCCACCGCTGTAGTAGAACCCTACAACTCAATCTTGACCACCCACACAACTTTGGAACACTCTGACTGCGCCTTTATGGTCGATAACGAAGCTATTTACGATATTTGCCGTCGTAACTTGGACATTGAACGCCCAACCTACACCAACTTGAACAGACTTATGGCCCAAATTGTCTCCTCGATCACGGCTTCCCTTCGTTTCGACGGCGCTTTGAATGTTGATTTGACTGAATTCCAGACCAATTTGGTGCCCTACCCCCGTATCCATTTCCCTCTCGTCACTTATGCCCCGGTTATCTCGGCTGAAAAGGCTTACCATGAACAGCTCTCTGTGGCCGAAATTACTAACTCCTGCTTTGAACCCGCCAACCAGATGGTGAAATGCGATCCACGTCACGGCAAATATATGGCTTGCTGCATGTTGTACCGTGGCGACGTCGTACCGAAGGATGTAAATGCTGCCATTGCCACCATTAAGACCAAGCGTACCATTCAGTTCGTGGACTGGTGTCCAACTGGATTTAAGGTCGGAATCAACTACCAACCACCCACTGTTGTACCCGGTGGTGATTTGGCTAAAGTACAACGTGCCGTCTGCATGTTGTCCAACACCACTGCTATTGCAGAGGCTTGGGCTCGTCTGGATCATAAATTCGACTTGATGTATGCCAAGCGTGCTTTCGTCCACTGGTACGTCGGTGAAGGTATGGAAGAAGGTGAATTCTCCGAGGCCCGTGAAGATTTGGCTGCCCTAGAAAAAGATTACGAAGAAGTTGGCATGGATTCCGCCGAGGGAGAAGGCGAAGGCGCCGAAGAATATTAAATTTCATTCTCATCAAAGCTATTATTTTTTTTTTATATTTTCCAGTTCTATTTTGTTTTGTTTTTTATTTATTTAAATTTGTCTAAATTTTCGACTTGAAGACTCCAGTTCCGACTCCACACGTACTCCTGATGTTTTTAATGTTTTCAACAACTAAAATGTTAACTTAAAAAATATATCATGTCAAAATAACTCGTAAAATAAAGACGTTCTAGTAAATGATTATGCAGTTTTATTTTTAACTCAATAAAATATATTTATTTTAAATTTATTAATTACATAAAAATAATAATCCCCATATTCATGAAACAATTATTATGGGACTTTATAAAACAGTTATATGGTTACATTTAATAAAAGTTGTTAAACAAAGCATGGATATTCTAGAATTAGTTATATCAGCGTTTCCCAACCAGTGCTCCTCAGGGGCTCCGCATCCGTTTCACAATATAAAAGAAATAAAAATCAAAATAAGAAGATTACAGAAAATTACATTCTAAACTAAAATTTGCCAATTTGAATGGTGTCCGAGTGCAGGGGCAGGGGCGCTTAAATTATAAAAATATAATTGTAAAATTCTATCTAATATATAAAATTCTTGTGTCACAGTTTTAGTGTTTATACTCCTCCGAAACGGTTTGACCGATTTTGATGAAATTTTATATGTATATTCAGTAGGTATGAGAATAGGTTTATAACTAATTTTTATACCCCTAAGTGTTAAGAGTGGCTTACCCTAAAAAAAAAATTTTTATTTTTTGGACAAATTTTTTTTTGGCTATTTTTTTATGGTGTGCCATTAAAAAATACATTTAGTCCTAAATTTTTATCCTTCTACCACCAACCCCTACTTTTTAATAGCATTTTATATTTTTTAATCCCGGTCGATATCAATGGGGTTCCGTTTAGCCAAACTCAATAAAATTAAATAAATAAATAAATTTGTAACTTTGGGAAGTTGTTATTCCAATTGAAATTATTGTTATTTGAATTTGAAGAATTCCAGTTGCTATTTTGATTTTGTTCCTTTTCCGGTTCTGGTTACTGTTGTTCCAGTTTGGATTAGAGTTATTATTACTCCAATTGGAGCTGTTATTCGCGTTATTGTTGTTGCTGTTGTTCCAGTTAGAACTGTTTGCGTTATTGTTCCAATTGGAACTGTTATCATAAGTCAAGTTAGAATTGTTATTCCAATTGGAGGAATTATTATTATTCCAATTAAAAGAATTGTTACTATTTCTGTTATTACTTCTTTGGTTCGAACGATGCGATGATTTCATCAAATTCATGAAATCCGTCAGCAAATACAATCTATTTCTCTTCTTTTTTATTGCACCAAATTGTACTCCATGGTGAAGCGATTGTGTAACAGCTTTTTTAGCATGTTCGGCGGGCACATTACATTCGGTAATAACATAATCAGTTATTGCCTTTTTACTTGAACCTTGATTATCTTGCAAATTCTTAATAGCGCCAACAACCAAAGCAGCTTGTTTTCTTATTGATACCAACATTTTCATTCTTCAATCAATCGAATTTTGCATGCAAAGTATAGCAAATAGAAGCAGAAGAAATACAAATAACTGAAAGAAAAAATAAAAATAAATATACAATAATTTACTGTTTACATACCCATAGCTAATGAAAAACTGATACGATATTATTTTTAAATACAGTTGTTTATTTTACATAGTTTGCTTCTTACAAGTTCATGGCTTTTTCTAATATGTAAAGCAAAAGCCAAATATACCTGTCACTGAATGTACTGCAAAACGAAGTATCGCTAGGAAAAGGAATAGGATTTCCAATGATGTTGAATAAGCAATAAATTTTGTATAGCAAAAGGTTGTTCTTTCTTTGAACTTATATCTTCAAATCATTACTACGATATTTCTAATAGTATTAAATTTGATACGAATGTGTATTAGACGTAGTTGTATTAATTTTGGTGTTTAAAATTTATTCAGTTTATTGACATTCTAATAGGTACTCTAGTAATATCTAATATAATTATATTTGTGATTTCTGCTTTCTGTTATTCTGAAAAAATCTGTGATGTAATAAAAGTTCTATTAATAAAAATTTTTACTCATTAGTAGTTTTAAATATCCTGAAAAAATAAAAAAAAAACATTTAAATAAAAATGCGTATAATATTGATTATTATTTAATCCATAAGTTTTACAAAAAGAAGTTTTACAAACAGAAAAAGAACATTCAAATAGAAATACATAATGTTATTAATGATTTAATCTATATATCACAATAATATTCTATATTGATTTTTGGGCAACACATTCTTTCCTTGGTTAATAGATATTGCAAGAGCAACATCGTCCTTGGTTATAGCTTTTTGACCTGCAATAATGATTGCATCATCCAAAATCTTTTCGGCATGTTCTATAATAAAAACAGAAATATGAAATATGTTATTATAATTATAGAAATTGAAATGCTTTCAAGCACTTACTGTACGCCAAACTCAAAAGTTGATTAATAACAAAAGGTTCGCAATGTGTTATCCCAGCGTCATGTAACAATTTTTTAACTAAGCGAACATCTTTAACTTCAGAAGCAAGATTATTTGTGCTTTTAAGACTCATCTTGAATATTTTGCGTGTTTTCTGACATGCATAAACAAATTTTATCAATCAGATATTCAAATGTTTTAAATTCTGTTGCCATTGATATTCGATTACATTCGGTTCAAGTCGGAATTATTCGGATGTTATGCTGACCAATGGGAATGCACAATTATTTGAAGTTGCAATATCTTATTGGACATACTTGTAGTATGTGTTCAGCAGATTATCCCGGCTACAAAATATTCCGATTACCTCTCTCTCTTTTTAAATTTTTAAATATTATATTTTTATTATTATGATATGATTATGATATTATAGGTTTTAATATATTAATTTTAACATTTTTATTATTATATTATTTTTATTATATAACGTTGATATGAATGCCTGGCAAAAAGTGTTTAGGTAGTTATGATGTCAAGTCGAGCGAAAGCCACCTATATCTGTCATTGAATATTTTGTAAACAAATTTTACATGTGTTAATTTATAATCTAAAATTAAAAGCCTTCGTAAGGTTTGCAAAAATGAAAGGGTTTATATCTTAAATTTACAATAAGTGTAATTTATTAAGACAATTTTAATTGTAATTTTATTTACTAATAATCTAATTTGAAATTATAATGGAATTTTTAGAAAATGCAGCTGAAGATAGTCAACCAACTAAAAAGTATGAAAAATCTAATATGGGAAAAATCTTGTTGGAATTGCAGGTAAACGTTATGTAAAATTTTTGTGATAAAATTAAAATTAAAAAAAAAATTGAATTTTAGGAGGCATTGGTTTAGGATTAACAATAATTAGTGCCCCCTTTCTAATTCCGGCAATACGAAAATTTTGTTTACCTTTTGTGCCAGCATCAGATGAACAAATTAAAAATATTTTTATAGCATTAAGTAATCGAACGGGCACTTTGGTTGATTTAGGTTCAGGTGATGGAAGAATTGTTATAGGTAAATATTAAATATTCTAATTAAAATTAAGTATTAATAATATACATTTGACTAGATGCTGCAAAAAGGGGTTATGTTTCTCATGGAGTAGAGTTAAACCCATGGTTAGTGTTGTTTTCAAAATTTAGCGCACGTAAACAGGGTCAACAGAATCGAACAGAATTTTTCTGTAGAGACTTGTGGAAGTTCAAACTTAACATATATGATAATATTGTAGTATTTGGAGTGAAAGAAATGGTATTCAAATTAATGTTTCTCTTTTTAGTATAAAGATTATTTTTATAAATGAATACGTTTGTAGATGCCAACATTGCAGAAGAAAATTCTATCCGAATGTCAAACGCATTGTAAAATCGTTGCTTGTAGATTTCCTTTACCTAATTTAACGCCAATTAGAACAATCGGAGGTGGTATAGATACGGTTTGGATATATGCCAAAATAATTAAATAGTTGCTATTATTTGTAAATAAAATGTTTGAATAAGACTATATGTATCTTGTAATAGTCTATTACTACAAGAGAATCTATTGGAAGAAAATAAAGATGCAATGTTAAACCGAGTAAATCAAACCTATAATACTACATTTAGTAAAGTTAAAAATGCAATAAAATATCTGAAAAACAATGCTGCAAGAATCGATAATATACAATCCGAACTTTTAATGACTGATGTGGACCTGTCAGCTTACCTTTTAAAACCAATAATCAAAGTTATTTGGATTTCCGAAAGCATACCAGAAGGTTGGAACGACGGTCTTATCATTAAATTTTCAAAGAAAGGAGACCAAAAGTTCTGAAAACTGAAGAGATATTACACTGTTATATGTTGCAATCAAATTTTTTCAAATTCAACTTTGGTAAGAATTGCATTCACCACGTCTATCTAATTCAATCAAAATTCCCACAAAAAATGCGTTGAGAATGTTTATGGACAAACTTTTTAATGCTTCTATCTCGGAAATTGCTTGAAATTTCTTCAAAAGCGAGAAAACGCAATAACAAAAAAGTAGTGATCCGTGAAAACAAAAAATTGCAAAACAATTTTTTTTTAAATTCAATATTTTTCAAAATTGTTCAATATGAGAAAGTTACAGAGAAAAAAAAAAATTCATATATCTCGGAAATAGCTGGAAATTTTTCAAAAATAACAAAATTGAAACTTCGTAAACCAAGTACGTACTATAACATATCTAAGACTTACTCACCAAAGATTCCTCACCTCTTATTAATTAAATCCGAAATTATAAAATTTAATCACAACATGTTAAATTTATCCTGGTTTAATTAATTAGGAGACAGTCTTTTACATGGTGTAGTACGTATCTAGTCTATAGATTTGGTAGGTGTAACATTATGTCTACCGGCTGCGCCATGTAACGTTATGTCGTGTGTGGTTTCTTTAGGAGCGTGTTGTACTTATTATTTAAACACTGTTTATTATTTATTTATATATATTTATTATTTACACACAACATTACATTACTAGTGTCGGTAATGGCTGACTTTCCATTACTGAATGTCTGACCGCGTCCACGCGTTGCCAACCTTCTCGCGTTGCCAACCTTATCATACCACATCCCCCTTCTTTTATTTTTAAACAATAAAATTCTAATCTACTTAAACAATAACCTATCAGAGTACAATGTTAAACAAACGATATATAAAATACAGTATTACATATATAATTATACAAAATCTAATTATTATTTATGTTTTACAATTATTTTTAATAATCTTATATCTATATCAACTACAATAAATTATACATAGTCATTGAACTTATTTGGTTTTTTAATAGCTCTTTTTGTACGAGGATTATTAATTGCCTTACTTATACCCTGTTTATGTATATGTTTTATGTTTGTGCTATTATCTTTGATCAAGTATTTATGATTTCTTTCTATTGTTGAACCATTGTTCAACTTCACTATGTGCGTTCTAGGTTTATTACTATTTTTTACTATTTTCCCTGGTATCCACCTAGATTTATCCTGATTTTGAACTCTAACCTTTTCTCCTGGTTTAAATTCAATTTTCCTCTCTCTCACATTTTTATCATGATTTATTTTTTGTTTCAACTGTCTAGTTTTAAGATTTTGTTTTATAATATTGGTTTTATTATTGAAATTTAAAGTAAATTTGTTAAGTAAACCATTTACTGTTCTGTTGTACAGCAGTTCAGCAGGTGATGGTATGTTATAATCGATAGGTGTTACTCTATATTCCAATAAACTTAAGTACAAATCTTTATTGTCATGTTCTGCTTTTTTCATTATTTGTTTAAAAGTTTGAATACATCTTTCCACCATGCCGTTTGATTGGGCATGTGTTGGACTCGATGTAATGTGTTTTATTTCCCATTCTTTTACAAAATTTTCAAATTCTTCCGAACTGTAATTTGTACCATTATCTGATCTGATAATTTGTGGTATTCCGTGTCGCGCAAAAATAGATTTTAATTTTACAATTGTATTTTTGCTGTCTGTTTTTATTAATTGAGCTACTTCAATAAACTTTGAAAAATAGTCTATTACAATAAGGTAGTTTTTTCCTGATATTGTAAAAATATCTGTTCCTACAACAGTCCATGGTTTATCAGGCACTTCTGTCTGAATTAATGGTTCTTTTTTGTTAGATTGTTTAAAAGTTAAACACGTATCACATTTGTTTATGTATTCCTCAATATCTGAGTTTATGTTCGGCCAATAGAGACCTTGTCGTGCTCTTAATTGACATTTGACAATCCCTAAATGATTATAGTGAATTTTCTCTAACATTTCTTCCCTGAGTGATTTGGGTACTATAGCTTTATTACCTTTAAATAATACATCGTTGATGCTAACTATCTCATCTCTATAATTCCAATACTTTTTTACTTCATCATTTAGATTTTTATTATCTGCTGGCCAGTCGCCTTTTACTAATTTTAATATTTGTACAAGTACCGGATCTTGTTTTGTTTCAGATTGAAAAATTTTAAACTTTGATTCTGATATTGGTAGTATATTTTGTACTAAGTTTACTTGCGCTTCAATATCATTTAAATTAGATTCGTTTTCATTTATATATCCTTCAATATAACTTCTGGACAAACAGTCTGCAATTAGAAGTTGTGTACCGGGTTTATATTGAATATTTAAATCATATAATTGTAACTTAATCAACATACGCTGCAGTCTCAACGGACAATTTATTAATGGTTTTCTAGAAATGGTTACCAACGGCTTATGGTCAGTTTCCACCACTATTTGTTTTCCGTATATATATTGATGGAACCTCAAGCATCCGAACAAAATAGCTGCCATTTCTTTTTCAATTTGGGCATAATTTTGTTCAGTACTTGTCAGTGCCCTTGATGCATAAATCACAGGTAAATTATTTTGTAGCAGAACTGCCCCTAAGCCATTTTTTGATGCGTCCACCGAAACAACTACAGGTAGTTTTGGATTGTAAAATTGTAATACTGGACTCGTTGTGAGTAATTGTTTAATATCATTAATCGCTTTAGTATGATTTTCATGCCATACAAAAACTGAACTTTTCTTTATTAACTGTCTTAATTCATTTGTTTTATTTGACAAGTTTGGTATGAACTTAGACACGTATGTAACCATTCCTAAAAATTTTTCAACTTCGTTTTTATTGGTTGGTACCGGCATTTCTATAATACTTTTAATTTTGTCTTTATCAGGTTTAATTCCTGATTTACTAACAATATGTCCTAGAAATTTAATTTCATCTTTATTAAATTTACATTTCTCTCGATTAAATTTTACATTTTTTACCCTAGCCCTCTCTAGAATATTTTTTAAATTTTTATCGTGATCGTTTTGATCTTTACCGTAGACCAAAATATCATCTATATATGATATGTGACCTGGCAAGTCTTCAAAAATTTGTCTGAATTTTTTCTGAAAAACTTCTGGTGCTGACGAAACACCAAATGGCAGCCTAGTGAACATGTATCTACCAAAAGGTGTCGCGAAGCAACATAATTTCTGACTTGGTTCGTCCAGTGGTATCTGGTAAAACCCTTGATTAGCATCAAGTATGCTAAATACTTTTGCGTTAGATAGTTCCGTTAGAATATTTTCGATTGTTGGAATTTGGAAAAATTCCCTTTTAATAACTTTATTTAATTCAACCGGATCTAGACAAATTCTGATTTTCCCGTTGGGCTTTTTGACTATTACCAGTGGATGAACCCAGTCAGTAGGCTCACTAACTTTTACAATGATTTTATTTTTCTCTAATCTATCTAATTCTTTTTTCAGATCCTCTGTAACAGACATCGGTATTTTCCTAGCGTTAAATACTTTAGGTATTGCATTTTCTACAATCTTAATTTTATGTGTTTCATTTAAACATCCAATACCTTCAAAAACATCATGATATTTGTCTATTACATTTCGATTAGCACAATTTTTATTAATTTCATTTACTTTTGTTATAAGTTTTAATTTTTTACATTCTCTTAATCCTAAAATAGGAGAAACATTTTCTATATCTACAACGAAAAAATCTAAATTAAATGTTTCTGATTTATCTTTTACATTACAAAACAAATTAATTTTGCCTAATGTATTAATTTTTGTACCACCAAAAGTAATTAATTTTACTGTTGATTTTAGTAACTTGATATTTCCAAGCTTATTACATAGATATTTCGGTACTATACTAGCCTGCGCCCCCGTGTCTAATTTGAACTTGACGAACATTTTCTTATTTAACTCTATGGTTTCTGTCCAATCTTCTTCTACTTTTGTTTGATCTTCTACCGCACCTACAAACACTTCCTCTTCATTTTCATCTATTTCTTCTTTTACTTCTTTTATTTGTTTCACTCGGCACATTTTTTTAAAATGATTTGGCTTGTTGCACTTAAAACACATTTGTCCATATGCTGGGCACTCTCTCACTTTGTGTGTTATTCCGCAACGTGTACAGTTCTTAATTGTATTTTTGTGACTGTTGATTTTTCTTTCTTCCACTTGCCTTTGTGTTACATACTTTTGTTTACTTAATTTACTTTCTTGGTATTTGTTAATTTTATCAACTTTTATTGTTTCATTATTTATTTCTTTCACTGTTTCTTTTGTAGCTACCGTTGCTCTGCAGATATCTATGCACTTGTTTAAGGTTAAACTAGTTTCACTTAATAATTTTTCACGTAACTGGTTATTCTCAATGCCACAAACTATTCTGTCTTTTATTAGTGATTCACGTAATCTTCCAAAGTCACAAGATGTAGATAGTGTCTTTAATTCCGTAATGTATGCCTCCATACTTTCGCCTGAGAGTTGATTTCTCATGAAAAATTTGTGTCTTTCATACGTGATGTTTATTTTTGGTATGAAATATGCATCAAATTTATCAAGTAATATACCGAAATTATTAATTTCATTTGCTTTTAGTTCAAAAGTGTTGTACAGTTCAATTGCTTCTGAACCCATACAATGCAGCAGTAAATTGCACTTTCTTTTTTCATTTGCTTCTATACCTGTTGCATTTATGTATATTTCAAACTGTTGCTTGAATTTGCACCATGTGCTTGCAGCATTTTTTTCATTTAACTTGAAATACGGTGGCTTCAAATCCATGACTGCGCCATGTAACATTATGTCTACCGGCTGCGCCATGTAACGTTATGTCGTGTGTGGTTTCTTTAGGAGCGTGTTGTACTTATTATTTAAACACTGTTTATTATTTATTTATATATATTTATTATTTACACACAACATTACATTACTAGTGTCGGTAATGGCTGACTTTCCATTACTGAATGTCTGACCGCGTCCACGCGTTGCCAACCTTCTCGCGTTGCCAACCTTATCATACCACAGTAGGGGAAGGCAAAAATGTATTTTCTGGTTGAATTATAACAAATAAACAATTCCGATATGTACCATTGAGAAAATATCGTAAATACAAGAAATATTTGACCTTTTTATTATTTTTTTCAAACAACTTGAATTATTTTGCAAACTATTGACCTTAGCTAGATTTAAATAACCGATTTGCATTCAGCACGTTAAAATCTATTTGATTCAATTAAAATTTCCACCTCACGACTATCCCTAATTAATCAAATATGATGTGTATTTCTAATTAAAGGGATGAATCGCTTGGATTGATATTTGTTGCGTTGTCTAAGTTTTGTTATTTTTGAGAAATTTTCAGCTGTTTCCGAGGTATATGCAATTGTAATTTTTATTCATAAATTTGATAATTTGCGATATTTTTATCTGTATTTAGCGAGCGCCAATCCAAAGGGGCAACAATAGCTGACCGGTTACTTTAAATTTATGTTTTTATGATAAATAAAATTTAAAATATATATTTCCAGTTGCTATTTTGATTATTATTCGAGTTGTTCGAATTCGAATTTTGATTATTCCAGTTGGAGTTGGAATTATTATTATTGTTCCAGTTGGGGTTGTTGTTATTATTTCTCCAATTTGAGTTGTTCCTATTGGAATTGTTCGAATTACTGCTGCGATTACGTGCTTGATTCGAGCGATGCGATGGCGATGGCATCATGTCCATGAAATTAGTTAGACTATATAATCCATTGGTAGTCTTTACAATTGCGCCAAATTCGATACCGCTTTGCAACGATGAGAGAACCGTTTTCTTTGCATATTTGGCTGGTACGTTACATTATGTTTACTTACTAATGGCTACGGAAAAACTGACACGTTATTTGTTTTTTCTTCCCTTTTATAGACTTAGACAACAATGGTACAAAGCAGTCTGGATTGAGGAAAATTTAAATACGGTTGTTTATTTTACATAGCTTGTTTCTTACAAGTTCATGGCTTTTTCTAATATTTTAAAAAATAACGATTTAAATTTATTTATATTAAAAATTGTATTATTGTTATTCAAAAGGGCTAATATTGTTATGTATTTATCAAACTATTATTTAAATTTTAGTAAAAAAAAGTAAATTAATCTTTTCTTTAGAAAGGTGATGATGTAGGGATATTTGGTAACAGTTATGTTGTTCTACATTAAAATGACTAGGCTGGCAATATTGATATATTGATATATGAATTTATATTTTGAGTTGTCAATTATATAAAAATACGTTGTAAAATAAAGTATCTATGTATCAAGAATTTAATAATGACAATATTCACGAAACTTACAAATAAAAGATTAAAGACAGTATATATTTATATTTTGTAATATCATATATAATAAAAAATAACAAATATTCATGGTAATTAATAAACCTGTAAGACAATGTTTTGTTTCATTTTCGCGCCCTAAAAATCGTATTTTTTTTCACTCGAAAATATTTAATAAATTTTATATATGTTATTACAGTCACCATTATCAGAATCTCGCCGCATTTAAGAAATTAGACCGAACTGGTGATGGAGAAATTTTGAATAAATTAGAATGGAGGATTTGGAAAATGTCTATTGCGTAAAAAATTATCTTCGTTTTATAAGTTGCGAAAAAACTAAGGAAAAAACACTTTAGAAATTGGTTAATAATTTTGAAGCTCAAGAAACCGGAAATGACATTGTATGCAGGGCGGTGGTGGCGGCGGCGGCGGCGGCGCGGCGCCAATTCAAAGGGACGATTATTTAAAATTTATGTTTTTATTAAATAAAATTTGAAATATACATTTTTATATTCGTGCATTTTATTTAAGAAAAAATATTTCAGAGAAATTTCAATTAATAATACGAGAACGAATTCTAAAACTATTAGGTTTGCGTAACTGCTTCAATAGATAATATCAATCAAATATTTTAGAATTTTTTCAAAATGTATTCATAACACACGTTTTTAAATTGTATATCTCATTTAAATATTTTTTTTAGGATGAGGCTATTTATACATATGGTATGTATACGCAATTGGCTATTTATACATACTAAAAAAAAACTTAAACCAACCTACTAACCTAACCTATCCTAAATAGCCAATTGCGTAAACATACTGTATGTATAAATAGCCAATTGCGTATACATACCGTATGTATAAATAGCCACTTTCTTATTTTCATTTGAGAAGTTTTTCTTATATGTTTTTTTTTTTTGTAAATATGTAAAAGAATTATAAAACATATTAAATAGGTATTTTTTTAGTTTTCATATTTTTATTGCCTCAGTCTATAATTCAATTAAGTAAAAATTATTACTTATCATAATTAAGATTTTAGTTAACAAGTATTAATTTGTACAAACAAATAATAGAAAAACTTTGGATAAGCACAGAAAATCTGCATTGAATAAGCGCATTTAAAAACATTGAATAAGCGCATCAAAATATTAGGTTGGCTTAGGATAGGTTAGATTTGGTTAGTTATGTTATTCAATATAATCATGATGCGCTTATTCAACCTATTTTGATGCGCTTATGCAATGTACACAAAAAAGGTTATATGCGCTTTCTTTTTTTGTTATTAATAAAATATGAATATTAATAATTATGATATAAAAAATTCGAATTCTCCTTCTCCTTTGATCATACTGCTCCGATTTATTCTCTACAATCTAAGAGAATTTTAGAACTAATTCTAATTTCGTAAATTTACGTTTTTTTGCAAATCCTGTTTAAAGAATCTTATATTGCTTAGTTTTTATTTTTTTATTTTTGTATGCTTTTTGTTCAATATTACACTTAAATAATAAGATAGCACATAATGGAAAAACAAGTAATTGAAAAATATAAATTATATGTTACAGTTAAGTGTTGATATTTATTAGTAAGTTATTTTATAGTTTCATTTTGCATAATTTAAAAAACTAATTTCAAACATTTATATTTTATTTCAAATAATAGCAAGCAAAGTATATGAAATAGAAGCAGAAGAAATACAAATAATTGAACGAACAAGATTAGAAGCATATGGGTAAACCCATATATAGACCACTTTGACATTATCACATAAATGAAAGAAATAAGAATAAAAATTTTTTTCACCGAAAATTGGCAACATTTTTTTTTGCTAATATATAATATTATAGGCGCTAAGGGTATCTTCTGTAAAAATTTGATTAAAATCGGATAAATAATGCGGGCATAACAAATTTTTAGAAAATTATTAATTTTTTTTTTTGGAAACTTGGCAACACCGTATTTTAACAAAATTATAATTTATGTGGGCACTAGGAAAAACTTTTCCGAAAATTTGATCAAAATCGGATAAATAATGTAGCAACAATGATTTTTTTTTAATTTTAGAATTTTTTTACGATAAGTTGGCAACACTGTATTTTGTTAAAATTGCATAATTTCAATATATTATATTAAATTATTCAATGTTTTTTTTTTAATTTAAATTTGCTAAAATTTTAAGCTTTTCATTAAAACTAGCATTTAATCAAGCTTTATTTGATGAATAAACATATAAAAAAAATATAAATTAATAAATTTTATAGAATATATTAATTTTTTTTAAAATTATAAATCCCGTGTCCGTTTTTGAAAGCAATACTAAGGAGGCGTATTTTCTAGAAAAAAAAATATTAATTTTTATTGTTATAATTTTGTTTCCTGAAATTAAATAAATATCAAACTAGCCGTGTGAAATACCAACAAAGCTGTTACCATGCTGTTACTAATAAACAAATTCAGTTGTTTTTTTTTCTTTCGTTGTATCGTGCACATGTAAATATTTTTCGTCTTCAAATACTAAATTTTAGTACCTAATTATTCTTCAATGTTATGTTAACTATTTCTCTCTCTCGGATTATTTAAAATAAAGTAAGTTATTCTCATTATTTATTATATTTTGAAGCAGTTCTTTTTATTTCAAAATTTTATAGTAGAGGTTATACATTAAAAAAAATATGCATTTTTTTAATGTAATATATCGATATGTTTATTTCAAAAATTTCTATTATAAAATTCTTTTCCGAAAGATTTTGTATAAAAAAATAATAGCGTATTGTGGATGAAAATTTTCAATAAATTTTAGCTCAGATGTTGTTTTTTTTTTTTTTTTTTAATATTTTCTAATTTATTTGATTATTTGCGTAGATTGTCCTTCATGCGCTGCACCTTGTTGCATATTGTTAAAGCAACAGCAGCAGTACAACGAGGAACAGCGGCGGCATTAACGTCGACGACGGAGACAGATAACGACGACAATGCCACAGTTGACGGCAGCAGCAATTCGCCTTCAGACTATTCAACACCAGCAGACAACGCTTACACCACACCGTCTGCGTCTGCCATGAAGTCCGTGCAAGATGCCGATGCTGCTAGTATTGCGACGATGGCAGCGGCAGCGACGCTCATCGTACACAAAGATACCGAAACATGAAGCAACGATCTCGCTTTTAGTATACCATCAAACTCACACCCCATCCTCTTCGCTTGAAAAATTAGTTCTTGTCTTAATCGTGAAATGCACAATGGCTGACAAGTCAACGAAAACTGACGAATCACTATTGAATGCCGATTTGGAAACGACGTGTCCGACGAGGACGAATGCAGCGACAGTTATTGCACGAGAAGCAAAACGAAACAGGACAAGAACATGCCGATGACGATGGTTCGTTCACTGTTTGTGAAGTTTATCATTTCACTGGCAAGTTTGTTTTATATTAATAATTATCTGAGAAGCTACTAACGTTTAATTTTAGATGAACGAATGAAGTAATGTGTGACGATTGAAAATGTATTACAAAGTTTGCACATCATTTCTTTCATCGGAATTACATTATTTGCATAGTTTTTCAATTCTTCCAATTTTGATATTTCGCTTCTCTTTCTTCTTATCAATTAATTTTACGAAAGAATGCATCGGCCTTAATTTCTTCTTCGCTGTTAAATGATACAGTAGGTACTTGGACATTTTTCGGAAGATTATCCCATTTGTAGATATTGGGTGAAACTTGTCGGTCCAAACTTGCATAAGGTATGCTTAACAATTGTCTGATACATTTTCGAATCTCGTTCTGACAAGTTTCAATCGTGATTATTTGTTGTTGATGATTATGATCATTATTATGCAATGATGAACTGCACGAACTCATTGTTATGATCGCATTATTTATAAAATATCGTATTTCGTTGATCTGTGTAATCTGTGTAAAATCAGTGTGCAATTTAGTTTGAATAAGACGATCGGTGCCGAATGGAATTCGGTTAATTCTGTACTGTTAGATAGCGATCCACAAGATCCACACCTTATGCAAGTTTGGACCGACAAGTTTTTTCCAATATCTTCAAATGGGATAATCTTCCGAAATATGTCCAAGTAACTACTGTATCATTTAACCGCGAAGAAGATATTTGGCGATGCATTCTTTCGTAAAATTCATCGATAACGAAGAGAAACGAAATATTGAAAATGTATTAAATTTCTACGGGGAACAATATTCGCATTGAATTCTTTTTGCTCTTGTGGTTCTTGTTCTTTCAACTGTTTCTTTTTCATCCCGGTAGTATCAACGAGAATATAGTATTATACTATATTCTTTTTGGTGTAGTAATAGAAGTATCGTTATTTATTTTTACCTAATAGAATACGTTCGCGTTTGGATAACTTTTATTGAAATGCGTGGAAAAAGTGGACCGGAATAAAGCAGAGACAGTTAAAACAAGAACGGCAAAAACAAACTTAGGCAATTTAATGCAAATATTTGCCCGTACATATTTGAGATATTGTTTTTATTCATCGGATATTACTTCATTCGCATCTAAACTTAAACGTTCGTAGCCCATCAGCTGATTTTGAATATCGAACGAACTTCCCACTGAAACGATTTACTTCGGAAATAGTAAACGAAGGCACCATCGAAGAAAATCGCAATGTACGATGATATTGAGTGCGTGCCTTCTTTAACTTTCGGTGTACAAATCAATCACTTTGCAAGAAATGTGCATCTGTATTTGATATGCTAATTTCAAGATTCCATTTATTGTTTATCTGTATGATTTATGATGTAATGTTTTAAATTTTATCTATGTAGCCTCCAGCCAGTTTTTTTACTTAAATACTTTATGAAATTTCCTTATATGATTTTCAATAAACAATATGATAACAAATAATATTTAGTTTTTCTCATTACGTTTCGGACAATAGAAACAATGCATGCTGTTGTTGTTGTTGTTTTCCTTTGGTCGTTCCAATGGCCACCTTCATTTTGCGCAAGTGCTTGATGTGGACCATGTGGAGAAGGCCTACTTAAAACGACTCCGACTCCGACTCTCCACTAATGACAAAAATGACTCCGACTCTGGCTCCTCTAAAAATTACCGACTCCATGACTTACAGCCCTGCTTTGAACTAACCTAACCTAACCTAATCTAACCTAACCTACCTTGTTCTGCACAAGTGCTTGCTGTGGACCATGACGGTCTCGCTGTTAGCTCTTTTTTTATCAGTTTATATAATTATAGGTAAATGCTAATATTTTTATTAGGTCAAAACTAAAAAATTCATAACAAAATAGACATTACGATATATTTTTATTTTGAAATATAAATTTTATTTTTTATTAAAAAAAAAAAAATCTCTTTTAACTATTTTTATTTTTTGCATTAAACACCATTAATTTTATATTTATTTATCTAATTAAACATTAGACAATTTTTAAATTAAAGAAAAATGCATTGGTGTTTAATGCAAAAATAAAAATAGTTAAACATTTACACTAAAAGAATTTATAAAAATTAAATCTCTTTTAGTTCAAAATTATTTTATATATTAAGTTATTCAATGTTAATTTCTACTACTTTGACTGCAAGGAAAAGTAGTATAGCGTTTGGTACGGTGTCTGTAACATTTTCAAAAAAAAAAAAAATTGTATAGAAACCTTCATATAGCCTGTAGATGACGAATCTGAACTTAGTGTATGTGGGTGTGTGTGTGTGTGCGTAGTCAGCTCACTCGCTCCTCCTAGACGGTTCAACCGATTTTAATGAAATTTTCAGGATAAATTTGTCTAGTACCCAAAATGGTCATGTGATTTTGTTTTTTTCCAGTAATGCCAACTTTCCGAGAAAAAAATTACTAAAGTTTTTAAAAATTCATATTGGCTACGTTATTTATCCAATTTTGATCAAATTTTCAGAAAAGATTTTCTTAATGCTCCCATTAATTACATAATTTTATTAATATTCAGAGTTGCCAACTTTCCAAGAAAAAAATTGCTAAAGTTTTAAAAATTTTATTATGGCCATGTTATTCAACCGATTTTAAATTAAAGTAAGTCTTTTGTATCAAAAACTATAAATTTTGCCTATTACGTTTTTGAAATTATTTGTAACAATCAGCAAAAAGAAACAAATATTGATTCTTTTTTTATAAAGAAATATAAAAAAAAATTACAAAAAGATTATATTGAAAACTGAATTTCATAGCCTACAAATATTTTACATTGATTATTTCGTTAATTTTATATAAAAATGTAGAAGGTTAAAAATATTTTAAAACATGATATTTTTATAAAAATATTTCATAGCGTACAAGTATTTTACATTTTGATATGTTTATCTGAAATATGATTTAACAAGATTAGAAGTATATGCGTAAACCCATATATAGACCACTTTGACATTTCTCGGAAAGTTGGCAACACTGTATTTTAATAATATTATAATTTATGTGGGCACTAGGAGAAACTTTCTAAGAAAATTTCATCAAAATCGAATAAATAATGTAGCCACAATGAATTTTTAAAAACTTTAGTAATTTTTGTCTCAGAAAGTTGGCAACACTGTATTATATTAAAATTATGTTATTTATGTGGGTACTAGAAAAATCTTTCCTGAAAATTTGATCGAAATCGGATAAATAATGTAGACACAATGAATTTTTAAAAACTTTAGTATTTTTTTCCTCGGAAAGTTGGCATCACTGGAAAAAAACAAAACCACATGACCATCTTGAGCACTAGACAAATTTATCCTGAAAATTTCATTAAAATCGGTTGAACCGTCCGAGCAGGTGAGCGAGCGAGCTGACGACGCACATCCATACACCCACATAAACTAAGTTCAGATTCGTCATCATGAAGGATTTCTATACACAATTTTTTTTTGTAAATGTTACAGACACCGTACCAAACGCTATACCACTTTTTCTTTGCAGTCAAAGTGGTAATAAAATCAGAATTAAAATATTGTGTTTTAATCCGAAATATTTAGTTTAAATTTAATACGTTTCAGCCTCACAAAAGACAGTTGTAATTTTGTTTTATTTATAAAACTAACTATATTTAATTGAAAATAATTTCAAGCTTTACTATATAGAAAGCTTCAAAATTATAGTTTTCTATTTTATGGACTTATAAATAGTACAACCGTTACTATATAGATGGCTTCAAAATTACAGTTTTCTTTTTTATTGACTTATAAATAGTGCAAGCGTTACTATATAGATGGCTTTAAAATTATAGTTTTTTTGTTTATCGACAGTGCTTTTAATAGTTTAGGCATTACTCGTACAGATAACGCTAGTAGTATAATTTTCTTTTTTATCGACTTTTAAATAGTACAAGCGTTACTGTATAGATGGCTTCAAAATTACAGTTTTCTTTTTTATTGACTTATAAATAGTGCAAGCGTTACTATATAGATGGCTTTAAAATTATAGTTTTCTTGTTTATCGACAGTGCTTTTAATAGTTTAGGCATTACTCGTATAGATAACGCTGGTAGTATAGTTTTCGGTCGAAAGTTCGGTACGAAAGTTCGGTACGAAAGTTCTCAGGGTTTATTATGTTACTTTTTTTATTCATTTGTTTCTGAATAAAATATTCAACGTATTTCGCGTTTTGACATCTTATCTTGTAAAGAATTTTTTCCTCTATCTGATAGTGTAATTTGTTTTTTTCTATGTTATTCTATTTTGTGACTTTTGTGAGCGTAATTCAGCATGTCTAAGGAACAATTTCGTACGATTTTTTATTTTAATTTTAAATTGGGACAATCCGCTGCCGAGACAGCTCGCCAAATTAACCAAGTGTGGGGCTCTAATAGCGTTGGAGAAAGCACCGTGCAACAATGGTTTAAAAAATTTCGTTCCGGAGATATCAGCCTTGAAGATGCACCTCGTAATGGTCGACCTAAAGTACTTTAGGACGACGAATTGAGGACCCTGGTGGAAGCTGACCCATCGCGAACGGCTCGAGGGATTGCACAGGAACTAGGAGTCAGTCACCATGCAGTCTTAGATGGTTTAAAACGTCTTGGAAAGGTGAAAAAACTCGAAAAGTGGGTGCCCCACGATTTGAACGATCGACAGAAATTGTCACGTTTCGAGGTGTGTTCGTCTTTGATTCTGCGAAATCAAAACGACCCTTTTTTAGATCGAATCGAGACGTGCGATGAAAAATGGATAATGTACGATAACCGGAAACGTTCGGGACAGTGGTTGAACGCCGACGAGCCTCTCAGACACTTTCCAAAGGCGAAAACCCACCAAAAAAAAAACTATGGTTACAGTATGGTGGTCTGCAGCTGGCGTGATCCACTACAATTTTTTGAAACCTGGTCAAACCATCACAGCGGAGTCTTATTGTGAGGAAATCGACGAAATGTGCCGCAAATTGCATCAAAAGCAGCCGGCACTGGTCAACAGAAGAGGTCCGATCCTGCTCCACGACAACGCCCGTCCGCACATTTCACAAATCACCGTCCGAAAATTAAATGAATTGAGCGTCGAAGTTTTGCCTCACCCACCATACTCTCCAGACCTCTCGCCAACCGACTGCCACCTTTTCAAGCACTTTGATAACTTTCTTACAGGTAGAATCTTCGTTAACCAGGACCAGGCAAAAACAGCATTTGTCGATTTCATCGAATCCCGTGAACCAAATTTTTATAATGATGGAATAAATAGACTTGTAACACGTTGGCAAAAATGTACAGATTGTAATGGCGCTTATTTCGATTAAATCGAGTAATTATTACAGAAGTTATGCCACTTTGAACTTTACCTATTGAAACCCTGAGAACTTTTGTACCAACCTATTTTTACATTTGAATACTTATTTTATGTACCTAATTATACAAATATTTTTATATAAAAATGTAAAAAATGTAATAATGACATTAATAAATGTAATAATTACATTAATAAATGTATAATATTTATATTAATAAATATAAATGTAATATTTACAACAGTAAATGTAATTGTTACATTTATTAATGTAAATATGTACGCATAAATGTAATATTTACATTCACAAATGTAATAATTACTTTAAAAAGTGGAACTATGACAAGTAGTTATGTAAATTTACTTAGTCAATGTAATAGATTAAAATGTGTTACATATTTTAATTGTAATTTTACATATAAAAATAATTTTTGTAAAAATACATTTTTTTGTAAATGTACAATGATTATTATCGTTGGCAACAAAGTGTCCAATGATTTTCATTGTAAATTTTTTTTACAGTGTACTACTTGGAAACTTTCGCTGCAAGCAAGCCACTCTCACAATCATACCACCACTCCAACTACTCATCGGACTGATCCACTGGGCAAACGTATACCATATCAAAATCATTCAAATAAATCATTTTTAACAGCAAACGTTCATTAGACACATTCGCTCCGCCATGTCTCCGAACCATCTTAACTGACTAACACCAACTTTTGCTACAACAAGATGCATATAAAGTATATTCACAGAAATATTCTCAAACAGAGGTACATGGAATTGTTGTTCAGCAGCCTAGCTTTAGGGCTTTGAACCGTTATATTTTTCCGCACTTTGACTGCAAGGAAAAAGTGGTATAGCGTGCGCGTACATTAGCAAAAAACATTAGCAAAAAACAAATTTTGTGTATAGAAATCTTTCATCTATGGCCTCTAGATCAGACGAATCAAGCGAACTTAGTTTATAAGTGAGTGTATGGATGTAAGGAGTCAGTCAAAATTTTGTGATTGCAACTCCTCCTAGACGGGATTCAACCGATTTGAATGAAATTTTCTTCATAACCTTGTAAAAAAAACAGTCATAACCTTGTAAAAAACAGACATAATCTTGTGAAAAACAGACATAATCTTGTGAAAAACAGACATAATCTTGTAAAAAACAGTCATAACCTTGTGAAAAACAGACATAATCTTGTGAAAAACAGACATAATCTTGTGAAAAACAGACATAATCTTGTAAAAAACAGTCATAACCTTGTGAAAAACAGACATAATCTTGTGAAAAACAGACATAATCTTGTGAAAAACAGACATAATCTTGTGAAAAACTTCATAATCTTGTAAAAAACAGTCATAACCTTGTGAAAAACAGACATAATCTTGTAAAAAACAGTCATAACCTTGTGAAAAACAGACATAATCTTATGAAAAACTTTATAATCTTGTAAAAAACAGTCATAACCTTGTGAAAAACAGACATAATCTTATGAAAAACTTCATAATCTTGTAAGAAAACAGTCATAATCTTGTAAATAATAAAATATATAAAAACAA
Organism: Clivina fossor; assembly: GCA_963966155.1. Lineage (NCBI taxonomy): Eukaryota > Metazoa > Arthropoda > Insecta > Coleoptera > Carabidae > Clivina > Clivina fossor. The sequence continues at coordinate 25,805,417 of OZ014550.1, forward strand.
CTTTTTTAAAAACCACGCTTATATTTAAATGCACTAAAAAGAGGAAAATAAATTTTTTCCTGGTTTTCCAAAATTTTTAGAAAGAAATAAAAGCGTGGAGCGCCAGAAAACTATATATTTCGCAATGATGATTAAGCGCTCCACGCTTTTATTTCTTTCTAAAATTCTTGGATAATCAAGAAAAAAAAATATTTTCCTCTTTTTAGTGCATTTGAATATAAGCATGGTTTTTAAAAAAGTCTTTCTTATATATTTTATTTTCTGCTTTTTACCACTTTGACTGCAAGGAAAAAGTAGTATAGCATTTGGTACGGTGTCTGTAACATTTTCAAAAAAAAATAAATTGTATAGCAATCCTTTATATAGCCTGTAGATGACGAATCTGAACTTAGTTTATGTGGGTGTATCATACACCCACTTATAAACTAAGTTCAGATTCGTCTGATCTAGAGCCTATATGAAGGATTTCTATACACAAATTATTTTTTTTTGAAAATGTTACAGACACCGTACCAAACGCTATACTACTTTTTCCTTGCAGTCAAAGTAGTAAAAATAGTAACACGTGCAAGTAAAATTTATAAATAAATTATTGTTATTTGATCATGATTCCAGGGAAGACCTGCATGATTCGATCCGTCGTAGAGTTCAGACGCGCTAATATGTTCTTCGTAAATATTGACCCCTAATTTCCAAATTTCTTATTCGGAATGGGGTGAAGCCCCATGGTGAAGAATCCTTTCTGTAAGCTTTGAATTTTATGTTTTTCTGTTTGCAGTTGCTGCCATCCTTACGTAATCTCCTATTTCTGCCCCATCTAGTGTCAATATGCCCCCCCCCCCCATGTTGTCTGTCTGTATGCTGTCGTCCTTATGGCCCTTTGTGTTAGAACTCATTAACATTTGCGAAGTCTACTCTTCAGAAATTTGTAAGTAAGAAATCATTTTCACTCATATAGGTACATAATTTTGACATTTATACAATATTCACTTATCAATTTCAAATTATTCATTGCGTTTCAATTTTAAAATTTTTATTTGTATAGTAGTGACTTGTCAAAATAACTCAATATTTATGTTTTACAAATGCTTCCCCCAGGGCCGGATTAACAGTAGTGGAGGCCAGGGACGGATCTACATATGGGCTAATAGGGCTATAGCCCTGGGCCCCAGATCCGCAAGGGGCCCCCAACCTCTCGGACATATATACCTATTATATTGTACCAAGCACGACTTATAAGAGAAAAGATCGAAACACAAAAAATTTAAAACACAAATTTACTAATATTTATTAAAAATCAACAAAAAATAATATATAACATTATTAAAAATTTTCCTTACGATACCTATTACTAATTGTGAAGCAGAAAGATCATTCTCAAGAATGAGTTACATTAAAAATAAACAAAGAAATAAAATGAATAATGAGAGATTAGCGGACTTGATGATTTTATCGGTGGAAAGTGATTTAACGAAATCATTGAACTATGATGAAGTTATTAAGGAATATGCCGAGAAAAAAGTCAGAAAAATGCGTCATTAATAATTTTAAAATTTAATAATCTGTTATTGTAATTGTATTGTATTTAATTTCATTGAGATTGTACTTAATATAATAATGTTTAATGAAAATGCAATAAATAATTGTGATTGTACTTTAATATCCTTGTGTGTACTTTTTAATACATATACGAGTATTTAATAAAAATGTAATAAATAATAATTATAACCTTTAATACTGTCTTCTATTTTTTAAATTTTTTTATAGTCAATGGCGAAGGCGTGAGTCAAAGCCAATAAAGAAAAAGAAAACAATTTTTTTTTTGAAACGTGTAGGGCCCCCTGGTATTTTTAAGCCCTGGGCCCCCAAAAAGCTAGATCCGTCCCTGGTGGAGGCCCTGGGGCGGAAAGCTAGTGTGTAGGCCGCTCTTTGAGCAAATTTTTTTCACAAACTTGAAAAATAATCAAGATACAGATAAAAAACTAATTTTAGTTGATGTTTAAATACTTTATTTATTAATAGTATGTATGAATATTTAGGTGAACATAATTGATGATTATGAACATAATCATCTGAATTGAACGAAAGCTTCATTTTATACAGATATATACACTTTTCGCGACTTCTTTTCAGAAAACTTTTGAATTAAATCACTGAAATCCAGTTCTCGGAGTAGATGTTCCAAATTGTTGACAAAATAAAATATATATTTACACTATTTTTAATGTTTTATGTACAGAATCCATTTGCTTTATATGTTCACAGAAGAAAATTTATATTATTACATAATACATGTTTATTAAATTGTCTGTAAGTACTATATTTAGTTTAAACTACAAATAATTATGCTCGTTCAAATCTTTTTGTCGATGAACATTTAATTAGTGAAAATTAAATATATTGTAAAAAAAATGTAAATAAATTTTTTATGAGTAGGCCCTAATATGTGGAGGCCCTGGGCAAACGCCCCTTCTGCCCACTCGTTAATCCGCCCCTGGCTTCTTCAATTTCTTTTTATTTTACACGACTTATTTTTAAATGTATTGAACTTTTCGAAGTGATTAAATTAAATTTTATTTTGTTATCTACAGAATTGGCTCGACAAAAAAAAATGAAAATTCGACGTTCACTTTCGATTAATTCATTTATGTGCTCAATATCTTCATGGAAAACCATTTCGGGGGCATAGCGCCTCAAATTGTTTAAAAACTTTAGGTTTAGTTTAGTTATTGTTGTACTAGAATTAAGTTAGTTAGGCATATTATTTACATTTTTATAGTTTTCAATACTTGCATTCTTACAGTTTTGACTATTTGTATTTCTATAGATTTAATTATTTTCATGTTTATATCGAGCAACAATCAATAAAAAAACTTTAAAATACAAAATGGCTTTTTATTTGTAACATTAATTTATAATAATATTAAATAAAAAGCATATAAAAATAAAAAATATAAACTAAGCAATATAACGTGCTTTAAACAGGATTTGTAAAAAAACGTAAATTTACGAAATTAGAATTATTTTTAGAATTCTCAAATTTATTGTAGAAAATAAATCGAGGCAGTATGATCAATGGAGAAGGTGAATTCGAATTTTTTATATCACAATTATTAATATTTATATTTTATTAATAACAAAAAAATAATTATCTATAGACTAATATAATCAACATATAAATAACAATAGAAATAAATATATTGTTTTTTTAGTAAAATAATATAAATTCTTTTGGTTTAACATATTTGCGGTTTCATGTCAAATCGCATAACATTTACAAACCTATTAAACGTTAAATTTTTGAATACTTTTTTTGAATTTAACTGCTTTTAACCAATCATTTTGCTTGCTTCTTGTTGAAGTGAGTTCTAATTGGATTAATGTATTATTAAAATACACAAATCCGGGAAAAATTAACGTAAATAATTTATGTATTGATATATGTGTAAGAAAATTAGAATCAAACCCAAAACAAACCCCCTTAAAAAACAAACAAAAAAGATGAATAAAAATCAATAAAATCTTTTGGAATTTTTTCAAAATGTGTTCATAACACACGTTTTTAAATTTTATCAATTAAATGATATCAATCTTTTTTTTGTTTGGTTTTTAAAGGGAAGCAGTGCTGCGTAACCCTTTACAATGCAATTGTGTTCTGGGTTTGATAAATTTTAGTGCGGGAATACTGCACGAGAGGTATTTTCATCATTTTTATATCATTTTGACATTTTTCAAAAAACAAAATTCTATATTTTGGCAAAAAAACATTAACTTTTTTCAAAGCTATTTACTATTTATATACCTATAATTTTTAATGCAATATTTTTATGCCACTATGGTAAGCAAGTAACGTATTTTTCTCCTCTCTCTCTCCATCTAAGCTGTATTATTTCACGTATATATTATACGATGTGTCTAAGAAAATTATATGCAATATGCTTTATTGTATTCAAAGTGTTTTTACAGAATTATATATTTGATATATATACAGAGTGTCCAAGATAACTCCGTATGCATGGGGATCTCCGGAACTGTTGGAGATACGACCTCGGTTAAATTAGATGAAAGTTGCCTTATTAGTAGGCGAGTTTAGTCATTTTTTGTTTTTTCCAAAAAAAATCCATAGGTTACTAGATATAGACAAAAATGCAAATTTTGCTGTTTTATATTTTCGCTTATAACTCTCGTATGCAAAACGATACATTATTTTGGTTTGCACTTTCTTAAGACACTTTTTTACACAGAATTTTCAGGAGTAACTAAAATTTTTTTATCATGTACCGTTTTCGAGATTTATGGTGCAACTTTGATTTTTCTTATGTAACTAGTATTTCAATGTAGTGTCATTAAAAAGATCTTTTTTTTTTGCTTTCCAGTGATATAACATAGTCCTACTTTATTTTAAATAATAACATGAAAAATTGAAAAAATCTATTTTGCAAAGTAATAATTCATTTATTTAGTTGAAAACCGAGTAGGCCATATCAAAACAAATGAAACATGAGAAATAGGCATTGTTTTCCTTATTATTAGATTTTTGGTTTTGCTTTTCTTCTGATTATTGTCTTAGTTAGTTAGTTAGTTTTATTGGAGTGCTTATTAAAAGAATATTAATTCATAGAGCGGTTTGAAAATTTAGAGAAGTTTGAAATGCTTTATTGTTACATTCGTTGTCAAAGTAACGCAGTATTAGCCGCGGAAATGTATTTAAATTTATATCCTTAAAGAAGGCAACCCAGTGTAGGGATGTATAGGATATTAAACATGAATTTGATTGAGTACGGTATTAAATACCTAAAACTAACCTAACACAAGCTATGCTTAAGAGAACACGTATGTTCATTCAAGAAAACGGTGGTTTATTTGAACACTTAATGTAATTTTACTGTTATAGTTATTAGTTATTACGAATGTAAAATATGGCATTAGTATTTTATAAATTATTTTTTTTTTGTTTTAACATGGCCTACTTAGTTTTCAACTAAAAAAATGAATTATAACTTTGCAAAATAGATTTTTTTCAATTTTCCATGTTATTATTTAAAATAAAGTAGGACTATGTTATATCACTGGAAAGCAAAAAAAAAGATCTTTTTAATGATACTACATTGAAATACTAGTTACATAAGAAAAATGAAAGTTGCATCATAAATCTCGAAAACGGTACATGATAAAAAAATTTTGATTATTCCTGGAAATTCTGTGTAAAAAAATGTCTTAAGAAAGTGCAAACCAAAATAATGTATCGTTTTGCATAAGAGAGTTATAAGCGAAAATATAAAACAGCAAAATTTGCATTTTTGTCTATATCTAGTAACCTAGAGAATTTTTTGGAAAAAAACAAAAGATGACTAAACTCGCCTACTAATGAGGCAACTTTCATCAAATTTAACCGAGGTCGTATCTCTAACAGTTCCGGAGATCCCGATGCATACGGAGTTATCTTGGACACTCTGTATATATATATATATATATAAAATTTTATATATGTACAATGTATAATACATGTTATTATACATGCGCTCCTGCCATGCCTTCACTATATGGTGATGTATTATTTGTTATCAAAAAATAATTTCCAGTTGCACTATAAATCAAAATATGTTAATGAATATTTTCTAATAAACAATATTCTATAGTTTGTACCTTTTGTTCACATTATAGCCCATGTATTCAAAGATATTCTCGCAAGAACAAAGTGATGGTATTATTGAACAGAATATATTTCGGTTACATTTTCTTGCAGGAAATGCATTTAAATTGTTTATAGATTCCGCATAATATTTGTAAGACATGTGATGACTGCAAAAATCTGCAAAAAGTTAACATTAGTTTTATTCGATAGGATTGTGCAAAAGCTATTGGAGTAGAACGATTTTGTTCGCTGATTTTAGATCATTATATTTTTATTAAATGCTTTTACGATCGCAGTAAACTAAAATTCTTTTTATTTTTGTATTTGGCGTTGTCGGGATTTGAACTCAGGATCTCCTTCTATCATGGAAGGTGCTCTATCACTGAGCCATAACAAGCCCCGACAATCCAAACATATTTTTTCACCTATCATTTATTTTTGATAAGTTATAACTAATCGTCATGTATCATGTCTGGTCACAGACGGTGTTTACGGTCTATTCTATTTCTTTTGGGGAACGATAAACTTTAAAACGGTCTTAGTAAAAATCGTCTCATAAGCGAGATAATAATTCTTTTAGTTTTTACGGAAAATGATTAATTTGTTTTAAACTCTAGTAATCTAATACTTAATCAGCTTTGTCCAATATAAAATATGTTCGAAGTTATTACCATGTTATTATGATGCATTCCCCTATAAATCAGCAACATATCGACTAATTCAATATTAGAATATCGAAGGTAAAAATCAAAATTTTAGTCAAACATAAGTGATGGTAAAAATGAATTACTAAGATAACAACGTTACCTGTCAAATAATAAAACGTAATAACAATTGAACAATACTGATTAAGTATTAGATTACTCGAATTTAAAACAAATTAATTGTTTCCAGTAAAAATTAAAAGAATTATTATCTGGCTTATGAGATGATTTTTACTAAGGCGTTTTAAGGTTTATCGACCCATTTTAAAGTGTATCCTTAAAAGGATACAGAGAAGACTGTAAACACATATTAATGCTTATTTAAAAAAATAGTAATAAAAAAAAATTTACCACTTAAAATTTAATTAAATATTATGTTTTGTTATTGATAAAATAAACTTCGTTTTCGTAATGCAAATATAAAAATAAATATAACGTTAAAATCAGTCGATTTTCAAACAAACGTTTAATGTTTTATTTTAAATTTTCAATAAAAAAGCTGTCTTAGATAAGTATACCCAAAAGCTGGTACTATAAGTTTGGGATTAACTAATACCGATGTCACACTAAACAACTTTGTTTCATATAACACTTTGTTCAATGAAGAAACAAATATTTTTTTAATTTTTCTATTACGAATATATTATTGTGAAATGAGAAATAAATTGTTTAAGAGTTACTATCAGGGTCAAATAGTGTGAAGCGAATCTGTATAGATGTCTCTGAATGCAGTATGGAAATTGTCATATATTACATAAAAGGAATAAATTTAAGATAAATTATTTGTCGGATCGTGTAATCTGGACTACTTTCTCACTATTTCGAAGATTTGTTGTAGCTGCCAGTAGCAACTAAAGAGATTTCGAAATATAAAATTAGAAAATATAAAAATCTTAAATAACCATTATTAATTAACAAAAAAAAAAGTATAATATCATTTTACAATTATAAACCTTATATAAAAATTTCAGATTTTATAGACGTGTAATTTAAACAAGAGAAAATAAAATATGCAATTTGCTTGATAAATTTTAGGTTTTTCTTGATAAAAGTCAATCGATCTCTATTTTCTATCGTTCGTAAAAATTCAAAAAAATTTATATTATTCTGTATAACATTTCACATCTCATATATTTTTTCGAAACAATAATAATGATATTTAAAGAAAATATGGCCTGTTAAAAAATATATTTACTTGTATTTTATGTAATTTTTATTAATAATGGAATATTGATATTGAATTATTAATTATACATATATTTTTAAATATTACGAATAATCAGTTATATTAAATATGCTCTACAAAATTAATAAAAAAATATTTATTTAATCGTCCTCTGCAATTTTGTGTAATCGCCCATACGAGTGTGACTGTTCACCTTAAATGAAATGAGTAACACAGGCGTTTCGTACAACAAAGTTTAACCGAAATAGCAGCGATTCTATTTTCAAGAAACATTTAAGTCATTCATTCATTTCGTACAATAAATTTCGATTATGTGATAGGGATATAAAACAATGAAATTTTCATAAAACCGAATGAATTAAAATATCCAAAAACCAAGCTTGTAGTACCAGCCACAATGACTGATCTCCAACAATCTAAATGTAGTTGGCGTATCTTTATCTATATAATAAAGAACAATATGAATACTGTCTTACCATCTGTAAGATTTTTAGAACATGCCGGTTGAATTCGTTTTCCACGATTTGGAAAGAAATCCACAGTACCGTCTGATCTAGCGTCACCATAATAGCCTTTATCTGTATGAATGACATCAACAAAAACTCCATCAGATGCTGAAAGATGCTCTACAGTTGGTAAATTAAATAAAGGACCCGCTGGATCTAAACCTGTTTTAAATAAATACTTAAAATAATCGTTTCTCTAACTATTTTTATTTTTTTTGCATTAAACACCATTAATTTTATATTTATTTATCTAATTAAACATTAGACAATTTTTAATTAGGTAAATAAATATAAAATTAATGGTGTTTAATGCAAAAAATAAAAATAGTTAAACATTTACACCAAAAGAATTTATAAAAATCGTTTTTCTAGTTCTTCGAATATTTCTATTAAAATTGTTTGTTAAACAGATGTCCATCTAAGTACGTTATTTTATTGTTAAAGACAGTTTATAATTTAATTGCGTAGTTAATCAATAATTAAGTTAATGACATTTCATGCAACTGGTACTAAATTTTTATTAATTTTAATTACAATTTTTTATTACCTGTATGCATTTTCAAGTAGTTGAGTGGTAAAATGAGAAACTGAGTGTAAATTAGTTTGAGGATAAGAGCATTTAAAGTTTTATATTGTAAAATATTTTGTTTTATAGATATTACGTTAACAGTAATCTTCAGGCTTTTTCGGCCGATATCCACTGAATTTATTGAATGCCGTGGTCGATCTATCCTTGTCGCAGACATTTCACCATACATCGTAGAAGGTATCCTCAGTGCTTGGTGAAACGTCTGCGACGAGGATAGATCGACTACGACATACCAACCCAGAAAATGCTATAAATTCAATATTAGGTTCATTTTGTAAAACTTGAGTTTTTAGGTAGGTAGATTTCAAGTATATCGTAAATTTCGAAATAAATTTATCTCGAATTTGCGTCGTTTAATTTTTTTCAAAAAAATACACTTATCAAGTGTCATTTAGACTTTACTCTCTATTCAAGAAAAACATGTTTTTAATATGCAATAGTTTCGATAACATTCAAGTATTTGTATTTTTTCAAAACTTTAATCTGAATTCTGCCTGGGAACGGTTTAACTAGAACCGCAATTCAGCTAACATAATTCAAAATCTTTATGTATATGCAGAGTTTGAAGCAAGCATAAACTTTATTATCCCTTTTATAAGGTTTTTTCAAAATTTACGATTTAAAATACAATTTCTAGAAATATGTCAGTTACTCCACTTTTCTATTCAAAGATTCATTTTGAAATTAAAATGTGTACCTGTCAGCCAAGGTAATTTTGGAGTTCCGTAAGTCCTTGCCGCTTGAGACATAACCTGACTGCCTAAACTATGACTAAGTAAATGTATTAAATCAGCTGATTGTACAGTAGACGTATATTGTTTTATGTACTGTCCGAGAACTGTACCAATGTTAGTAACATTCAAGAATGATGAAAGGTAATTCAAAATAAACTGATTTTGATTTTTTACTAATGCTGAGTAATCAAATACGGCTAAATTTATATCATGTTTGACTAAAAACGCTGAAAAAAAAACCATAAAAATTGTAATTTTATAATTTCAATAACAAATATTATAATTGGCGCATGGGTTCCATAGCATAAAAAAAATACAATAGGCCAATTAATAAAAGTTCCAACTAGTAGCCATAAACTAATAAATTTGGTCTCTGGCTGTCTAAATTGTTTCACACTGTAAAAAAATCGGTAATTTTACATAAAACCCTGCGGCAATTGATTTACACCAGTTTAATATGTAAACTTACAGACGTCACAAATTTTTTTTTACATAACATGAATATAAAATACGTATATTTACATACATACATACATAGTCACGCCATGTATCCAACAGGGTGTGGCACAAACTCTTTTCATCATTACGTAATCAGTCTCCTCCCAACATTCCTATCCAAACAAGCAACTTTCGCTTCATGCACATTCATAATTTTTCTCATACGTATATTTTATGCAAGTTTACTTACTTTTCCGGTAAAACAATCTATATATAATATGGTAAATTTATTATTTTACTTAAAATTATATAATGATATTATTTTTACAGATAATTTGCTGAAATAATATGCAATTTTTTTACTATGGTTTTTATGTGAAACGGCAACTTTTTTACAGTGCAGTTTCGATTGGCACCAAGCTAATGTTTGCTTTTTAATTATCGTATTCTTATATTAATTTTGAATAAGATTTAGATTTTTTTATGGAATTCAGCTGCTTGCCATAATATTGAAATGAAAGATTTTTAGATGCAATAGCTATGTTGGCATAATAGTTTAAAACTGTCGGCAATCGTCAGGAATTTGCATTGGATAAATAGATTTTACTGCGGAAATGCTGTATGAGAAGTATTTTTATCATTATCATATCAATTTGACATTTTTCAGAAAAAAACATTATTCATTTTTTTCAAAGCTATCTACTATTTATATATTTTTTTTAATACGATATTTTTACACTATTATACAAGTAACGTATTTTTCTCCTCTGTCTCTCTATATAAACTGTATTATTTCACGGAGATGCAGTGTACGCGGCAATTATATACGATGTATGTAAGAAAATTATGTACAAATTGTTTTTAAAAACTATTGTATACAATGTGTTTTTAGGAATTATATATTCAATGTGCTTAGAGAATTTTATATACAATGTGTTCTTTATAAATAAATATGCAATGTGTCTTAAAATCATATATACAATATGTCTAAAAAAATTTATATACAAAATATTTAAAGAATATTTAATTTTACATATACGTATTGCTCTACGGGGTGCGCGCGTGTGGGCCGGCCTTACATCATTTCAAATTTGTGTACTGTATGTTTTTTATATATGAATATACTCTTCGCGAACACTTAAATCATACTGCGTTTGCTCCTGACAATTACTGATAGCTATAAACTATTCTTTGAATGAAGCTAAATATCTGGTTTAGTAGCAAAACGTAACATATTAGCTTGTAAACATTAATAAATATATTATCAGTTAAAGAAAGGTTGCTGTACTGACAGACAAAAAAAAATATTTTTTTAACATAAATTTAAGTAATTACTATAATGTCTAGAAAATTTGGTTGAAAGAGATTTGTCGATACCTAATGTATGTCCGAAGTTACAGCAGGTAATTATATATAATGTGTAATTATAGGTAATTTTTTCCATTTCGATTCCACAACTAGAAAAATAATAAAAAATTTTGTAACTACATAGAAAAACTTTCGGAAACAAGTTTTGTTTGAAATTTTAAAGAATACAAATTTTTGTTTTACAGTATTTTAAATAACGGTATTTGCCCGAATATAACGCGACACCGAAATTTTTCAGAAAGATATTTAGAAAAAAAAAATGATTCGAATTTATTTTTCATAAAAGAATTACAAATAAAATTCAAAATCAAAGTTAGTTATGTTAAAACAAAAACAAAACATTATCAGTTTAGAAAATTGCATGACTAGCTTCCGGTAAACGACTTTCTATCGCGTTCTTTAACTGTATTTCATCATTTTCCACATTCAAAATGGTAAGTTTATTGATATGATAATAATCAAATATTAGTAAATTATGAAAAATCATAAAATAATAGGCCCCCGTATTCTCACCTCATTTATAAAAGTGATTTTTGCCAAAAGTGCTTTTGACGTTTACTTAAAATTATTTATTAAACATTTTCTAATAGTTTATTTCAATTTTATAATACCAAATATAATAAAAATGATCAAAAATAGAAAAACTATTTATATATGATTAAAAACAGAAACAAAAAATTATTTTGAAATTAATGATAAAAGCACTTTTTCAGGAAAGGGTGAGATGAGAATACGGGCCATAGTTTTTTCTTGATATTTAATATTTGATTTGACAAACCGTTAGAAAGCTGCATTTTTTGGAATATATACAAATGTTTGATAGTCACGTGATGTTCTAAATCTCAACCAATCAGGAGTTGTTTGTTTCAAATCAAAAATTAAATATCGGTGTGGTTCTGTAGTTGCATCTTTATAGGCTTCTAATATAAATTTAATATTTTCGAGAAATACTTGTCTTGCTAAATGCGAAAATTTTTCAAATAAATAATATAACTTGCATTTAATGATATATAAAATATAAAATATATAAATATAAATATATATAATATAAAATTATAATTAAAATAATACTGACTGTCAAATAACAATAATTTAATATCGACGAAAAATTTTACAATTAATATATCATTTATATTCATTAATATAGGTATACATCACATAAAGCATACTATTGATATTAAATATAAATAGTTTTCAAATTATTTCATATTAATATATATATATATATATATATATATATATATATATATATATATATATATAATAATCGATTTTTAGAAAAGTAGTCAGAAAAACGGGTAGGTGTAAATCAGAAACTCATTTCCGATTAATTGTCAAGCTTTCGATGGCAATATTCCATCTTCTTCAGGACATTATCAACTAAAGTTAGCAAAATTTATATTCTAACATTCGTTGTTTGTATAATTGGCAAGTTTTATACACAGAGATAAACATGAAGCACATGTAATAGTCAAAATTAAATAAAATAAAAATGTATAATTTTAACAGCTCGTCAATAATTAAAATAATGGGGTCGTTGCGCTCATTTTTTTAATTTTTTTAGTGAAAAAAAATAAATATATATATATATATATATATATATATATATATATACGCCCCCAATATCAATAATATATATATATATATATAATGAGCATTATTATATTATTCATATCAAGTGCACTTGAATGAAAATAAAATTCAAAATCAAAGTTGTTTATGTTAAAACAAAAAACAAAAATTTTCACTTTAGAAAAAAATTGTATTACTAGCTTCCGGTAAACGTCGTTTTATTGTCCATTAATTGTATTTTATCATTTTCGACATTCAAAATGGTAAGTTTATTGATATGATATGATAATGATAATGTAAATTAAGAAAAATAATAAAATAAATCGTTTTTTTCTTGATATTTAATATTTGATGACTAACGGTTTGTCATCAAATATTAAATATCAAGAAAAAAACGATTAATTTTATTATTTTTCTTAATTTTCATTATTATTATCATCATATTCATAATGTAAATTAAGAAAAATAATAAAATTAATCGTTTTTTTTTTGATATTTAATATTTGATGACAAACCGTTAGTCATAAGTCATACGTGGCAAGGTATGCGGCGTCAGTCCGCCATCTTATAACTTTATCGGGTTTCTTTCATATTAATCAATTTTATTTATTTATTTATTATAGCGTGAGGTAATCTCCATCCATGTTGGTCAAGCTGGTGTCCAGATTGGGAATGCCTGCTGGGAACTTTACTGTTTGGAGCATGGCATCCAGCCTGATGGTCAAATGCCATCTGACAAAACTGTCGGTGGAGGAGATGACAGTTTTAACACATTCTTCAGCGAAACTGGAGCAGGCAAACACGTTCCCAGAACTGTTTTCGTTGATTTGGAACCCACAGTAATCGATGAAGTTCGTACTGGAACATACAGACAACTGTTCCACCCTGAACAGCTCATTACTGGTAAAGAAGATGCCGCCAATAATTATGCTCGTGGTCACTACACAATCGGCAAGGAAATCGTTGACTTGGTATTGGACCGTATCCGTAAATTGGCTGATCAATGTACTGGACTTCAAGGTTTCTTGATCTTCCACTCGTTCGGCGGTGGTACCGGCTCCGGTTTCACTTCGCTCTTGATGGAACGTTTATCTGTCGACTATGGCAAGAAATCTAAACTCGAATTCGCTATCTACCCAGCCCCTCAAGTTTCCACCGCTGTAGTAGAACCCTACAACTCAATCTTGACCACCCACACAACTTTGGAACACTCTGACTGCGCCTTTATGGTCGATAACGAAGCTATTTACGATATTTGCCGTCGTAACTTGGACATTGAACGCCCAACCTACACCAACTTGAACAGACTTATGGCCCAAATTGTCTCCTCGATCACGGCTTCCCTTCGTTTCGACGGCGCTTTGAATGTTGATTTGACTGAATTCCAGACCAATTTGGTGCCCTACCCCCGTATCCATTTCCCTCTCGTCACTTATGCCCCGGTTATCTCGGCTGAAAAGGCTTACCATGAACAGCTCTCTGTGGCCGAAATTACTAACTCCTGCTTTGAACCCGCCAACCAGATGGTGAAATGCGATCCACGTCACGGCAAATATATGGCTTGCTGCATGTTGTACCGTGGCGACGTCGTACCGAAGGATGTAAATGCTGCCATTGCCACCATTAAGACCAAGCGTACCATTCAGTTCGTGGACTGGTGTCCAACTGGATTTAAGGTCGGAATCAACTACCAACCACCCACTGTTGTACCCGGTGGTGATTTGGCTAAAGTACAACGTGCCGTCTGCATGTTGTCCAACACCACTGCTATTGCAGAGGCTTGGGCTCGTCTGGATCATAAATTCGACTTGATGTATGCCAAGCGTGCTTTCGTCCACTGGTACGTCGGTGAAGGTATGGAAGAAGGTGAATTCTCCGAGGCCCGTGAAGATTTGGCTGCCCTAGAAAAAGATTACGAAGAAGTTGGCATGGATTCCGCCGAGGGAGAAGGCGAAGGCGCCGAAGAATATTAAATTTCATTCTCATCAAAGCTATTATTTTTTTTTTATATTTTCCAGTTCTATTTTGTTTTGTTTTTTATTTATTTAAATTTGTCTAAATTTTCGACTTGAAGACTCCAGTTCCGACTCCACACGTACTCCTGATGTTTTTAATGTTTTCAACAACTAAAATGTTAACTTAAAAAATATATCATGTCAAAATAACTCGTAAAATAAAGACGTTCTAGTAAATAATTATGCAGTTTTATTTTTAACTCAATAAAATATATTTATTTTAAATTTATTAATTACATAAAAATAATAATCCCCATATTCATGAAACAATTATTATGGGACTTTATAAAACAGTTATATGGTTACATTTAATAAAAGTTGTTAAACAAAGCATGGATATTCTAGAATTAGTTATATCAGCGTTTCCCAACCAGTGCTCCTCAGGGGCTCCGCATCCGTTTCACAATATAAAAGAAATAAAAATCAAAATAAGAACATTACAGAAAATTACATTCTAAACTAAAATTTGCCAATTTGAATGGTGTCCGAGTGCAGGGGCAGGGGCGCTTAAATTATAAAAATATAATTGTAAAATTCTATCTAATATATAAAATTCTTGTGTCACAGTTTTAGTGTTTATACTCCTCCGAAACGGTTTGACCGATTTTGATGAAATTTTATATGTATATTCAGTAGGTATGAGAATAGGTTTATAACTAATTTTTATACCCCTAAGTGTTAAGAGTGGCTTACCCTAAAAAAAAAAAATTTATTTTTTGGACAAATTTTTTTTTGGCTATTTTTTTATGGTGTGCCATTAAAAAATACATTTAGTCCTAAATTTTTATCCTTCTACCACCAACCCCTACTTTTTAATAGCATTTTATATTTTTTAATCCCGGTCGATATCAATGGGGTTCCGTTTAGCCAAACTCAATAAAATTAAATAAATAAATAAATTTGTAACTTTGGGAAGTTGTTATTCCAATTGAAATTATTGTTATTTGAATTTGAAGAATTCCAGTTGCTATTTTGATTTTTGTTCCTTTTCCGGTTCTGGTTACTGTTGTTCCAGTTTGGATTAGAGTTATTATTACTCCAATTGGAGCTGTTATTCGCGTTATTGTTGTTGCTGTTGTTCCAGTTAGAACTGTTTGCGTTATTGTTCCAATTGGAACTGTTATCATAAGTCAAGTTAGAATTGTTATTCCAAATTTTCAGAAAAGTTTCTTCTAGTGCCCACATAAATTATAATTTTATTAAACTACAATGTTGCCAACTTTCCGGAAAAAAAAAATAATTTTCTAAAAATTTGTTATGCCCGCATTATTTATCCGATTTTAATGAAATTTTTACAGATGATACCCTTAGCGCCTATAATATTATATATTAGCAAAATACAATGTTGCCAACTTTCGATAAAAAAAATTTTTATCCCTCTATCTTATCATTTATGTGATAATGTCAAAGTGGTCTATATATGGGTTTACCCATATACTTCTAATCTTGTATTTTGGCTAATCGAAAAACTAGCTTATAAAATCAAACCACATTCGACTAGCTCCATTCTCGCTTTGCGAGAATATTATTTATTCATAAATTTGATAATTTGCGATATTTTTATCTGTATTTAGCGAGCGCCAATCCAAAGGGGCAACAATAGCTGACCGGTTACTTTAAATTTATGTTTTTATGATAAATAAAATTTAAAATATATATTTCCAGTTGCTATTTTGATTATTATTCGAGTTGTTCGAATTCGAATTTTGATTATTCCAGTTGGAGTTGGAATCATTATTATTATTGTTCCAGTTGGGGTTGTTATTATTTCTCCAATTTGAGTTGTTCCTATAGGAATTGTTCGAATTACTGCTGCGATTACGTGCTTGATTCGAGCGATGCGATGGCGATGGCATCATGTCCATGAAATTAGTTAGACTATATAATCCATTGGTAGTCTTTACAATTGCGCCAAATTCGATACCGCTTTGCAACGATGAGAGAACCGTTTTCTTTGCATATTCGGCTGGTACGTTACATTATGTTTACTTACTAATGGCTACGGAAAAACTGACACGTTATTTGTTTTTTCTTCCCTTTTATAGACTTAGACAACAATGGTACAAAGCAGTCTGGATTGAGGAAAATTTAAATACGGTTGTTTATTTTACATAGCTTGTTTCTTACAAGTTCATGGCTTTTTCTAATATTTTAAAAAATAACGATTTAAATTTATTTATATTAAAAATTGTATTATTGTTATTCAAAAGGGCTAATATTGTTATGTATTTATCAAACTATTATTTAAATTTTAGTAAAAAAAAGTAAATTAATCTTTTCTTTAGAAAGGTGATGATGTAGGGATATTTGGTAACAGTTATGTTGTTCTACATTAAAATGACTAGGCTGGCAATATTGATATATTGATATATGAATTTATATTTTGAGTTGTCAATTATATAAAAATACGTTGTAAAATAAAGTATCTATGTATCAAGAATTTAATAATGACAATATTCACGAAACTTACAAATAAAAGATTAAAGACAGTATATATTTATATTTTGTAATATCATATATAATAAAAAATAACAAATATTCATGGTAATTAATAAACCTGTAAGACAATGTTTTGTTTCATTTTCGCGCCCTAAAAATCGTATTTTTTTTCACTCGAAAATATTTAATAAATTTTATATATGTTGTTACAGTCACCATTATCAGAATCTCGCCGCATTTAAGAAATTAGACCGAACTGGTGATGGAGAAATTTTGAATAAATTAGAATGGAGGATTTGGAAAATGTCTATGGCGTAAAAAATTATCTTTGTTTTATAAGTTGCGAAAAAACTAAGGAAAAAACACTTTAGAAATTGGTTAATAATTTTGAAGCTCAAGAAACCGGAAATGGCATTGTATGCAGGGCGGCGGTGGCGGTGGCGGCGCGGCGCCAATTCAAAGGGACGATTATTTAAAATTTATGTTTTTATTAAATAAAATTTGAAATATACATTTTTATATTCGTGCATTTCATTTAAGAAACTGCTTCAATAGATAATATCAATCAAATATTTTAGAATTTTTTCAAAATGTATTCATAACACACGTTTTTAAATTGTATATCTCATTTAAATATTTTTTTTAGGATGAGGCTATTTATACATATGGTATGTATACGCAATTGGCTATTTATACATACTAAAAAAAAAACTTAAACCAACCTACTAACCTAACCTACCCTAAATAGCCAATTGCGTAAACATACTGTATGTATAAATAGCCAATTGCGTATAGATACCGTATGTATAAATAGCCACTTTCTTATTTTTATTTGAGAAGTTTTTCTTATATGTTTTTTTTTTGTATATATGTAAAAGAATTATAAAACATATTAAATAGGTATTTTTTTAGTTTTCATATTTTTATTGCCTCAGTCTATAATTCAATTAAGTAAAAATTATTACTTATCATAATTAAGATTTTAGTTAACAAGTATTAATTTGTTCAAACAAATAATAGATATTTAATAATCGGAGTGAGTATTAAACTGTGCTTATCTAAAAACTTTGGATAAGCACAGAAAATCTGCATTGAATAAGCGCATTAAAAAACATTGAATAAGCGCATCAAAATATTAGGTTGGTTAAGGATAGGTTAGATTTGGTTAGTTATGTTATTCAATATAATCATTATTCAACCTATTTTGATGCGCTTATGCAATGTACACAAAAAAGGCTATATGCGCTTCCTTTTTTTGTTATTAATAAAATATGAATATTAATAATTATGATATAAAAAATTCGAATTCTCCTTCTCCTTTGATCATACTGCTCCGATTTATTCTCTACAATCTAAGAGAATTTTAGAACTAATTCTAATTTCGTAACGTTTTTTTGCAAATCCTGTTTAAAGAATCTTATATTGCTTAGTTTATCTTTTTTTTATTTTTGTATGCTTTTTGTTCAATATTACACTTAAATAATAAGATAGCACATAATGGAAAAACAAGTAATTGAAAAATATAAATTATATGTTACAGTTAAGTGTAGATATTTATTAGTAAGTTATTTTATAGTTTCATTTTGCATAATTTTAAAAATTAATTTTAAACATTTATAATTTATTTCAAATAATAGCAAGCAAAGTATATGAAATAGAAGCAGAAGAAATACAAATAATTGAACAAACAAGATTAGAAGCATATGGGTAAACCCATATATAGACCACTTTGACATTATCACATAAATGAAAGAAATAAGAATAAAAATTTTTTTCACCGAAAATTGACAACATTTTTTTTTGCTAATATATAATATTATAGGCGCTAAGGGTATCTTCTGTAAAAATTTGATTAAAATCGGATAAATAATGCGGGCATAACAAATTTTTAGAAAATTATTAATTTTTTTTTTCGGAAACTTGGCAACACCGTATTTTAACAAAATTATAATTTATGTGGGCACTAGGAAAAACTTTTCCGAAAATTTGATCAAAATCGGATAAATAATGTAGCAACAATGATTTTTTTTTAATTTTAGAATTTTTTTACGATAAGTTGGCAACACTGTATTTTGTTAAAATTGCATAATTTCAATATATTATATTAAATTATTCAATGTTTTTTTTTAATTTAAATTTGCTAAAATTTTAAGCTTTTCATTAAAACTAGCATTTAATCAAGCTTTATTTGATGAATAAACATATAAAAAAAATATAAATTAATAAATTTTATAGAATATATTAATTTTTTTTAAAATTATAAATCCCGTGTCCGTTTTTGAAAGCAATACTAAGGAGGCGTATTTTCTAGAAAAAAAAATATTAATTTTTATTGTTATAATTTTGTTTCCTGAAATTAAATAAATATCAAACTAGCCGTGTGAAATACCAACAAAGCTGTTACTAATAAACAAATTCAGTTGTTTTTTTTTTCTTTCGTTGTATCGTGCACATGTAAATATTTTTCGTCTTCAAAATTCGTCTACTAAATTCTAATAATTATTCTTCAATGTTATGTTAACTATTTCTCTCTCTCGGATTATTTAAAATAAAGTAAGTTATTCTCATTATTTATTATATTTTGAAGCAGTTCTTTTTATTTCAAAATTTTATAGTAGAGGTTATACATTAAAAAAAATATGCATTTTTTTAATGTAATATATCGATATGTTTATTTCAAAAATTTCTATTATAAAATTCTTTTCCGAAAGATTTTGTATAAAAAAATAATAGCGTATTGTGGATGAAAATTTTCAATAAATTTTAGCTCAGATGTTGTTTTTTTTTTTTTTTAATATTTTCTAATTTATTTGATTATTTGCGTAGATGAAGTCCGTGCAAGATGCCGATGCTGCTAGTATTGCGACGATGGCAGCGGCAGCGACGCTCATCGTACACAAAGATACCGAAACATGAAGCAACGATCTCGCTTTTAGTATACCATCAAACTCACACCCCATCCTCTTCGCTTGAAAAATTAGTTCTTGTCTTAATCGTGAAATGCACAATGGCTGACAAGTCAATGAAAACTGACGAATCACTATTGAATGCCGATTTGGAAACGACGTGTCCGACGAGGACGAATGCAGCGACAGTTATTGCACGAGAAGCAAAACGAAACAGGACAAGAACATGCCGATGACGATGGCTCGTTTACTGTTTGTGAAGTTTATCATTTCACTGGCAAGTTTGTTTTATATTAATAATTATCTGAGAAGCTACTAACGTTTAATTTTAGATGAACGAATGAAGTAATGTGTGACGATTGAAAATGTATTACAAAGTTTGCACATCATTTCTTTCATCGGAATTACATTATTTGCATAGTTTTTCAATTCTTCCAATTTTGATATTTCGCTTCTCTTTCTTCTTATCAATTAATTTTACGAAAGAATGCATCGGCCTTAATTTCTTCTTCGCGGTTAAATGATACAGTAGGTACTTGGACATTTTTCGGAAGATTATCCCATTTGTAGATATTGGGTGAAACTTGTCGGTCCAAACTTGCATAAGGTATGCTTAACAATTGTCTGATACATTTTCGAATCTCGTTCTGACAAGTTTCAATCGTGATTATTTGTTGTTGATGATTATGATCATTATTATGCAATGATGAACTGCACGAACTCATTGTTATGATCGCATTATTTATAAAATATCGTATTTCGTTGATCTGTGTAATCTGTGTAAAATCAGTGTGCAATTTAGTTTGAATAAGACGATCGGTGCCGAATGGAATTCGGTTAATTCTGTACTGTTAGATAGCGATCCACAAGATCCACACCTTATGCAAGTTTGGACCGACAAGTTTTTTCCAATATCTTCAAATGGGATAATCTTCCGAAATATGTCCAAGTAACTACTGTATCATTTAACCGCGAAGAAGATATTTGGCGATGCATTCTTTCGTAAAATTCATCGATAACGAAGAGAAACGAAATATTGAAAATGTATTAAATTTCTACGGGGAACAATATTCGCATTGAATTCTTTTTGCTCTTGTGGTTCTTGTTCTTTCAACTGTTTCTTTTTCATCCCGGTAGTATCAACGAGAATATAGTATTATACTATATTCTTTTTGGTGTAGTAATAGAAGTATCGTTATTTATTTTTACCTAATAGAATACGTTCGCGTTTGGATAACTTTTATTGAAATGCGTGGAAAAAGTGGACCGGAATAAAGCAGAGACAGTTAAAACAAGAACGGCAAAAACAAACTTAGGCAATTTAATGCAAATATTTGCCCGTACATATTTGAGATATTGTTTTTATTCATCGGATATTACTTCATTCGCATCTAAACTTAAACGTTCGTAGCCCATCAGCTGATTTTGAATATCGAACGAACTTCCCACTGAAACGATTTACTTCGGAAATAGTAAACGAAGGCACCATCGAAGAAAATCGCAATGTACGATGATATTGAGTGCGTGCCTTCTTTAACTTTCGGTGTACAAATCAATCACTTTGCAAGAAATGTGCATCTGTATTTGATATGCTAATTTCAAGATTCCATTTATTGTTTATCTGTATGATTTATGATGTAATGTTTTAAATTTTATCTATGTAGCCTCCAGCCAGTTTTTTTACTTAAATACTTTATGAAATTTCCTTATATGATTTTCAATAAACAATATGATAACAAATAATATTTAGTTTTTCTCATTACGTTTCGGACAATAGAAACAATGCATGCTGTTGTTGTTGTTGTTTTCCTTTGGTCGTTCCAATGGCCACCTTCATTTTGCGCAAGTGCTTGATGTGGACCATGTGGAGAAGGCCTACTTAAAACGACTCCGACTCCGACTCTCCACTAATGACAAAAATGACTCCGACTCTGGCTCCTCTAAAAATTACCGACTCCATGACTTACAGCCCTGCTTTGAACTAACCTAACCTAACCTAATCTAACCTAACCTACCTTGTTCTGCACAAGTGCTTGCTGTGGACCATGACGGTCTCGCTGTTAGCTCTTTTTTTATCAGTTTATATAATTATAGGTAAATGCTAATATTTTTATTAGGTCAAAACTAAAAAATTCATAACAAAATAGACATTACGATATATTTTTATTTTGAAATATAAATTTTATTTTTTATTAAGAAAAAAAAATCTCTTTTAACTATTTTTATTTTTTGCATTAAACACCATTAATTTTATATTTATTTATCTAATTAAACATTAGACAATTTTTAAATTAAAGAAAAATGCATTGGTGTTTAATGCAAAAATAAAACTAGTTAAACATTTACACTAAAAGAATTTATAAAAATTAAATCTCTTTTAGTTCAAAATTATTTTATATATTAAGTTATTCAATGTTAATTTCTACTACTTTGACTGCAAGGAAAAGTAGTATAGCGTTTGGTACGGTGTCTGTAACATTTTCAAAAAAAAAAAAAAATTGTATAGAAATCCTTCATATAGCCTCTAGATGACGAATCTGAACTTAGTGTATGTGGGTGTGTGTGTGTGTGCGTAGTCAGCTCACTCGCTCGCTCGCTCCTCCTAGACGGTTCAACCGATTTTAATGAAATTTTCAGGATAAATTTGTCTAGTACCCAAAATGGTCATGTGATTTTGTTTTTTTTCCAGTAATGCCAACTTTCCAAGAAAAAAATTACTAAAGTTTTAAAAAATTCATATTGGCTACGTTATTTATCCAATTTTTATCAAATTTTCAGAAAAGATTTCCCTAATGCTCCCATTAATTACATAATTTTATTAATATTCAGTGTTGCCAACTTTCCAAGAAAAAAATTGCCAAAGTTTTAAAAATTTTATTATGGCCATGTTATTCAACCGATTTTAAATTAAAGTAAGTCTTTTGCATCAAAAACTATAAATTTTGCCTATTACGTTTTTGAAATTATTTGTAACAATCAGCAAAAAGAAACAAATATTGATTCTTTTTTTATAAAGAAATATAAAAAAAAATTACAAAAAGATTATATTGAAAACTGAATTTCATAGCCTACAAATATTTTACATTGATTATTTCGTTAATTTTATATAAAAATGTAGAAGGTTAAAAATATTTTAAAACATGATATTTTTATAAAAATATTTCATAGTGTACAAGTATTTTACATTTTGGCAACTGATATAATTAACAAAATATGTACAGTTTTTTTTTTTAAATAACAACATTAGAAGTATATGGGTAAACCCATATATAGACCACTTTGACATTTCTCGGAAAGTTGGCAACACTGTATATTAATAATATTATAATTTATGTGGGCACTAGGAGAAACTTTCTAGGAAAATTTCATCAAAATCGAATAAATAATGTAGCCACAATAAATTTTTAAAAACTTTAGTAATTTTTTTCTCAGAAAGTTGGCAACACTGTATTATATTAAAATTATGTTATTTATGTGGACACTAGAGAAATCTTTCCAGAAAATTTGATCGAAATCGGATAAATAATGTACACAATAAATTTTTAAAAACTTTAGTATTTTTTTCCTCGGAAAGTTGGCATCACTGGAAAAAACAAAACCACATGACCATCTTGAGCACTAGACAAATTTATCCTGAAAATTTCATTAAAATCGGTTGAACCGTCCGATCAGGTGAGCGAGCGAGCTGACGACGCACATCCATACACCCACATAAACTAAGTTCAGATTCGTCATCATGAAAAATTTCTATACACAATTTTTTTTTTGTAAATGTTACAGACACCGTACCAAACGCTATACGACTTTTTCTTTGCAGTCAAAGTGGTAATAAAATCAGAATTAAAATATTGTGTTTTAATCCGAAATATTTAGGTTAAATTTAATAAGTTTCAGCCTCACAAAAGACAGTTGTAATTTTGTTTTATTTATAAAACTAACTATATTTAATTGAAAATAATTTCAAGCTTTACTATATAGAAAGCTTCAAAATTATAGTTTTTTATTTTATGGACTTATAAATAGTACAAGCGTTACTATATAGATGGCTTCAAAATTACAGTTTTCTTTTTTATTGACTTATAAATAGTACAAGCGTTACTTTGTAGATGGCTTTAAAATTATAGTTTTCTTTTTTGTCGACAATGCTTTTAATAGTTTAGGCATTACTCGTATAGATGACGCTGGTAGTATAGTTTTCTTTTTTACCGACTTGTAAATAGTACAAGCGTTACTATATAGATGGCTTTAAAATTATAGTTTTCTTTTTTATTGATTTATAAATAGTACAAGCGTTACCATATAGATGGCTTTAAAATTATAGTTTTCTTGTTTATCGACAGTGCTTTTAATAGTTTAGGCATTACTCGTATAGATAACGCTAGTAGTATAGTTTTCCTTTTTATCGACTTGTAAATAGTAATGGTAACATTAAAATTATAATTTTCTTTATTATTTGTATTTTATTTATTATTTATTATTTTACTATGTTAATGAACTTTTAATTGGATGAAAAATAAAGTAAGCAAAATTTCTTTTGTAATATATTTATTTTCTACAATATTTACATTTTTCTATTTGTATTTGAATAGAAAACGAATTCGATTTAGTAATTAATAAATAAAATTATCGATTGTGATAATGAAATATATATTTATTTGTTACTACTTACAAAAGCGCATTCAAGTGCGTATAAATTACGTAATATTAGGTCGGTACGAAAGTTCTCAGGGTTTATCTTGTTACTGTTTTTTATTCATTTGTTTCTGAATAAAATATTCAACGTATTTCGCGTTTTGACATCTTATCTTGTAAAGAATTTTTCCCTCTATCTGATAGTGTAATTTGTTTTTTTCTATGTTATTCTAATTTGTGATTTTTGTGAGCTTAATTCAGCATGTCTGAGGAACAATTTCGTACGATTTTTTTATTTTAACTTTAAATTGGGACAATCCGCTGCCGAGACAGCTCGCCAAATTAACCAAGTGTGGGGCTCTAATAGCGTTGGAGAAAGCACCGTGCAACAATGGTTTAAGAAATTTCGTTCCGGAGATATCAGCCTTGAAGATGCACCTCGTAGTGGTCGTAGTGGACGTCGGATTGAGGACCCTGGTGGAAGCTGACCCATCGCGAACGGCTCGAGGGATTGCACAGGAACTAGGAGTCAGTCACCATGCAGTCTTAGATGGTTTAAAACGTCTTGGAAAGGTGAAAAAACTAGAAAAGTGGGTGCCCCACGATTTGAACGATCGACAGAAATTGTCACGTTTCGAGATGTGTTCGTCTTTGATTCTGCGAATCAAAACGACCCTTTTTTGGATCTAATCGTGACGAGCGATGAAAAATGGATAATGTACGATAACCGGAAACGTTCGGGACAGTGGTTGAACGCCGACGAGCCTCTCAGACACTTTCCAAAGGCGAAAACCCACCAAAAAAAAAACTATGGTTACAGTATGGTGGTCTGCAGCTGGCGTGATCCACTACAATTTTTTGAAACCTGGTCAAACCATCACAGCGGAGTCTTATTGTGAGGAAATCGACGAAATGTGCCGCAAATTGCATCAAAAGCAGCCGGCACTGGTCAACAGAAGAGGTCCGATCCTGCTCCACGACAACGCCCGTCCGCACATTTCACAAATCACCGTCCGAAAATTAAATGAATTGAGCGTCGAAGTTTTGCCTCACCCACCATACTCTCCAGACCTCTCGCCAACCGACTGCCACCTTTTCAAGCACTTTGATAACTTTCTTACAGGTAGAATCTTCGTTAACCAGGACCAGGCAAAAACAGCATTTGTCGATTTCATCGAATCCCGTGAACCAAATTTTTATAATGATGGAATAAATAGACTTGTAACACGTTGGCAAAAATGTACAGATTATAATGGCGCTTATTTCGATTAAATCGAGTAATTATTACAGAAGTTATGCCACTTTGAACTTTACCTATTGAAACCCTGAGAACTTTTGTACCAATCTATTTTTACATTTGAATACTTATTTTATGTACCTAATTATACAAATATTTTTATATAAAAATGCAAAAAATGTAATAATGACATTAATAAATGTAATAATTACATTAATAAATGTATAATATTTATATTAATAAATATAAATGTAATATTTACAACAGTAAATGTAATTGTTACATTTATTAATGTAAATATGTACGCATAAATGTAATATTTACATTCACAAATGTAATAATTACTTTAAAACGTGGAACTATTACAAGTAGTTATGTAAATTTACTTAGTCAATGTAATAGATTAAAATGTGTTACATATTTTAATTGTAATTTTACATATAAAAATAATTTTTGTAAAAATACATTTTTTTGTAAATGTACAATGATTATTATCGTTGGCAACAAAGTGTCCAATGATTTTCATTGTAAATTTTTTTTACAGTGTACTACTTGGAAACTTTCGCTGCAAGCAAGCCACTCTCACAATCATACCACCACTCCAACTACTCATCGGACTGATCCACTGGGCAAACGTATACCATATCAAAATCATTCAAATAAATCATTTTTAACAGCAAACGTTCATTAGACACATTCGCTCCGCCATGTCTCCGAACCATCTTAACTGACTAACACCAACTTTTGCTACAACAAGATGCATATAAAGTATATTCACAGAAATATTCTCAAACAGAGGTACATGGAATTGTTGTTCAGCAACCTAGCTTTAGGGCTTTGAACCGTTATATTTTTCCGCACTTTGACTGCAAGGAAAAAGTGGTATAGCGTGCGCGTACATTAGCAAAAAACATTAGCAAAAAACAAATTTTGTGTATAGAAATCCTTCGTCTATGGCCTCTAGATCAGACGAATCAAGCGAACTTAGTTTATAAGTGAGTGTATGGATGTAAGGAGTCAGTCAAAATTTTGTGATTGCAACTCCTCCTAGACGGGATTCAACCGATTTGAATGAAATTTTCTTCATAACCTTGTAAAAAAACAGTCATAACCTTGTAAAAAACAGACATAATCTTGTGAAAAACAGACATAATCTTGTGAAAAACAGACATAATCTTGTAAAAAACAGTCATAACCTTGTGAAAAACAGACATAATCTTGTGAAAAACAGACATAATCTTGTGAAAAACAGACATAATCTTGTAAAAAACAGTCATAACCTTGTGAAAAACAGACATAATCTTGTGAAAAACAGACATAATCTTGTGAAAAACAGACATAATCTTGTGAAAAACTTCATAATCTTGTAAAAAACAGTCATAACCTTGTGAAAAACAGACATAATCTTGTAAAAAACAGTCATAACCTTGTGAAAAACAGACATAATCTTATGAAAAACTTTATAATCTTGTAAAAAACAGTCATAACCTTGTGAAAAACAGACATAATCTTATGAAAAACTTCATAATCTTGTAAGAAAACAGTCATAATCTTGTAAATAATAAAATATATAAAAACAACTTTTTTAAAAACCACGCTTATATTTAAATGCACTAAAAAGAGGAAAATAAATTTTTTCCTGGTTTTCCAAAATTTTTAGAAAGAAATAAAAGCGTGGAGCGCCAGAAAACTATATATTTCGCAATGATGATTAAGCGCTCCACGCTTTTATTTCTTTCTAAAATTCTTGGATAATCAAGAAAAAAAAATATTTTCCTCTTTTTAGTGCATTTGAATATAAGCGTGGTTTTTAAAAAAGTCTTTCTTATATATTTTATTTTCTGCTTTTTACCACTTTGACTGCAAGGAAAAAGTAGTATAGCATTTGGTACGGTGTCTGTAACATTTTCAAAAAAAAATAAATTGTATAGCAATCCTTTATATAGCCTGTAGATGACGAATCTGAACTTAGTTTATGTGGGTGTATCATACACCCACTTATAAACTAAGTTCAGATTCGTCTGATCTAGAGCCTATATGAAGGATTTCTATACACAAATTATTTTTTTTTGAAAATGTTACAGACACCGTACCAAACGCTATACTACTTTTTCCTTGCAGTCAAAGTAGTAAAAATAGTAACACGTGCAAGTAAAATTTATAAATAAATTATTGTTATTTGATCATGATTCCAGGGAAGACCTGCATGATTCGATCCGTCGTAGAGTTCAGACGCGCTAATATGTTCTTCGTAAATATTGACCCCTAATTTCCAAATTTCTTATTCGGAATGGGGTGAAGCCCCATGGTGAAGAATCCTTTCTGTAAGCTTTGAATTTTATGTTTTTCTGTTTGCAGTTGCTGCCATCCTTACGTAATCTCCTATTTCTGCCCCATCTAGTGTCAATATGCCCCCCCCATGTTGTCTGTCTGTATGCTGTCGTCCTTATGGCCCTTTGTGTTAGAACTCATTAACATTTGCGAAGTCTACTCTTCAGAAATTTGTAAGTAAGAAATCATTTTCACTCATATAGGTACATAATTTTGACATTTATAAAATATTCACTTATCAATTTCAAATTATTCATTGCGTTTCAATTTTAAAATTTTTATTTGTATAGTAGTGACTTGTCAAAATAACTCAATATTTATGTTTTACAAATGCTTCTCCCAGGGCCGGATTAACAGTAGCGGAGGCCCTGGGGCGGAAAGCTAGTGTGTAGGCCGCTCTTTGAGAAACATTTTTTCACAAACTTGAAAAATAATCAAGATACAGATAAAAAACTAATTTTAGTTGTTGTTTAAATACTTTATTTATTAATAGTATGTATGAATATTTAGGTGAACATAATTGATGATTATGAACATAATCATCTGAATTGAACGAAAGCTTTATTTTATACAGATATATAAACTTTTCGCGACTTCTTTTCAAAAAACTTGTGAATTAAATCACTGAAATCCAGTTCTCGGAGTAGATGTTCCAAATTGTTGACAAAATAAAATATATATTTACACCGGTGCATGCCAAATAGGCGCGATTTCAGGTAGCGTTAATCCGCAATACCAAATAGGCGCGAATAACCGCTATAATCCCCATCAGTGCTCAGGTATAGACATAGTCTGTAGGTCAGGTATAAAATAAGAATTGGAAAAATTTACAATTAAAAATGTGTAGATTCGCAAAAATAAACGCAGTTATTTAATATTATGTAATTATATAATCAATTCTAGTCAGTAACAAAAAACAAAATAAACATTGTGTAGCAACATACAAATAATATTATAATTAAAAAAATTAAAATTAGATCATGGTAGAAAAAATAAATATCATATATTGTATGATAATATAATCAAATCTTGACTATAACAATTGCAAAAATAAAACGTACAAATGATATAAATATAAAGTAAAAATTATTGAAATAAAAAAAATATATAGGTAGCACAAACTAAAATAAGACCGGAAAAAATGCATCACAAACTAAATTAGAAATTATAATTCAATTATTTTGTAACCGGCGCGTATTTGTAACATATTAGTTGTACAAAACTTATCCTGCTTAATATATAACTATTTGAAAAGAGACATGCGACTGAGGATTAGAAGGCTACCGCGCCTAAAAGACACGGTTTTTGGTACCTGTCGCCCACCTTTCCTGTTGCAAGGGATTATAAGGGATCGCGCCTATTTGGTATGCAGCCATTTACACTATTTTTAATGTTTTATGTACAGAATCCATTTGCTTTATATGTTCACAGAAGAAAATTTATATTATTACATAATACACGTTTATTAAATTGTCTGTAAGTACTATATTTAGTTTAAACTACAAATAATTATACTCGTTCAAATATTTTTGTGGATGAAAATTTAATTAGTGAAAATTAAATATATTGTAAAAAAAATGTAAATAAATTTTTTATGAGTAGGCCCTAATATGTGGAGGCCCTGGGCAAACGCCCCTTCTGCCCACTCGTTAATCCGCCCCTGGCTTCTTCAATTTCTTTTTATTTTACACGACTTATTTTTAAATGTATTGAACTTTTCGAAGTGATTAAATTAAATTTTATTTTGTTATCTACAGAATTGGCTCGACAAAAAAAAATGAAAATTCGACGTTCACTTTCGATTGATTCATTTATGTGCTCAATATCTTCATGGAAAACCATTTCGGGGGCATAGCGCCTCAAATTGTTTAAAAACTTTAGGTTTAGTTTAGTTATTGTTGTACTAGAATTAAGTTAGTTAGGCATATTATTTACATTTTTATAGTTTTCAATACTTGCATTCTTACAGTTTTGACTATTTGTATTTCTATAGATTTAATTATTTTCATGTTTATATCGAGCAACAATCAATAAAAAAACTTTAAAATACAAAATGGCTTTTTATTTGTAACATTAATTTATAATAATATTAAATAAAAAGCATATAAAAATAAAAAATATAAACTAAGCAATATAACGTGCTTTAAACAGGATTTGTAAAAAAACGTAAATTTACGAAATTAGAATTATTTTTAGAATTCTCAAATTTATTGTAGAAAATAAATCGAGGCAGTATGATCAATGTAGAAGGTGAATTCGAATTTTTTATATCGCAATTATTAATATTTATATTTTATTAATAACAAAAAAATAATTATCTATAGACTAATATAATCAACATATAAATAACAATAGAAATAAATATATTGTTTTTTTAGTAAAATAATATAAATTCTTTTGGTTTAACATATTTGCGGTTTCATGTCAAATCGCATAACATTTACAAACCTATTAAACGTTAAATTTTTGAATACTTTTTTTGAATTTAACTGCTTTTAACCAATCATTTTGCTTGCTTCTTGTTGAAGTGAGTTCTAATTGGATTAATGTATTATTAAAATACACAAATCCGGGGAAAATTAAGGTAAATAATTTATGAATTGATATATGTGTAAGAAAATTAGAATCAAACCCAAAACAAACCCCTTTAAAAAACAAACAAAAAAGATGAATAAAAATCAATAAAATCTTTTGGAATTTTTTCAAAATGTGTTCATAACACACGTTTTTAAATTTTATCAATTAAATGATATCAATCTTTTTTTTGTTTGGTTTTTAAAGGGAAGCAGTGCTGCGTAACCCTTTACAATGCAATTGTGTTCTGGGTTTGATAAATTTTAGTGCGGGAATACTGCACGAGAGGTATTTTCATCATTTTTATATCATTTTGACATTTTTCAAAAAACAAAATTCTATATTTTGGCAAAAAAACATTCACTTTTTTCGAAGCTATCTACTATTTATACGAGGGTTGCCTTTTATATTTCGGGATTCAAGAACAAAATCTAATATCATCAAAAATAGCTTTATTGTTTTTCAAAATATTCTCCATATAGATCAATATACTTTTGCATCCGTTTGAACCAATTTTCGAAGCACTTTTTCTGCTTCGATTGAGGTACCTCCAAAACATGAATTTGAAACGCACCAACCGCTTCTTTAGGTGTCGAAAAACGTTGATCTCACAATTTATTTTTGATGTGTGCGAATAAAAAAAAGTTACTGGGTACAAATCAGGGCTATACGAGGGATAACCCATCAAATCGACGTATTGAGTGCTCAAAACTTCACTGTGTGAAAGCTCGCATTGTTGTTATGAAGAATGATCCGTTTTCGGCGGTTGGTTTTCTTTATTTCTCCGAAGACTTCTGGTAAGCAAATGATTGTGTAGCATTCAGAATTGACCGTTCTACATTGCACCAATAGTACGGTTGCGACATGTTTAGTTTTTCCAAAAAAACAGGCGACCATTTGCTTCGAAGTGCTTCATTTGGCTCATCTTGAAAAACTCACACAATTGACTGCTGTTTATTTTCGGACTCATACGCGTTAATCCACCATTCATCATGGGGGTCATGACCCCCCCCCCCAAGCATTTGCTTTCATTTAATTTTGGCCCTAATAGTTAAGGTGATGCCTCAAGTCTGTTGCAATGGAGTTAGTGTCGAAATTTTTCAAAGTTCAATTTCGATGATAATAATCGATTAGAACTTCTTGCACATATTTTGCCAGATTAAGCTTGACGTCGATAAAATTATCACTAAATTTGCGAAAAGCAATCGACGAAGACGAATTGATTTTGTTATATAATTAAAGACGCTTTAATGTTATTAAATGTGATTAATGTGAGTTAATGTGATTCCAAAGATGATTTAATAAAATGTAATGTGATTATAAAAATTATTTAAAGCAGGAACATAATGTGAGTAAATAAAATTTTTTTTTATGATCAGAAAATGGGAAATACCCCCCCTTCAATACAAATTTCGCTCCATGACCCCCCCCCCAATACAAATTTCGCTCCATGACCCCCCCTAATACAAATTTCGCACCATGACCCCCCCCTAATTCGAAGTCTGGATCCGCCCCTGCATTCATCATCTGTCACGATGTTATAGACATGTTTGGAAAGCATCGCGATCGTATTTTTTGAGCATTTCTTTTGACCAACTGGCACGAGTCTTTTTTGAGCGATTGTCAAATTATGTGAGCATGTGAGATCGATCCAACGGGAACAAATCTTTTTGAAGGCCAAATATGCATGCAATATTGAATGTATGCTACTGATTCCACTTAATGCCCAAGGATGCCTCAATCTCAAAATAAGTCACATGACGATCTTGCAGTATTAGTTCATGCACAACATCAATGTTTTCCAGGACAACAACCGATTTTGGACAACCTTCACGAAATTCGTCGTTGAGCGAACTACGGCTAGGATTGCATTCAGTAATCCATCGACAAACACTGGTCCTTGATGGTGTTTCATCGCCAAAAGTCAAATTAAGTTCATCGATGCACTGCTGTTGAGTTATTCCACGTCGAAAATTGTAAAATATAATCGCACAAAAATGTTCACTATTTAATTCCAATTTTCGGCCAAGATGAATTTTTTTTTGTATTTTTACTGTAAACAACACAAATAGCACTTGTACGTTAAAACGTTATGAGTACATATTCCGTCAAAAATGTAAAACTTTACGTTAGAGACGTCAATTCCAGATGGCAACACTAGGATTGCCTAATCCCGAAATATAAAAGGCAACCCTCGTATACCTATATTTTTTTAATGCAACATTTTTATGCCATTATGGTAAGCAAGTAACGTATTTTTCTCCTTTCTCTCTCCATCTAAGCTGTATTATTTCACGTATATATTATACGATGTGTCTAAGAAAATTATATGCAATATGCTTTATTGTATTTAAAGTGTTTTTACAGAATTATATATTTGATATATATATATATATATATATATATATATATATATATATATATATATATATAAATATAAAAGAATTTTATATATGTACAATGTATAATACATGTTATTATACATGCGCTCCTGCCATGCCTTCACTATATGGTGATGTATTATTTGTTATCAAAAAATAATTTCCAGTTGCACTATAAATCAAAATATGTTAATGAATATTTTCTAATAAACAATATTCTATAGTTTGTACCTTTTGTTCACATTATAGCCCATGTATTCAAAGATATTCTCGCAAGAACAAAGTGATGGTATTATTGAACAGAATATATTTCGGTTACATTTTCTTGCAGGAAATGCATTTAAATTGTTTATAGATTCCGCATAATATTTGTAAGACATGTGATGACTGCAAAAATCTGCAAAAAGTTAACATTAGTTTTATTCGATAGGATTGTGCAAAAGCTATTGGAGTAGAACGATTTTGTTCGCTGATTTTAGATCGTTATAATTTTATTAAATGCTTTTACGATCGCAGTAAACTAAAATTCTTTTTATTTTTGTATTTGGCGTTGTCGGGATTTCAACTCAGGATCTCCTTCTATCATTGAAGGTGCTCTATCACTGAGCCATAACAAGCCACGACAATCCAAACATATTTTTTCACCTATCATTTATTTTTGATAAGTTATAACTAATCGTCATGTATCATGTCTGGTCACAGACGGTGTTTACGGTCTATTCTATTTTTTTTGGGGGGCGATATTACACCTCAAAAAGAGTCGATAAACTTTAAAACGGTCTTAGTAAAAATCGTCTCATAAGCGAGATAATAATTCTTTTAGTTTTTACGGGAAATGATTAATTTGTTTTAAACTCTAGGAATCTAATACTTAATCAGCTTTGTCCACTATAAAAAATGTTCGAAGTTATTACCATGTTATTATGATGCATTCCCCTATAAATCAGCAACATATCGACTAATTCAATATTAGAATATCGAAGGTAAAAATAATCAAAATTTTAGTCAAACATAGGTGATGGTAAAAGTGAATTACTGAGATAACAACCTTAAAAGATACAGAGAAGACTGTAAACACCCTGTATATTAATGCTTATTTAAAAATAGTAATAAAAAATAAAATTTACCACTTAAAATTTAATTAAATATTATGTTTTGTTATTGATAAAATAAACTTCGTTTTCGTAATGCAAATATAAAAATAAATATAACGTTAAAATCAGTCGATTTTCAAACAAACGTTTAAGGTTTTATTTTAAATTTTCAATAAAAAAGCTGTCTTAGATAAGTATACCCAAAAGCTGGTACTATAAGTTTGGGATTAAGTAATACCGATGTCACACTAAACAACTTTGTTTCATATAACACTTTGTTCAATGAAGAAACAAATATTTTTTTAATTTTTCTATTACGAATATATTATTGTGAAATGAGAAATAAATTGTTGAAGAGTTACTATCAGGGTTAAATAGTGTGAAGCAAATCTGTATAGATGTCTCTGAATGCAGTATGGAAATTGTCATATATTACATAAAAAAAGTAAATTTAAGATAAATTATTTGTCGGATCGTGTAATCTAGACTACTTTCTCACTATTTCGAAGATTTGTTGTGAGCTGCCAGTAGCAACTAAAGAGATTTCGAAATATAAAAATAGAAAATATAAAAATCTTAAATAACCATTATTAATTAACAAAAAAAAAAGTATAATATCATTTTACAATTATAAACCTTATATAAAAATTTCAGATTTTATGAACGTGTAATTTAAACAAGAGAA
Organism: Clivina fossor; assembly: GCA_963966155.1. Taxonomy (NCBI): domain Eukaryota; kingdom Metazoa; phylum Arthropoda; class Insecta; order Coleoptera; family Carabidae; genus Clivina; species Clivina fossor. Next base: position 25,840,443 of record OZ014550.1, read on the forward strand.
AATAAAATATGCAATTTGCTTGATAAATTTTAGGTTTTTCTTGATAAAAGTCAATCGATCTCTATTTTCTATCGTTCGTAAAAATTCAAAAAAATTTATATTATTCTGTATAACATTTCACATCTCATATATTTTCTCGAAACAATAATAATGATATTTAAAGAAAATATGGCTTGTTAAAAAGTATATTTACTTGTATTTTATGTAATTTTTATTAATAATGGAATATTGATACTGAATTATTAATTATACATATATTTTTAAATATTACGAATAATCAGTTATATTAAATATGCTTTACAAAATTAATAAAAAAATATTTATTTAATCGTCCTCTGCGAGTGTGACTGTTCACCTTAAATGAAATGAAAGTTTAACCGAAATAGCATCGATTCTATTTTCAAGAAACATTTAAGTCATTCATTCATTTCGTACAATAAATTTCGATTATGTGATAGGGATATAAAACAATGAAATTTTCATAAAACCGGTTACTAAACAAATGAATTAAAATATCCAAAAACCAAGCTTGTAGTACCAGCCACAATGACTGATCTCCAACAATCTAAATGTAGTTGGCGTATCTTTATCTATATAATAAAGAACAATATGAATACTGTCTTACCATCTGTAAGATTTTTAACACATGCCGGTTGAATTCGTTTTCCACGATTTGGAAAGAAATCCACCGTACCGTCTGATCTAGCGTCACCATAATAGCCTTTATCTGTATGAATTACATCAACAAAAACTCCATCAGATGCTGAAAGATGCTCTACAGTTGGTAAATTAAATAAGGGACCCGCTGGATCTAAACCTGTTTTAAATAAATACTTAAAATAATCGTTTCTCTAGTTCTTCAAATATTTCTATTAAAATTGTTTGTTAAACGTTATTTTATTGCTAAAGACTGTTTATAATTTAATTGCGTAGTTAATCAATAATTAAGTTAATGACATTTCATGCAACTGGTACTAAATTTTTATTAATTTTAATTACAATTTTTTATTACCTATAATAAACTGTATGCATTTTCAAGTAGTTGAGTGGTAAAATGAGAAACTGAGTGTAAATTAGTTTGAGGATAAGAGCATTTGAAGTTTTATATCGTAAAATATTTTGTTTTATACTCGTATTACGTTAACAGTAATCTTCAGGCTTTTTCGGCCGATATCCACTGAATTTATTGAATGCCGTGGTCGATCTATCCTTGTCGCAGACATTTCACCATACATCGTAGAAGGTATCCTCAGTGCTTGGTGAAACGTCTGCGACGAGGATAGATCGACTACGACATACCAACCCAGAAAATGCTATAAATTCAATATTAGGTTCATTTTGTAAAGCTTGAGTTTTTAGGTAGGTAGATTTCAAGTATATCGTAAATTTCGAAATAAATTTATCTCGAATTTGCGTCGTTTAATTTTTTTCAAAAAAATACACTTATCAAGTGTCATTTAGACTTTACTCTCTATTCAAGAAAAACATGTTTTTAATATGCAATAGTTTCGATAAAATTCAAGTATTTGTATTTTTTCAAAACTTTAATCTGAATTCTGCCTGGGAACGGTTTAACTAGAATCGCAATTCAGCTAACATAATTCAAAATCTTTATGTATATGCAGAGTTTGAAGCAAGCAAAACTTTATTATCCCTTTTATAAGGCTTTTTCAAAATTTACGATTTAAAATACAATTTCTAGAAATATGTCAGTTACTCCACTTTTCTATTCAAAGATTCATTTTGAAATTAAAATGTGTACCTGTCAGCCAAGGTAATTTTGGAGTTCCGTAAGTCCTTGCCGCTTGAGACATAACCTGACTGCCTAAACTATGACTAAGTAAATGTATTAAATCAGCTGATTGTACAGTAGACGTATATTGTTTTATGTATTGTCCGAGAGCTGTACCAATGTTAGTAACATTCAAGAATGATGAAAGGTAATTCAAAATAAACTGATTTTGATTTTTTACTAATGCTGAGTAATCAAATACGGCTAAATTTATATCATGTTTGACTAAAAACGCTGAAAAAAAAAACCATAAAAATTGTAATTTTATAATTTCAATAACAAATATTATAATTGGCGTATGGGTGCCATAGCATAAAAAAAATACAATAGGCCAATTAATAAAAGTTCCAACTATTAGCCATAAATTAATAAATTTGGTCTGTGCCTGTCGAAAGTGTTTCATCACTGTAAAAAAAATCGGTAATTTTACATAAAACCCTGCGGCAATTGATTTACACCAGTTTAATATGTAAACTTACAGACGTCACAAATTTTTTTTTACATAACATGAATATAAAATACGTATATTTACATACATACATACATAATCACGCCATGTATCTAACAGGGTGTGGCACAAACTCTTTTCATCATTCCGTAATCAGTCTCCTCCAAACATTCCTATCCAAACAAGTAACTTTCGCTTCATGCACATTCATAATTTTTCTCATACGTATATTTTATGCAAGTTTACTTACTTTTCCGGTAAAACAATCTATATATAATATGGTAAATTTATTATTTTACTTAAAATTATATAATGATATTATTTTTACAGATAATTTGCTGAAATAATATGCAATTTTTTTACTATGGTTTTTATGTGAAACGGCAACTTTTTTACAGTGCAGTTTCGATTGGCACCAAGCTAATGTTTGCTTTTTAATTATCGTATTCTTATATTAATTTTGAATAAGATTTAGATTTTTTTATGGAATTCAGCTGCTTGCCATAATATTGAAATGAAAGATTTCTAGATTCAATAGCTATGTTGGCATAATAGTTTAAAACTGTCGGCAATCGTCAGGAATTTGCATTGGATAAATAGATTTTACTGCGGAAATGCTGTAAGAGAAGTATTTTTATCATTATCATATCATTTTGACATTTTTCAGGAAAAAACATTATTCATTTTTTTCAAAGCTATCTACTATTTATATATTTTTTTTAATACGATATTTTTACACTATTATACAAGTAACGTATTTTTCTCCTTTCTTTCTCTATATAAACTGTATTATTTCACGGAGATGCAGTGTACGATACAATTATATACGATGTATGTAAAAAAATTATGTACAAATTGTTTTTAAAAACTATTGTATACAATGTGTTTTTAGGAATTATATATTCAATGTGCTTAGAGAATTTTATATACAATGTGTTCTTTATAAATAAATATGCAATGTGTCTCAAAATCATATATACAATATGTCTAAAAAAATGTATATACAAAATATTTAAAGAATATTTAATTTTACATATACGTATTGTTCTACGGGGTGCGCGCGTGTGGGCCGGCCTTACATCATTTCAAATTTGTGTACTGTATGTTTTTTATATATGAAATACACTTTTCGTGAACACTTAAATCATACTGCGTTTGCTCCTGACAATTACTGATAGCTATAAACTATTCTTTGAATAAAGCTAAATATCAGGTCCGGGAAGCTAACCCCTCAAGTATGAAAAAAGTGAAAATAAAATATACCAAAATTATGTGCCTTTTATGTGCTATTTATGTGCCAAACTCAAAATTTTTGTGCTCAAAGGGAAATAGAACTTCCGGTTTGGGGCTAGCTTCCGAAACACAAATTAACCCAAAAATACCATAAATTGAATAATAAATTTCGTATATCACTATATCATAATTATGTGCTAATTATGTGCTTTTGATATATATAGCCAAATATTAATTATACATACCGGAAATAGTACTTGGGCATATTTGTTCGTATTCTAGAATTTCCGTATTGCAATTTTTTGAAATAAATGTTTTCAATTGTCATGTGAATTAAGTGCTGATTATGTGCTTTTTATTAATCCTTCTTTTAAGTAAACTTTCCTTATGCGAAGGGTCACTTTTAATAGTAACGCATTACGAAAACTTCCAACAAATTTACTCAAATTGAATTTTCCCAAATTTTTTTATTAGTTTGAAATTAAGTGCTCATTATGTGCTCTTGATATGCACATCCAAAAACACGGTTCCGGAACCGGAAGTAGTACTTTGCTAATAAGTAGATAAGCCATAATTATGAACTGGAAGCTAGACTCTCAAGTATGCCAGAAAAGTACTAAAGACAATTTTTCGTAAAAAAAAAAAACCAATAGGAGTTTACTAGTTAGTTTTCAATTAATTATTGAAAATTAGTTTACATTTTCAAAGCAATTGAAAAACGATGATGTACATTATACACAATGGAGCTATAATATCACGTTTTACTATATATATTATATATATTTATTTATCGTATAGTAATATTATATATTTCCTAAAATGTTAATTTTTCTCTGATAAATCGCCTTTTTAATAAATTGGCATATAACTTTTATAGTATTTACTTTAAAAATATTTCAATATAATCACCAAAAGCTAATGAAATATGGTTTTTAGTAGTTCAAAAGTCATGTCATTCCGATAATTATTAATGAAGAAAAAAGCTAAAATGATTGATATAAGAATTTTATTTTAAAGACTGTAAATTTTTAAATTATGACTGTCTTAAAATAAATATCTATCTATCTATTGTTAGCAAATAGCTATTTATCCGTTTTAGAAGTCCAGGCAGAGGCGGATTTAAGGGCGGGCGCAGCGGGCGCTTGCCCGGGGCCCCGGCCTCCAAGTTGGGTTTCATACGTGCAATTTTAATTACGTACAAGTTTACAATCGGCCTTAAAACCTTATATTTGCTTATTTTCATAAACTCAATACTTATTTTTTTATTATTTTTTGAATACTGATCTTTTCTGTAAAACTGATGAAATAAAAATCTAAATGAAAATTAAAAAATTATTTACAAGATGTTTTAATTTAACAAGAAAATTAAATTATTATATATTAATATTAAACAACAAATTAATAAAATGACCAACACAAAATTAACTCTGAATAATTCAAAATATCAGAAATTAAAAGATATATTTAAAATTTGATAAAAAATATATTTGAAACGAAAATATTTTCGAAAAAGTATGTATTTAAACAACATAGTAACATAGACGAACGATTAATTCAATCATACTAACTTACAGATAAATCATTTGAAGATGATTGCAAGAAAAGATGTATAGAAAATCGAAAAGATTTTTAACCCAGCCAATTTCAAACGCATCGGGGAACACTCATTTTCTTGTTTTAAAAGAGTTAAAAAATATCTAAGAAATTCAATGTCAGAGGAAAAACTTAATAATATGGCTATTTTATATATAGAGAGCGATTTAATAAAAATTATTGATTATGATAAGAAGGTTAATAAGTTTGCAAAACCAAAAGAAAAGAAAAAATTTATTTAAATATTTTCAAATTTGGAATTTTTATTTCAAGTACAATTCTATGATTTTTTTGTTCATATTTTTTATTGTTCCTCTGATACGTATACTATTATTAATTATAATTATACTTTTATACACATATGTTCAACTATCAGTTCAAAACTTTGTGATTATTATTATGCTATTAATTATATTACACATATATTATATTCAAATATTATTGGAAATAAAACATTAATAGTACTTAATATATTTTATTTATTTAATAATATGATTAACACGCATTTTTATTTTCCTTGTCTCTCTCGTTTTATTGTGCAGGGGAGGGGGCAATATTTTTTCTGCGCCCGGGGCCTCAACTGACCTAAATCCGCCGCTGATGTCCAGGCGACAATTTTGCAAGCAGGTACCCGAACGGAAGACCCTTCTTGTTCTTAAGAGAATATATATATATATATATATATACATTTCTTACAATGCAACAGAAAGGCACTAGACTATTTGAATAAAAAGAGGTTTTTTTACTTCCATTTACGTTGCCATTCTTGTTAAGATTATTTATTCAATGGTAATAGTTTGGTCGGGAGGTACTAGGAAACAGGGGGTGGGGTATTTTTTATATGGATACTAACATTTTACTACTTATTATATCATTTGACTGATACCTATAGCATGATAAAACTATTCAATGCTTTTTTAAACTCATTTTTAATATGTATAAATAAAAAGAATATTAATATAAGAACCATCAACATTGTTGTTTGACATATGACAGTTTTAGGTTAATTTTAAATGAAGTGACAAAAAACTGCTTAATAAGGTTTATAATTTTCCACAAATATAAACTTATTAAAAATTGCTTTCAGATTTATTTTGTTAATTTAAGTACACTTATAATTAACTTTATAAATATATAATAAAGTATTATATCAAAACATATATTATTTTAATTGTATATTATTAGTTAGAATATATATAAAACGTACTCTATTTTTGTACTTGTATTTGCTATATGTTCTCAGCCAATCAGGTAGTAAAACGTGATATTATAGCTCCATTGTGTATAATGTACATCATCGTTTTTCAATTGCTTTGAAAATGTAAACTAATTTTCAATAATTAATTGAAAACTAACTAGTAAACTCCTATTGGTTTTTTTTTTTTACGAAAAATTGTCTTTAGTACTTTTCTGGCATACTTGAGAGTCTAGCTTCCAGTTCATAATTATGGCTTATCTACTTATTAGCAAAGTACTACTTCCGGTTCCGGAACCGTGTTTTTGGATGTGCATATCAAGAGCACATAATGAGCACTTAATTTCAAACTAATAAAAAAATTTGGGAAAATTCAATTTGAGTAAATTTGTTGGAAGTTTTCGTAATGCGTTACTATTAAAAGTGACCCTTCGCATAAGGAAAGTTTACTTAAAAGAAGGATTAATAAAAAGCACATAATCAGCACTTAATTCACATGACAATTGAAAACATTTATTTCAAAAAATTGCAATACGGAAATTCTAGAATACGAACAAATATGCCCAAGTACTATTTCCGGTATGTATAATTAATATTTGGCTATATATATCAAAAGCACATAATTAGCACATAATTATGATATAGTGATATACGAAATTTATTATTCAATTTATGGTATTTTTGGGTTAATTTGTGTTTCGGAAGCTAGCCCCAAACCGGAAGTTCTATTTCCCTTTGAGCACAAAAATTTTGAGTTTGGCACATAAATAGCACATAAAAGGCACATAATTTTGGTATATTTTATTTTCACTTTTTTCATACTTGAGGGGTTAGCTTCCCGGACCTCTAAATATCTGGTTTAGTAGCAAAACGTAACATATTAGCTTGTAAACATTAATAAATATATTATCAGTTAAAGAAAGGTTGCTGTACTGACAGACAAAAAAAAATATTTTTTTAACATAAATTTAAGTAATTACTAAAATGTCTAGAAAATTTGGTTGAAAGAGATTTGTCGATACCTAATGTATGTCAGAAGTTACAGCAGGTAATTATATATAATGTGTAATTATAGGTAATTATAATATCTGGTTTAGTAGCAAAACGTAACATATTAGCTTGTAAACATTAATAAATATATAATCAGTTAAAGAAAGGTTGCTGTACTGATAGACAATAAAAAATATTTTTTTAACATAAATTTAAGTAATTACTATAATGTCTAGAAAATTTGGTTGAAAGAGATTTGTCGATACCTAATGTATGTCAGAAGTTACAGCAGGTAATTATATATACTGTGTGGAAATTAAGTATAAGGAATAAACTCAGTAATTCCGTTGATATTATTTTTTTGGAAAAAATCTCGAAGGGGTATAGCGATTTTGACTACAGCGAATATTTTCAGCTTATTTTCAGTTTCTTATGTCATTTGTTTTTCATGTTATGACGTCATCGATTTTTTTTAAAATAATAATCTATATTTTTTATTATTGATTATGGTAGTACTTTTTATTTCAATTCCAACCATAGAAAATTTTCAATATGTTACATTTGAAAAAAATTGAGAAAAATAGTCTTAAATTTCAAATATTAAAAATGAATTAAATTAGCAAAATGAATCTAGTTATCGGTGTATAAAACAAAAAACATCGCTATACCCCTTCGAGATTTTTTCCAAAAACTTAATATCAACTGAATTACTGAATTTATTTCTTACTTAATTTCCACACTATATATATATATATATATATATATATATATATATATATATATATATATATATCAATATTCTCGAAAGATAAACTTTAAACGCATTTTTTTCGGAACAGCATTGTTCAACGCGCGGGGCGCTCCAGCGCTTCAAGAGATGAACGGATTCACTTGATTCTTTGTGCACTAGACAGGAAATTTAATTTTCGGGGCCCCGACGAGCCGTCTTTTTAAAAAATCAATTTATAATTTTTTTTTTCCGTTAAAGAAAAAAGAAAAACAGAGTAAAAAAGTGTTTTTTCAAATGGCTGCTATTTTGTTAGCTTGTTAGCAAGGGGTTTTTTTAGATAAAGAAAACGATACGACCCCCCCCCCTCCCAAATTTAATCTTAATTATTAATTTTTAATGCTTTTCTGATTTAGATACACAGGGAAAGCTGTGGAACGCCCCGCGCAAAAAAAGAAAACATGGTTGGTGCGGAGTGCTGGTGCTGCCATTTTGTTTTTGTTTTTTTACGAAAAAAAGGATTTTATTGTACATTAACCAAAGAATAAAATTAGTTAAACCCCATTCTAAAAAAGCACTTCTTCTATGAGAAAAAATTCCCAAATTTCACTCAATTTTCAGGCTACAATACAGCAATCTCCCCTTAATAAGTATTTGTAATATTACTTCGTTTAAAAATAAATAAAATAATAAAAACGATACAAAGAACAAACAGTGTTTTTCTCGCTTTAATAAATGCATTGGCTGGTACCACAAGCTCGGTTTTAACTAATACCGGTTAATGTCATAAGAACAGCTCTAATAATAATTTTATTTACCTTCTCCTATAACTACACTTTCTTCAGAGAATGCGCTGTCGCCCCAGCCATGAAAATAAAATACTGACTTATTTTTTTCGTTAAAATAACTGAAATTTCCAAATTCCAAACCGTCTTCTAATTTCAATTTTGCATAGTCATAATACGTAGGACTGAAAATTTATATTAATTTCATCTAAATATGTTAATGAATATTTTTTTTTTATATTAATTCCAAAATAGTGGAAGATTCAAACAAATTAAAAAATAATAAAATTAAATAATTTCTCTTAAACCACAAACAATAAATTAAGAAAAAAGAAGCTATATACGTATTTCGAAAGCTAAGCTTTCGTCATCAGTAGCAATCGATGAAGTTAAAGTCCTAATCAGTGCTCTAACGAAAAGTTACACAGATACTCAACGTACCTAGCGATAAGTAATCTTTGACCTCTGAATACGTTGCGTAATTGTGTAACCTTAGATCACTGATTAGGACTTTAGTTTTATCTTTTGCTGTTGATGATGAAAGCTTAGCTTCCGAAATACATATATAGCTTTTTTCTTAATTATTGTTTGTAGTTTAAGGTGTAGTTTTAAGTTAAAAAGTGATTTATTAATAAAACTAACAATAAAGATTACGTATTTTTTTAAAATAAATAAAAATTTTGTTATATCGTTACCCTTTTATTAAATATATAAAAATATTATCCGTAACATCTGTGGGTACATTGCTAAAAGCTACTTTTTTCGCATCACCTACAAATAAGAACTATTATTAATAAATTGTTAAAACAAAGATGTAAAAATAATATCGGATTATGCAAGAATTTTAATGTTCTTACTAATTTTTTAATATTTAATTTGTAAATTTATCGAAAACATGTGAAATCAGTATTAAAATGATTGTACTTTACCGTTTCTTGTAAAAATATACACAATTACAGCACAAAAGAGAATGCTTGCCTTCAAAGCCATTGCGAAACTAATCTATAACATTTTGTATCTTATATATTTATTGTAATGTTGTATAATAAATTGTAATGCATTAATAATTTTTTATTTTCTTTGTATGATAACGTATCTACGTAATGTAAAATTATTACTGGTTAATCTACCGTTAAATAAATTATTAACGTGTTTCTGGTTAAAATTTGGTAGTTATAACAAAACTGTTGACGAAATTTTATAACAAATGTAGATAAAAAGAACAATTTGTATATTTCTTTTATCACAAGCGTCAATTATTGTTTTTATATTATGTATGATAAAAATTGCCCTAAAAACGTGATTTTACAACTTTAACAATTTTTTTTTGCATGCAGTACATACATACCAACATACACAATCACGTCATGTTCATTATCCGGAAATTAAATTTCTCCAAACATTCCTATCCAGACAAGAAACTTTAGCTTCATTCACATACATCTAACCTCTCTTATACATGAACTGCGTAGTGTCCACGGTCGGCGTAGTGTCCACGGTCGGCGTAGTGTCCCTGGTCGGCGTAGTGTCCCTGGTCGGCGTAGTGTCCACGGTCGGCGTAGTGTCCCTCGTAAACGTTCGGCGTTGTGTCCACGGTCGGCGTAGTGTCCCTGGTCGGCGTAGTGTCCTTGGTCGGCGTAGTGTCCACGGTCGGCGTAGTGTCCCTCGTAAACGTTCGGCGTTGTGTCCACGGTCGGCGTAGTGTCCACGGTCGGCGTAGTGTCCCTAGTAAGCGATCGGCGTTGTGTCCACGGTCGGCGTAGTGTCTCTAGTAGGCGGTCGGCGTTGTGTCCACGGTCGGTGTAGTGTCCAAGGCAAGCAGTCGGCGTTGTGTCCACGGTCGGCGTTGTGTCCCCGGTCGGCGTTGTGTCCAGTCGGCGTTGTATCCAGACAGATACATTGCATATATAATTCTTTAAAAAAACACATTGTACACTCTTAGACAATTCGTATATAATTGCGTCGTACACTGCATCTCCATGAAATAATACAATTTATGTAAAGAGAGAGAGAAAGAGAGAGAGAGAGAGAATAAAAATATCGCATTTAAAAAAAACATAAATAGCAGATAGCTTTGAAAAACATAAATGTTTTTTTTTTGTATTTTATCTTTTATTTTGTCTTGAAAACTGTCAAAATCAAATGAAAATGATAAAAATACCTTTTGTACAGTATTCCCACAGTAAAATCTATTTATTCAGCGGTTAGAAGATAGATTTAACTACAGTTTAATATGAGCCAACATAATATTTGCCACTTTTTACCACATAAATACCTATTTCAATATATATATATATATATATATATATATATATATATATATATATATATATATATAACTAATAAAAATGACTGAAAATTATATTACTGTCTAATAAAACATTTTTTTCTTCAAGCGTATGTCATTATGTTACTACTACAATAATGTGAATATTATTATACAGTCGTTCATCATCATCATCATCATCAGTTTCCGTAATTCTCAGGTGGAATATAAAGCTACATGCTTGAGAAACTGAACATATAAATTTGTAACAATTTTTTCTTGCATTGTCAATGGTACGGGTCGTTAGTTCACAGCCAGGCAAGAGATCTGCAGCTTATAGTGAGTTCCCAACAACTCATGCCCAGCCGATATCAGTTCAAGTATAAGGTTTCAATGCTAGAAATAATATTTAATAGAATTTCTGGTGTGAGCGCGGCGGGCGCGAACTATGGACATTTGGAGTCCGAGTTCAACAGGCTACCATTGGCCTACAGTAGTTACTATCAGAGGCGTAGCAAGACCTTTGTGGGCCGGTGTGCCACTGATTTTAAGGGGCCCTCTCTACTCCTTGTATTGTTTAAAATTTTAATGTTTTTTTTGGCTCATTTTAAGTTCTAAATGTCATTTTAATTTTTTAAATTTGTGTCTGTTTGTGCCTTATTCGAAAAAAATTTCAAATAAAAGTTGTTTTATTTTTATGATAATAAAAATTAATTAAAATTATTTTTTGTTAAAAAACAATCTGTATTTTCAAAATTAATAAATTAAAGTGAAATGCCTAAAAAAACAACTTGCCAGGAAATATATATGTATGTACCTAATAATGTTGGCTTAACCATAGACAAGGAATGTGTGAAGATTTTCGATTTACTAGTTCAGAAGATAATTTTAGGATAAACGTTTTAAACGCTAAGTTAGATATTATAATTGCACAATTAAAAGATAGATTTTCAAATATACTGACGATTTAACCGCAGATTTTAACACACAGATATTATATTTTAGGAAAACCTTTAAAAAACAGTTACAAAATATTAATTCGGTATTTGAATTAGAAGAATTAATATTTACAGAATATTCTATTCTAAGTTCGGCATTTCCGAAACTTTGTACCGCTCTTATTTTATTCTTAACATTCCCCGTATCAACTTCTAGCGCCGAAAGAACATTTTCAAAATTAAAACTTATTAAAACATATTTAAGAAACTCTATGGGGGAGCACGTAAATTAAATTTAAGTGAAATAATTAGCATTTTTGCTTCAATGAAAGCGAGAAAAGTTAAGTTTAGAACTATGTTTGTAAACCTAAACTTTAAATTTGATTTGTACTGTATGTTTTTGTGTTTGTAAACTTAAGGGGGCATAATAGTTTTTTATGATCAAAAAATCGATTTTTTTTTTAATTTAATATTATTAAAGAGTAATGTCTAAAAAATCGTTTTCACGAAACCGCATGTTAAAATTATAAAAATTACGAAAGTTACATCACTTTTTGTAAAGAAACATAAACATTCACTTGGGCTTTTCTTATGTGACATTAAACTCATTCTGAAACTTCAACCGCGTTTTTTCGAAACCATATTTTTTTTGTCGGTTCCAGTGATATCTCTAGAACAAACAATCGGATATATTTGAATTTTTGTTTTTCTAAAAACTAATAGAATTCCGCATCGTTTGACCCATCTTTTTTTTTTTAATTTTGATTTGTTATATTTTATTTACGTTGAAGAAGTCAAAAAAAGGGCAAAAAAATTGACCTCTTTTTTTGCAAGCCCGCCATTTTGCGAAAAAAAAAAAACAATTTTCAAAAAAAAATGGTCAAACGATGGGGAATATATTCAACTTTAATAATCCGAAACGATTTTTGTTTCCGATAACCCAGTCCCGAGATATCTATGGAACCGTGGACCTCGGCACTTCAGCTTTCGGGGGAGGGGGTGAGAAAATTTTGACGTATTTTTCAATAAAGGATCTACATTATACAAAAAGTTTCAATGCTTTACGTCTTCCCGTTATTGAGAAAAAAAAATAATGAAAGTGGACTACTTTTTCATTGAAAAAAGTACTATGCCCCCTTAAAAGAATCTATAAAAATGTATTTAACTTACTATAATAAATTAATTTATATAATAAATGTATTTAATCCTATGAATGGTATTAATGAAAATAAGGCCCCATTGGGCACTTTGGCTCGTGGGCCCCTCTCGCTCATGGGCCCGTGTGCATCGCACTCCTTGCACCCCCGGTTGCTACGCCCCTGGTTACTATATACGTATATAAATCATTAGCCTACAGTAGTTACTATATAATTAAAACAACACCTCAAATCAAACACAACAGTTACAAATATAACTACGAAAGATAACATATATCTTGGCACCAGTACTTATGATAAACGTATGTGTAATAAAATAACAAAAATATTTAAAAACTATAACATAAAAATAGCTTTTACAAACAAATTTAAATTATGTAATTTATTAAATAATAACTTAGATCCGATTAACAATTCTGAAAAATCAGGTATTTATAGTATAAAATGCTCTAATTGTACAAAAGTGAATGTAGGCCAAACAAAGCGTAAAGGAGGTAGCAGGATAAGCACAGGGAATCGGCCCCAGACGAATTTTGACTTGTAGTAGCTTTTGACCGCTTAAAAACTAGTAAAAAACAAGATTCGGATGGTTTTTAAATTTCTAATCCGTAACGGTAATTTCAAAACGGTAAAAATCGTTTTTTTTTGCTATAATTGTAAATTTTTTATGTAGTTAATTTGTTTTAACCAAATTATTAGTAACAGTATAATATTCTACAGACTTTAGAGTATACATACAATTATTTTCAAGAGTTTTTTACCGGTTTTGACTGTTACAGAATTTTTTAAAACGAAAAAAACTTTTAAAATACCATATTTTTCGTATAAATGTCGTGTTTTCTAAGGTTGTATTTGATGTAGAAAAAAGTCGCAAATACAAAATGTAGCCCTTTTCTTGGGGAACACGATTGTCTAAACCGCGGTTAAAAATCTTGATCCTATAAGGCGATAAATGAATTTTAGTAAAGGATTGCATATACAGAATGAACCAAACGTCCCGAAACGGTCAAATATCTCTAAAAATATATTTTCGATCAACAAAATAAAAAACACGTGTTTAATCTTTTTCAAAAAGCTATCCACTGATATCCCACCTGGCCTCCTACACCCACCCCCAGGCGCAGGCGGGGTGGTCAACTTTGAAATTTTATTTAGAATTTTTAATAATTTTTCCTGCCAAACCAGCATAAGTTTGAGAAAAAAGTTACTTAGCTATTATGTAGTTAATTTTTTTCTCTATTTTACTGAATTTTTTCAGATTGTTTTTAGCAAATTTTGAAAAAAGTCTTATTTTGAAAAAATCCCAATGGTACCCCCTTTAGAGATTTTCAAAAATTCAGTTTTTAATTTTTTTCTACTAAACGATGCATCCTAGAATAATGGTTTATTCACCAAATTATATTACTCATTATTCCGCATTTTTCCATATCATGCTTATTTTCCTACACTTCATAGTTTTTGAGAAAAAAAATAAAAACAAAAAAATCAAAAGAAAATTCTAGAGCCCACACGGCACATGCTAGCAAATTAAAACTAAAACCAAATTATAGAACTTATTATGCCCTATCGAAAAGTATTCTAAGTATTTCTTCGAATTTTACTCGAAAAAGTAGTATTTCGCAATTTATCGAAATTACATGTTAAAGTCCTATGTTCTGGGGTCGCGGTCAACACACTATATTTCTATTTCTATATTTTCTATATTTCTATATTTCTATTAATTACAGCGCTATCTATCATAAATAGAAAAAAATGTTTTAGACAAATAATACGTATTTTTAGCCATAGAATCCAAATCTGTAATAAAAAATAGGGGTTCCTATTTAAAATTTTAAAGTTGACCACCCCCCACCGCCTAAGGGTGGGTGTAGGGGGTCAGGTGGGATATCAGTAGATAGCTTTTTGAAAAAGATTAAACACGTGTTTTTTATTTTGTTGATCGGAAATATATTTTTAGAGATATTTGACCGTTCCAGGACTTTTGGTTCATTCTGTATATGCAATCCCTTACTAAAATTTATTTATCGCCTTATAGGATCAAGATATTTAACCGCGGTTTAAACAATCGTGTTCCCCAAGAAAAGGGCTACATTTTGTATTTGCAACTTTTTTCTACATCAAATACAACCTTAGAAAACACGACATTTATACGAAAAATATGGTATTTTAAAAATTTTTTTTCGTTTTAAAAAATTCTGTAACGGTCAAAACCGTTAAAAAACTCTTGAAAATAATTGTATGTATACTCTAAAGTCTGTAGAATATTATACTGTTACTAATAATTCGGTTAAAACAAATTAACTACATAAAAAAAATTTTTTTTTACAATTATACCAAAAAAAAACGATTTTTACCGTTTTGAAATTACCGTTACGGATTAGAAATTTAAAAACCATCCGAATCTTGTTTTTTACTAGTTTTTAAGCGGTCAAAAGCTACGACAAGTCAAAATTCGTCTGGGGCCGATTCCCTATGCTTATCCTGCTACCTCCTTTCGTCTGTTTCTGTATTTTAAAACAAATTAAAATTAGGACCGAATAGAATACGTTTATGTAACAGATTTTTAAATTAATAAGAGCATTTTTTAATTAATTTTTAAATTTTTTAATAATTTTTTAATAAATATCCGAAAGAAGACCGAGCTTCGTTCGTTCAAGAAAGACTTAAAAACATACTAAAAAAAATTATGTAATTTTACCTACAAACCATGAAACACTACAATGCCCAGTAATTATAGATATAATTACTCAACTGCTCTACATTTTAACATAATTGTTTAAAAATACATAAATATCAGAACTATTACAAATATTATGTATAATGATATTACCAACGGGATGCAAAAATACACATGTATGTAATATTACAGTTTTTTTTTTTTAGTAAAGTCCTCCTTTTAGTAAATTTACAGAACTTAGTAAATTTGCTATCAGGAATTTTCCATAAATAGGTAAAATTTGTTTAGTTCTGTATTATTATTATTGGCATAATTACATACATTTTTAAATTTACATACAGAATGTATTTTGACATATTGTTATCTTATATAGTTAAGTTAGCAACAAATGTCAAATGAGACAATCATTTTTGAACAGAGGGTAGTAGTATTTTTATTAAATATCAAGTTAACTAGTTTAATTAATATGATTGAATCAATATTAATTAGGACAAGATTCAAAAATTTTGAAGTTAAAAAAATTAGACAAATCAAATTCTACTGATATGATAAAATTTGTGTTGGTAAAATAATTCATTTCTAAAAATAAAAAAGTAATTGCGTAATTGAGGCCTCCAAATTGCAAGACTCCTTAGCTACACCTTATTTGACTTATGCGTAAATTCGGCCCTGATCTTATCCATCGAATGTAATTAAAACTTAATAACTAAATCTATTTAAAAGCGGATGTTAATTAATAGTTCAATTTGCAGTGTGCTAGCACTTATCAAATTATAACTGTATGAACGAAATTTTTGAACAATAAATTATTATTTTTATAAATATTCAGCCCAACAATAGGGTCGTTGAACATTTTTCTTTTTTTATTTCTTTAATCAAAAATATACATTAAAATAACTACGTAAATATATGTTTTAAAGCAAAATTATTTATAATAATTAAGAAAATAAATTTTCAAGTTGAATGTCAAATTTGAATTTGCTCGTCATGACGTGTACCCCATTCAAAAATTTTGAAAATGTAAGATAATTCCTTTTTTGCTTAACTATGGGGTTCTATTATTTTTTTTTTTTGCGATAAAAACAAAATAATAATGCCTATTCTTTTTTATAAACTAAAGTTAAAATTTTTTTCAAAAATTTCACAAGTTACTACTCAGTCATTGCTAAGCCTAACCTAACCTACCCTAAATAGCCATTTGCGTAAAAATACTGTATGTATAAATAACCAATTGCGTATACATACCATATGTATAAATAGCCACTTTCAAAAAAAAAAAGTTCTGTTTTCTAGAAAAACACAAAACATTTTGTAACGCTACACGTCTTTTTCAAAATCACAGCAATAAATTTTTATTGCATATAAAATACGTATGGTTCGATGTAAAACTAACGATACATTCATGTATTCTATTAAAATTGTTACACGTATGACATAATCTATCTGTGTTTAGTACTTTGAAAATGCAAATTAAACTTAGATGTATTTCGAATTCATAAAAGATTCAATGACATTGACATAACCTTGTTTCAATGTGAATTTAAAATACAAATATTTAAAAAAATCTGCTACGTTACTTCAAATATGTATGAATGAAATATCTAGTTACTATATATAGATGTTAAATTTTATATTTAAACTAGAATTAAGACAGAACGACAATCATTCATTTATTTTAAATTAAAAAAAAAAACTAGACTTTGTGTATAAAATCTGTAGATTCAAAATAGTATATTATGTTACGAAACACAAAAAGACATATACGATTTTTGCTCTTCAAGCGTTCTAAGCGAAGTGCTAAATTAAAAATAAATAAAAATACATGCCAAGTAACCTTAACCAGTTATAACAGTTGTACAGTAGTATGTGTTATATTATTTATATCTGTGTTACGTGATTTCTGAGAAATATCATCGGAGACGTCAAATTAAATACACTTGATCGTGTTACTTTGGTTGAATATGCAGTTTGTGACCACCCTGGACCAGTGCACATTGCATTTCTTGCTCACACCTTTTCAATAATTAAATTAAAATTCAAGCGAAAATAAACAATGCAATTGTCAATTAACTTTAACTTGACATAATAATCTTCAATATGACCGCAGAAGATGTGAGATTAAATACAGTTGACGTTGTAGTTATGTTTGGTATTGCTACCAGTGGTGTATATAATAACTACTAGTATAATAATGTCATTATTGTACTAGTAATATAATGACCTCTTTCTACATAAGCAATATGATAATGTAATATTAATATTATGACATGTTTGAAAAAAAAAACTTATTCAAAGTTCAATATATTTACCACTTAGCTAACAGAAAGTAAAAAATAATTGAACTATAAAATGAAATTTCTATCGTTCATTTTACATACACTTGACAAAGTTCCAAAACTAAAATTTATATCGCAAATTTTTATCTGTTAAAAATTTATTTAATTTGTCTAATATGTCAAAATCAAAATTAATAAAACAGTTAATTTGTGCACTTTCATTAGGCCATTTTTCAACATTTTTCAGAAATAAACCTAAAGTCGTTTTATTTTAAAAGTACTCTTATATAAGTTTATACGAATGATATAAAATAACCCTGAACTAAAATAATTTTTACCAATAAAACAAAATTGCAATTTTATTTTGTATTTGTTTTTGCTGTAACTGCAAATTTTTAAGCATAGTCTATTTTAAAACGATTTTAGTTAAATACATTTTTTCATATTTATTTCGAATTGTATTTATGCTGTTTTTTTTATCAACTAATTAATTTATATATATATATATATATATATATACAAATAAATAAATATTTTTTAAATATAATCAAAGCTAAATAAAGCTTTTGAAAATTATAATAAAATTAATTAATTAAGCTAGCTTAGCTAGCCGAACAATGACTGGAAAACTTGTAAAATTTTTGAAAAACAAAAATCTCACCTTTAGTATAGAAAAATTAATTGACAAGTAAATGTACGAGTATTTTGTAGGGTTCAATGACCCTGTCCGAAACTATATCATCGTCATTAGAAAGACAGCCCTTGGTGGGCCAAGGCCTCGAGAGTACATTTCAAACCGTTTCCTAGCGCGCGTAATTATTCATTTTGATGTGAGTAAAATGAAAAATGCACATATCCATTTGTTGGCAACACTGTAGAAATTATATAAAATTAAAATGATTAAAAATAAAATAAAATAAAATTAGTCTTTAGTTTTCTTGGAATACTGAATCATTTATTTAAAAATCAATGAATTTTATTGTATTTTTCATTTCTCTTATTTTTCTTTACATATTTTTCTTAAAATTTTGTTTATAAAACGATTTTTAATTTTTATAGATAAAAAACTAAAAAATTATAAAAATCATAAAAGCCGTATTTTAGATAAAATTTACAAATACAAACAAAAAAATATTGCTCGATAGATTTTGTCTAATTATAAGCTACTTTAATTTGCTCATTTTTATAACGCAAAATATTTTATATTTACTATTACAAAATAAAGTTAGCTATAGTAACAGTAAGAGCTATAATAATTGTAGGCGTTACCGTCGTTCAATTAAAAATAACAAAATTCCATATTTTTCGTAATTTTTTCAATAATATTTATATATATAAATTTACTTCATTTTTACATTTTCCTAAAAAAAATTTAAATTTCATACTTGACTTTTCCATTTCGATTCCACAACTAGAAAAATAATAAAAATTTTTGTAACTACATAGAAAAACTTTCGGAAACAAGTTTTGTTTGAAATTTTAAAGAATACAAATTTTTGTTTTACAGTATTTTAAATAACGGTATTTGCCCGAATATAACGCGACACCGAAATTTTTCAGAAAGATATTTAGAAAAAAAAAATGATTCGAATTTATTTTTCATAAAAGAATTACAAATAAAATTCAAAATCAAAGTTAGTTATGTTAAAACAAAAACAAAACATTATCAGTTTAGAAAATTGCATGACTAGCTTCCGGTAAACGACTTTCTATCGCGTTCTTTAACTGTATTTCATCATTTTCCACATTCAAAATGGTAAGTTTATTGATATGATAATAATCAAATATTAGTAAATTATGAAAAATCATAAAATAATAGGCCCCCGTATTCTCACCTCATTTATAAAAGTGATTTTTGCCAAAAGTGCTTTTGACGTTTACTTAAAATTATTTATTAAACATTTTCTAATAGTTTATTTCAATTTTATAATACCAAATATAATAAAAATGATCAAAAATAGAAAAACTATTTATATATGATTAAAAACAGAAACAAAAAATTATTTTGAAATTAATGATAAAAGCACTTTTTCAGGAAAGGGTGAGATGAGAATACGGGCCATAGTTTTTTCTTGATATTTAATATTTGATTTGACAAACCGTTAGAAAGCTGCATTTTTTGGAATATATACAAATGTTTGATAGTCACGTGATGTTCTAAATCTCAACCAATCAGGAGTTGTTTGTTTCAAATCAAAAATTAAATATCGGTGTGGTTCTGTAGTTGCATCTTTATAGGCTTCTAATATAAATTTAATATTTTCGAGAAATACTTGTCTTGCTAAATGCGAAAATTTTTCAAATAAATAATATAACTTGCATTTAATGATATATAAAATATAAAATATATAAATATAAATATATATAATATAAAATTATAATTAAAATAATACTGACTGTCAAATAACAATAATTTAATATCGACGAAAAATTTTACAATTAATATATCATTTATATTCATTAATATAGGTATACATCACATAAAGCATACTATTGATATTAAATATAAATAGTTTTCAAATTATTTCATATTAATATATATATATATATATATATATATATATATATATATATATAATAATCGATTTTTAGAAAAGTAGTCAGAAAAACGGGTAGGTGTAAATCAGAAACTCATTTCCGATTAATTGTCAAGCTTTCGATGGCAATATTCCATCTTCTTCAGGACATTATCAACTAAAGTTAGCAAAATTTATATTCTAACATTCGTTGTTTGTATAATTGGCAAGTTTTATACACAGAGATAAACATGAAGCACATGTAATAGTCAAAATTAAATAAAATAAAAATGTATAATTTTAACAGCTCGTCAATAATTAAAATAATGGGGTCGTTGCGCTCATTTTTTTAATTTTTTTAGTGAAAAAAAATAAATATATATATATATATATATATATATATATATATATATATATATATATATACGCCCCCAATATCAATAATATATATATATATATATATAATGAGCATTATTATATTATTCATATCAAGTGCACTTGAATGAAAATAAAATTCAAAATCAAAGTTGTTTATGTTAAAACAAAAAACAAAAATTTTCACTTTAGAAAAAAATTGTATTACTAGCTTCCGGTAAACGTCGTTTTATTGTCCATTAATTGTATTTTATCATTTTCGACATTCAAAATGGTAAGTTTATTGATATGATATGATAATGATAATGTAAATTAAGAAAAATAATAAAATAAATCGTTTTTTTCTTGATATTTAATATTTGATGACTAACGGTTTGTCATCAAATATTAAATATCAAGAAAAAAACGATTAATTTTATTATTTTTCTTAATTTTCATTATTATTATCATCATATTCATAATGTAAATTAAGAAAAATAATAAAATTAATCGTTTTTTTTTTGATATTTAATATTTGATGACAAACCGTTAGTCATAAGTCATACGTGGCAAGGTATGCGGCGTCAGTCCGCCATCTTATAACTTTATCGGGTTTCTTTCATATTAATCAATTTTATTTATTTATTTATTATAGCGTGAGGTAATCTCCATCCATGTTGGTCAAGCTGGTGTCCAGATTGGGAATGCCTGCTGGGAACTTTACTGTTTGGAGCATGGCATCCAGCCTGATGGTCAAATGCCATCTGACAAAACTGTCGGTGGAGGAGATGACAGTTTTAACACATTCTTCAGCGAAACTGGAGCAGGCAAACACGTTCCCAGAACTGTTTTCGTTGATTTGGAACCCACAGTAATCGATGAAGTTCGTACTGGAACATACAGACAACTGTTCCACCCTGAACAGCTCATTACTGGTAAAGAAGATGCCGCCAATAATTATGCTCGTGGTCACTACACAATCGGCAAGGAAATCGTTGACTTGGTATTGGACCGTATCCGTAAATTGGCTGATCAATGTACTGGACTTCAAGGTTTCTTGATCTTCCACTCGTTCGGCGGTGGTACCGGCTCCGGTTTCACTTCGCTCTTGATGGAACGTTTATCTGTCGACTATGGCAAGAAATCTAAACTCGAATTCGCTATCTACCCAGCCCCTCAAGTTTCCACCGCTGTAGTAGAACCCTACAACTCAATCTTGACCACCCACACAACTTTGGAACACTCTGACTGCGCCTTTATGGTCGATAACGAAGCTATTTACGATATTTGCCGTCGTAACTTGGACATTGAACGCCCAACCTACACCAACTTGAACAGACTTATGGCCCAAATTGTCTCCTCGATCACGGCTTCCCTTCGTTTCGACGGCGCTTTGAATGTTGATTTGACTGAATTCCAGACCAATTTGGTGCCCTACCCCCGTATCCATTTCCCTCTCGTCACTTATGCCCCGGTTATCTCGGCTGAAAAGGCTTACCATGAACAGCTCTCTGTGGCCGAAATTACTAACTCCTGCTTTGAACCCGCCAACCAGATGGTGAAATGCGATCCACGTCACGGCAAATATATGGCTTGCTGCATGTTGTACCGTGGCGACGTCGTACCGAAGGATGTAAATGCTGCCATTGCCACCATTAAGACCAAGCGTACCATTCAGTTCGTGGACTGGTGTCCAACTGGATTTAAGGTCGGAATCAACTACCAACCACCCACTGTTGTACCCGGTGGTGATTTGGCTAAAGTACAACGTGCCGTCTGCATGTTGTCCAACACCACTGCTATTGCAGAGGCTTGGGCTCGTCTGGATCATAAATTCGACTTGATGTATGCCAAGCGTGCTTTCGTCCACTGGTACGTCGGTGAAGGTATGGAAGAAGGTGAATTCTCCGAGGCCCGTGAAGATTTGGCTGCCCTAGAAAAAGATTACGAAGAAGTTGGCATGGATTCCGCCGAGGGAGAAGGCGAAGGCGCCGAAGAATATTAAATTTCATTCTCATCAAAGCTATTATTTTTTTTTTATATTTTCCAGTTCTATTTTGTTTTGTTTTTTATTTATTTAAATTTGTCTAAATTTTCGACTTGAAGACTCCAGTTCCGACTCCACACGTACTCCTGATGTTTTTAATGTTTTCAACAACTAAAATGTTATCTTAAAAAATATATCATGTCAAAATAACTCGTAAAATAAAGACGTTCTAGTAAATGATTATGCAGTTTTATTTTTAACTCAATAAAATATATTTATTTTAAATTTATTAATTACATAAAAATAATAATCCCCATATTCATGAAACAATTATTATGGGACTTTATAAAACAGTTATATGGTTACATTTAATAAAAGTTGTTAAACAAAGCATGGATATTCTAGAATTAGTTATATCAGCGTTTCCCAACCAGTGCTCCTCAGGGGCTCCGCATCCGTTTCACAATATAAAAGAAATAAAAATCAAAATAAGAACATTACAGAAAATTACATTCTAAACTAAAATTTGCCAATTTGAATGGTGTCCGAGTGCAGGGGCAGGGGCGCTTAAATTATAAAAATATAATTGTAAAATTCTATCTAATATATAAAATTCTTGTGTCACAGTTTTAGTGTTTATACTCCTCCGAAACGGTTTGACCGATTTTGATGAAATTTTATATGTATATTCAGTAGGTATGAGAATAGGTTTATAACTAATTTTTATACCCCTAAGTGTTAAGAGTGGCTTACCCTAAAAAAAAAATTTTTATTTTTTGGACAAATTTTTTTTTGGCTATTTTTTTATGGTGTGCCATTAAAAAATACATTTAGTCCTAAATTTTTATCCTTCTACCACCAACCCCTACTTTTTAATAGCATTTTATATTTTTTAATCCCGGTCGATATCAATGGGGTTCCGTTTAGCCAAACTCAATAAAATTAAATAAATAAATAAATTTGTAACTTTGGGAAGTTGTTATTCCAATTTAAATTATTGTTATTTGAATTTGAAGAATTCCAGTTGCTATTTTGATTTTGTTCCTTTTCCGGTTCTGGTTACTGTTGTTCCAGTTTGGATTAGAGTTATTATTACTCCAATTGGAGCTGTTATTCGCGTTATTGTTGTTGCTGTTGTTCCAGTTAGAACTGTTTGCGTTATTGTTCCAATTGGAACTGTTATCATAAGTCAAGTTAGAATTGTTATTCCAATTGGAGGAATTATTATTATTCCAATTAAAAGAATTGTTACTATTTCTGTTATTACTTCTTTGGTTCGAACGATGCGATGATTTCATCAAATTCATGAAATCCGTCAGCAAATACAATCTATTTCTCTTCTTTTTTATTGCACCAAATTGTACTCCATGGTGAAGCGATTGTGTAACAGCTTTTTTAGCATGTTCGGCGGGCACATTACATTCGGTAATAACATAATCAGTTATTGCCTTTTTACTTGAACCTTGATTATCTTGCAAATTCTTAATAGCGCCAACAACCAAAGCAGCTTGTTTTCTTATTGATACCAACATTTTCATTCTTCAATCAATCGAATTTTGCATGCAAAGTATAGCAAATAGAAGCAGAAGAAATACAAATAACTGAAAGAAAAAATAAAAATAAATATACAATAATTTACTGTTTACATACCCATAGCTAATGAAAAACTGATACGATATTATTTTTAAATACAGTTGTTTATTTTACATAGTTTGCTTCTTACAAGTTCATGGCTTTTTCTAATATGTAAAGCAAAAGCCAAATATACCTGTCACTGAATGTACTGCAAAACGAAGTATCGCTAGGAAAAGGAATAGGATTTCCAATGATGTTGAATAAGCAATAAATTTTGTATAGCAAAAGGTTGTTCTTTCTTTGAACTTATATCTTCAAATCATTACTACGATATTTCTAATAGTATTAAATTTGATACGAATGTGTATTAGACGTAGTTGTATTAATTTTGGTGTTTAAAATTTATTCAGTTTATTGACATTCTAATAGGTACTCTAGTAATATCTAATATAATTATATTTGTGATTTCTGCTTTCTGTTATTCTGAAAAAATCTGTGATGTAATAAAAGTTCTATTAATAAAAATTTTTACTCATTAGTAGTTTTAAATATCCTGAAAAAATAAAAAAAAAACATTTAAATAAAAATGCGTATAATATTGATTATTATTTAATCCATAAGTTTTACAAAAAGAAGTTTTACAAACAGAAAAAGAACATTCAAATAGAAATACATAATGTTATTAATGATTTAATCTATATATCACAATAATATTCTATATTGATTTTTGGGCAACACATTCTTTCCTTGGTTAATAGATATTGCAAGAGCAACATCGTCCTTGGTTATAGCTTTTTGACCTGCAATAATGATTGCATCATCCAAAATCTTTTCGGCATGTTCTATAATAAAAACAGAAATATGAAATATGTTATTATAATTATAGAAATTGAAATGCTTTCAAGCACTTACTGTACGCCAAACTCAAAAGTTGATTAATAACAAAAGGTTCGCAATGTGTTATCCCAGCGTCATGTAACAATTTTTTAACTAAGCGAACATCTTTAACTTCAGAAGCAAGATTATTTGTGCTTTTAAGACTCATCTTGAATATTTTGCGTGTTTTCTGACATGCATAAACAAATTTTATCAATCAGATATTCAAATGTTTTAAATTCTGTTGCCATTGATATTCGATTACATTCGGTTCAAGTCGGAATTATTCGGATGTTATGCTGACCAATGGGAATGCACAATTATTTGAAGTTGCAATATCTTATTGGACATACTTGTAGTATGTGTTCAGCAGATTATCCCGGCTACAAAATATTCCGATTACCTCTCTCTCTTTTTAAATTTTTAAATATTATATTTTTATTATTATGATATGATTATGATATTATAGGTTTTAATATATTAATTTTAACATTTTTATTATTATATTATTTTTATTATATAACGTTGATATGAATGCCTGGCAAAAAGTGTTTAGGTAGTTATGGGGTACGTTCCACTTAAAGCCCGCAACGCTCGCGACGCTCTTTAATACGTTCCACTTAAGACCGCGGTCGTTGCGGTTGTGATCGAAAACGTCATAGCTGACGTCATATCGACGACCGCTGTTAAGCCCATTTCGACCGTTATATGTAGGTGGGTTAGAGTGGTCGTACTTCATTTCGCGCGTTTTTTTTAAGCTATGGTAATGATAATGGTATTTTATTTTACGTTATCAATAAGTATATATAAGTAAAAGTATATTTTAGATAGTGATAGTGCAATAATATAACTAAATTGAATATAAATTTAAAATTTAAAAAATACGTAATTAGTTATAATTATTGTACTATCACTATCTAAAATATACTTTAACTTTAACATTATGTCATGTACAAAATTAGTTTTTTTTTTTAATTATCTTTTGTTTGTTAAATTTTTTATTTTTTAAAATGCAGTTTGTTTTTAAAATTTAAAATATACTTTAACTTTAACATTATGTCATGTACAAAATTATTTTTTTTTTATTAATTATCTTTTGTTTGTTAAATTTTTTATTTTTTAAAATGTAGTTTGCAAACCCGTTCCACTAATGTTTTCGCCCGTGGCGTTTGCGTGCTAGTGGAATGGGTAATTCGTGGTCGTGGGGCACGAGCGTTGCGGTCGTTAAGTGGAACGTACCCATGATGTCAAGTCGAGCGAAAGCCACCTATATCTGTCATTGAATATTTTGTAAACAAATTTTACATGTGTTAATTTATAATCTAAAATTAAAAGCCTTCGTAAGGTTTGCAAAAATGAAAGGGTTTATATCTTAAATTTACAATAAGTGTAATTTATTAAGACAATTTTAATTGTAATTTTATTTACTAATAATCTAATTTGAAATTATAATGGAATTTTTAGAAAATGCAGCTGAAGATAGTCAACCAACTAAAAAGTATGAAAAATCTAATATGGGAAAAATCTTGTTGGAATTGCAGGTAAACGTTATGTAAAATTTTTGTGATAAAATTAAAATTAAAAAAAAAATTGAATTTTAGGAGGCATTGGTTTAGGATTAACAATAATTAGTGCCCCCTTTCTAATT
The DNA here is from genome assembly GCA_963966155.1 of Clivina fossor. Classification (NCBI taxonomy): domain Eukaryota; kingdom Metazoa; phylum Arthropoda; class Insecta; order Coleoptera; family Carabidae; genus Clivina; species Clivina fossor. The sequence goes on from OZ014550.1 coordinate 25,867,476, forward strand.
CCGGCAATACGAAAATTTTGTTTACCTTTTGTGCCAGCATCAGATGAACAAATTAAAAATATTTTTATAGCATTAAGTAATCGAACGGGCACTTTGGTTGATTTAGGTTCAGGTGATGGAAGAATTGTTATAGGTAAATATTAAATATTCTAATTAAAATTAAGTATTAATAATATACATTTGACTAGATGCTGCAAAAAGGGGTTATGTTTCTCATGGAGTAGAGTTAAACCCATGGTTAGTGTTGTTTTCAAAATTTAGCGCACGTAAACAGGGTCAACAGAATCGAACAGAATTTTTCTGTAGAGACTTGTGGAAGTTCAAACTTAACATATATGATAATATTGTAGTATTTGGAGTGAAAGAAATGGTATTCAAATTAATGTTTCTCTTTTTAGTATAAAGATTATTTTTATAAATGAATACGTTTGTAGATGCCAACATTGCAGAAGAAAATTCTATCCGAATGTCAAACGCATTGTAAAATCGTTGCTTGTAGATTTCCTTTACCTAATTTAACGCCAATTAGAACAATCGGAGGTGGTATAGATACGGTTTGGATATATGCCAAAATAATTAAATAGTTGCTATTATTTGTAAATAAAATGTTTGAATAAGACTATATGTATCTTGTAATAGTCTATTACTACAAGAGAATCTATTGGAAGAAAATAAAGATGCAATGTTAAACCGAGTAAATCAAACCTATAATACTACATTTAGTAAAGTTAAAAATGCAATAAAATATCTGAAAAACAATGCTGCAAGAATCGATAATATACAATCCGAACTTTTAATGACTGATGTGGACCTGTCAGCTTACCTTTTAAAACCAATAATCAAAGTTATTTGGATTTCCGAAAGCATACCAGAAGGTTGGAACGACGGTCTTATCATTAAATTTTCAAAGAAAGGAGACCAAAAGTTCTGAAAACTGAAGAGATATTACACTGTTATATGTTGCAATCAAATTTTTTCAAATTCAACTTTGGTAAGAATTGCATTCACCACGTCTATCTAATTCAATCAAAATTCCCACAAAAAATGCGTTGAGAATGTTTATGGACAAACTTTTTAATGCTTCTATCTCGGAAATTGCTTGAAATTTCTTCAAAAGCGAGAAAACGCAATAACAAAAAAGTAGTGATCCGTGAAAACAAAAAATTGCAAAACAATTTTTTTTTTAAATTCAATATTTTTCAAAATTGTTCAATATGAGAAAGTTACAGAGAAAAAAAAAAATTCATATATCTCGGAAATAGCTGGAAATTTTTCAAAAATAACAAAATTGAAACTTCGTAAACCAAGTACGTACTATAACATATCTAAGACTTACTCACCAAAGATTCCTCACCTCTTATTAATTAAATCCGAAATTATAAAATTTAATCACAACATGTTAAATTTATCCTGGTTTAATTAATTAGGAGACAGTCTTTTACATGGTGTAGTACGTATCTAGTCTATAGATTTGGTAGGGGAAGGCAAAAATGTATTTTCTGGTTGAATTATAACAAATAAACAATTCCGATATGTACCATTGAGAAAATATCGTAAATACAAGAAATATTTGACCTTTTTATTATTTTTTTCAAACAACTTGAATTATTTTGCAAACTATTGACCTTAGCTAGATTTAAATAACCGATTTGCATTCAGCACGTTAAAATCTATTTGATTCAATTAAAATTTCCACCTCACGACTATCCCTAATTAATCAAATATGATGTGTATTTCTAATTAAAGGGATGAATCGCTTGGATTGATATTTGTTGCGTTGTCTAAGTTTTGTTATTTTTGAGAAATTTTCAGCTGTTTCCGAGGTATATGCAATTGTAATTTTTATTCATAAATTTGATAATTTGCGATATTTTTATCTGTATTTAGCGAGCGCCAATCCAAAGGGGCAACAATAGCTGACCGGTTACTTTAAATTTATGTTTTTATGATAAATAAAATTTAAAATATATATTTCCAGTTGCTATTTTGATTATTATTCGAGTTGTTCGAATTCGAATTTTGATTATTCCAGTTGGAGTTGGAATTATTATTATTGTTCCAGTTGGGGTTGTTGTTATTATTTCTCCAATTTGAGTTGTTCCTATTGGAATTGTTCGAATTACTGCTGCGATTACGTGCTTGATTCGAGCGATGCGATGGCGATGGCATCATGTCCATGAAATTAGTTAGACTATATAATCCATTGGTAGTCTTTACAATTGCGCCAAATTCGATACCGCTTTGCAACGATGAGAGAACCGTTTTCTTTGCATATTCGGCTTTGTTTTTTCTTCCCTTTTATAGACTTAGACAACAATGGTACAAAGCAGTCTGGATTGAGGAAAATTTAAATACGGTTGTTTATTTTACATAGCTTGTTTCTTACAAGTTCATGGCTTTTTCTAATATTTTAAAAAATAACGATTTAAATTTATTTATATTAAAAATTGTATTATTGTTATTCAAAAGGGCTAATATTGTTATGTATTTATCAAACTATTATTTAAATTTTAGTAAAAAAAAGTAAATTAATCTTTTCTTTAGAAAGGTGATGATGTAGGGATATTTGGTAACAGTTATGTTGTTCTACATTAAAATGACTAGGCTGGCAATATTGATATATTGATATATGAATTTATATTTTGAGTTGTCAATTATATAAAAATACGTTGTAAAATAAAGTATCTATGTATCAAGAATTTAATAATGACAATATTCACGAAACTTACAAATAAAAGATTAAAGACAGTATATATTTATATTTTGTAATATCATATATAATAAAAAATAACAAATATTCATGGTAATTAATAAACCTGTAAGACAATGTTTTGTTTCATTTTCGCGCCCTAAAAATCGTATTTTTTTTCACTCGAAAATATTTAATAAATTTTATATATGTTATTACAGTCACCATTATCAGAATCTCGCCGCATTTAAGAAATTAGACCGAACTGGTGATGGAGAAATTTTGAATAAATTAGAATGGAGGATTTGGAAAATGTCTATTGCGTAAAAAATTATCTTCGTTTTATAAGTTGCGAAAAAACTAAGGAAAAAACACTTTAGAAATTGGTTAATAATTTTGAAGCTCAAGAAACCGGAAATGACATTGTATGCAGGGCGGTGGTGGCGGCGGCGGCGGCGGCGCGGCGCCAATTCAAAGGGACGATTATTTAAAATTTATGTTTTTATTAAATAAAATTTGAAATATACATTTTTATATTCGTGCATTTTATTTAAGAAAAAATATTTCAGAGAAATTTCAATTAATAATACGAGAACGAATTCTAAAACTATTAGGTTTGCGTAACTGCTTCAATAGATAATATCAATCAAATATTTTAGAATTTTTTCAAAATGTATTCATAACACACGTTTTTAAATTGTATATCTCATTTAAATATTTTTTTTAGGATGAGGCTATTTATACATATGGTATGTATACGCAATTGGCTATTTATACATACTAAAAAAAAACTTAAACCAACCTACTAACCTAACCTATCCTAAATAGCCAATTGCGTAAACATACTGTATGTATAAATAGCCAATTGCGTATACATACCGTATGTATAAATAGCCACTTTCTTATTTTCATTTGAGAAGTTTTTCTTATATGTTTTTTTTTTTTGTAAATATGTAAAAGAATTATAAAACATATTAAATAGGTATTTTTTTAGTTTTCATATTTTTATTGCCTCAGTCTATAATTCAATTAAGTAAAAATTATTACTTATCATAATTAAGATTTTAGTTAACAAGTATTAATTTGTACAAACAAATAATAGAAAAACTTTGGATAAGCACAGAAAATCTGCATTGAATAAGCGCATTTAAAAACATTGAATAAGCGCATCAAAATATTAGGTTGGCTTAGGATAGGTTAGATTTGGTTAGTTATGTTATTCAATATAATCATGATGCGCTTATTCAACCTATTTTGATGCGCTTATGCAATGTACACAAAAAAGGTTATATGCGCTTTCTTTTTTTGTTATTAATAAAATATGAATATTAATAATTATGATATAAAAAATTCGAATTCTCCTTCTCCTTTGATCATACTGCTCCGATTTATTCTCTACAATCTAAGAGAATTTTAGAACTAATTCTAATTTCGTAAATTTACGTTTTTTTGCAAATCCTGTTTAAAGAATCTTATATTGCTTAGTTTTTATTTTTTTATTTTTGTATGCTTTTTGTTCAATATTACACTTAAATAATAAGATAGCACATAATGGAAAAACAAGTAATTGAAAAATATAAATTATATGTTACAGTTAAGTGTTGATATTTATTAGTAAGTTATTTTATAGTTTCATTTTGCATAATTTAAAAAACTAATTACAAACATTTATATTTTATTTCAAATAATAGCAAGCAAAGTATATGAAATAGAAGCAGAAGAAATACAAATAATTGAACGAACAAGATTAGAAGCATATGGGTAAACCCATATATAGACCACTTTGACATTATCACATAAATGAAAGAAATAAGAATAAAAATTTTTTTCACCGAAAATTGGCAACATTTTTTTTGTGCTAATATATAATATTATAGGCGCTAAGGGTATCTTCTGTAAAAATTTGATTAAAATCGGATAAATAATGCGGGCATAACAAATTTTTAGAAAATTATTAATTTTTTTTTTCGGAAACTTGGCAACACCGTATTTTAACAAAATTATAATTTATGTGGGCACTAGGAAAAACTTTTCCGAAAATTTGATCAAAATCGGATAAATAATGTAGCAACAATGATTTTTTTTTAATTTTAGAATTTTTTTACGATAAGTTGGCAACACTGTATTTTGTTAAAATTGCATAATTTCAATATATTATATTAAATTATTCAATGTTTTTTTTTAATTTAAATTTGCTAAAATTTTAAGCTTTTCATTAAAACTAGCATTTAATCAAGCTTTATTTGATGAATAAACATATAAAAAAAATATAAATTAATAAATTTTATAGAATATATTAATTTTTTTTAAAATTATAAATCCCGTGTCCGTTTTTGAAAGCAATACTAAGGAGGCGTATTTTCTAGAAAAAAAAATATTAATTTTTATTGTTATAATTTTGTTTCCTGAAATTAAATAAATATCAAACTAGCCGTGTGAAATACCAACAAAGCTGTTACTAATAAACAAATTCAGTTGTTTTTTTTTTCTTTCGTTGTATCGTGCACATGTAAATATTTTTCGTCTTCAAAATTCGTCTACTAAATTCTAATAATTATTCTTCAATGTTATGTTAACTATTTCTCTCTCTCGGATTATTTAAAATAAAGTAAGTTATTCTCATTATTTATTATATTTTGAAGCAGTTCTTTTTATTTCAAAATTTTATAGTAGAGGTTATACATTAAAAAAAATATGCATTTTTTTAATGTAATATATCGATATGTTTATTTCAAAAATTTCTATTATAAAATTCTTTTCCGAAAGATTTTGTATAAAAAAATAATAGCGTATTGTGGATGAAAATTTTCAATAAATTTTAGCTCAGATGTTGTTTTTTTTTTTTTTTTAATATTTTCTAATTTATTTGATTATTTGCGTAGATGAAGTCCGTGCAAGATGCCGATGCTGCTAGTATTGCGACGATGGCAGCGGCAGCGACGCTCATCGTACACAAAGATACCGAAACATGAAGCAACGATCTCGCTTTTAGTATACCATCAAACTCACACCCCATCCTCTTCGCTTGAAAAATTAGTTCTTGTCTTAATCGTGAAATGCACAATGGCTGACAAGTCAACGAAAACTGACGAATCACTATTGAATGCCGATTTGGAAACGACGTGTCCGACGAGGACGAATGCAGCGACAGTTATTGCACGAGAAGCAAAACGAAACAGGACAAGAACATGCCGATGACGATGGCTCGTTTACTGTTTGTGAAGTTTATCATTTCACTGGCAAGTTTGTTTTATATTAATAATTATCTGAGAAGCTACTAACGTTTAATTTTAGATGAACGAATGAAGTAATGTGTGACGATTGAAAATGTATTACAAAGTTTGCACATCATTTCTTTCATCGGAATTACATTATTTGCATAGTTTTTCAATTCTTCCAATTTTGATATTTCGCTTCTCTTTCTTCTTATCAATTAATTTTACGAAAGAATGCATCGGCCTTAATTTCTTCTTCGCGGTTAAATGATACAGTAGGTACTTGGACATTTTTCGGAAGATTATCCCATTTGTAGATATTGGGTGAAACTTGTCGGTCCAAACTTGCATAAGGTATGCTTAACAATTGTCTGATACATTTTCGAATCTCGTTCTGACAAGTTTCAATCGTGATTATTTGTTGTTGATGATTATGATCATTATTATGCAATGATGAACTGCACGAACTCATTGTTATGATCGCATTATTTATAAAATATCGTATTTCGTTGATCTGTGTAATCTGTGTAAAATCAGTGTGCAATTTAGTTTGAATAAGACGATCGGTGCCGAATGGAATTCGGTTAATTCTGTACTGTTAGATAGCGATCCACAAGATCCACACCTTATGCAAGTTTGGACCGACAAGTTTTTTCCAATATCTTCAAATGGGATAATCTTCCGAAATATGTCCAAGTAACTACTGTATCATTTAACCGCGAAGAAGATATTTGGCGATGCATTCTTTCGTAAAATTCATCGATAACGAAGAGAAACGAAATATTGAAAATGTATTAAATTTCTACGGGGAACAATATTCGCATTGAATTCTTTTTGCTCTTGTGGTTCTTGTTCTTTCAACTGTTTCTTTTTCATCCCGGTAGTATCAACGAGAATATAGTATTATACTATATTCTTTTTGGTGTAGTAATAGAAGTATCGTTATTTATTTTTACCTAATAGAATACGTTCGCGTTTGGATAACTTTTATTGAAATGCGTGGAAAAAGTGGACCGGAATAAAGCAGAGACAGTTAAAACAAGAACGGCAAAAACAAACTTAGGCAATTTAATGCAAATATTTGCCCGTACATATTTGAGATATTGTTTTTATTCATCGGATATTACTTCATTCGCATCTAAACTTAAACGTTCGTAGCCCATCAGCTGATTTTGAATATCGAACGAACTTCCCACTGAAACGATTTACTTCGGAAATAGTAAACGAAGGCACCATCGAAGAAAATCGCAATGTACGATGATATTGAGTGCGTGCCTTCTTTAACTTCCGGTGTACAAATCAATCACTTTGCAAGAAATGTGCATCTGTATTTGATATGCTAATTTCAAGATTCCATTTATTGTTTATCTGTATGATTTATGATGTAATGTTTTAAATTTTATCTATGTAGCCTCCAGCCAGTTTTTTTACTTAAATACTTTATGAAATTTCCTTATATGATTTTCAATAAACAATATGATAACAAATAATATTTAGTTTTTCTCATTACGTTTCGGACAATAGAAACAATGCATGCTGTTGTTGTTGTTGTTTTCCTTTGGTCGTTCCAATGGCCACCTTCATTTTGCGCAAGTGCTTGATGTGGACCATGTGGAGAAGGCCTACTTAAAACGACTCCGACTCCGACTCTCCACTAATGACAAAAATGACTCCGACTCTGGCTCCTCTAAAAATTACCGACTCCATGACTTACAGCCCTGCTTTGAACTAACCTAACCTAACCTAATCTAACCTAACCTACCTTGTTCTGCACAAGTGCTTGCTGTGGACCATGACGGTCTCGCTGTTAGCTCTTTTTTTATCAGTTTATATAATTATAGGTAAATGCTAATATTTTTATTAGGTCAAAACTAAAAAATTCATAACAAAATAGACATTACGATATATTTTTATTTTGAAATATAAATTTTATTTTTTATTAAAAAAAAAAAAATCTCTTTTAACTATTTTTATTTTTTGCATTAAACACCATTAATTTTATATTTATTTATCTAATTAAACATTAGACAATTTTTAAATTAAAGAAAAATGCATTGGTGTTTAATGCAAAAATAAAAATAGTTAAACATTTACACTAAAAGAATTTATAAAAATTAAATCTCTTTTAGTTCAAAATTATTTTATATATTAAGTTATTCAATGTTAATTTCTACTACTTTGACTGCAAGGAAAAGTAGTATAGCGTTTGGTACGGTGTCTGTAACATTTTCAAAAAAAAAAAAAATTGTATAGAAACCTTCATATAGCCTGTAGATGACGAATCTGAACTTAGTGTATGTGGGTGTGTGTGTGTGTGCGTAGTCAGCTCACTCGCTCGCTCGCTCCTCCTAGACGGTTCAACCGATTTTAATGAAATTTTCAGGATAAATTTGTCTAGTACCCAAAATGGTCATGTGATTTTGTTTTTTTCCAGTAATGCCAACTTTCCGAGAAAAAAATTACTAAAGTTTTTAAAAATTCATATTGGCTACGTTATTTATCCAATTTTGATCAAATTTTCAGAAAAGATTTTCTTAATGCTCCCATTAATTACATAATTTTATTAATATTCAGAGTTGCCAACTTTCCAAGAAAAAAATTGCTAAAGTTTTAAAAATTTTATTATGGCCATGTTATTCAACCGATTTTAAATTAAAGTAAGTCTTTTGTATCAAAAACTATAAATTTTGCCTATTACGTTTTTGAAATTATTTGTAACAATCAGCAAAAAGAAACAAATATTGATTCTTTTTTTATAAAGAAATATAAAAAAAAATTACAAAAAGATTATATTGAAAACTGAATTTCATAGCCTACAAATATTTTACATTGATTATTTCGTTAATTTTATATAAAAATGTAGAAGGTTAAAAATATTTTAAAACATGATATTTTTATAAAAATATTTCATAGCGTACAAGTATTTTACATTTTGATATGTTTATCTGAAATATGATTTAACAAGATTAGAAGTATATGCGTAAACCCATATATAGACCACTTTGACATTTCTCGGAAAGTTGGCAACACTGTATTTTAATAATATTATAATTTATGTGGGCACTAGGAGAAACTTTCTAAGAAAATTTCATCAAAATCGAATAAATAATGTAGCCACAATGAATTTTTAAAAACTTTAGTAATTTTTGTCTCAGAAAGTTGGCAACACTGTATTATATTAAAATTATGTTATTTATGTGGGTACTAGAAAAATCTTTCCTGAAAATTTGATCGAAATCGGATAAATAATGTAGACACAATGAATTTTTAAAAACTTTAGTATTTTTTTCCTCGGAAAGTTGGCATCACTGGAAAAAAACAAAACCACATGACCATCTTGAGCACTAGACAAATTTATCCTGAAAATTTCATTAAAATCGGTTGAACCGTCCGAGCAGGTGAGCGAGCGAGCTGACGACGCACATCCATACACCCACATAAACTAAGTTCAGATTCGTCATCATGAAGGATTTCTATACACAATTTTTTTTTGTAAATGTTACAGACACCGTACCAAACGCTATACCACTTTTTCTTTGCAGTCAAAGTGGTAATAAAATCAGAATTAAAATATTGTGTTTTAATCCGAAATATTTAGTTTAAATTTAATACGTTTCAGCCTCACAAAAGACAGTTGTAATTTTGTTTTATTTATAAAACTAACTATATTTAATTGAAAATAATTTCAAGCTTTACTATATAGAAAGCTTCAAAATTATAGTTTTCTATTTTATGGACTTATAAATAGTACAACCGTTACTATATAGATGGCTTCAAAATTACAGTTTTCTTTTTTATTGACTTATAAATAGTGCAAGCGTTACTATATAGATGGCTTTAAAATTATAGTTTTTTTGTTTATCGACAGTGCTTTTAATAGTTTAGGCATTACTCGTACAGATAACGCTAGTAGTATAATTTTCTTTTTTATCGACTTTTAAATAGTACAAGCGTTACTGTATAGATGGCTTCAAAATTACAGTTTTCTTTTTTATTGACTTATAAATAGTGCAAGCGTTACTATATAGATGGCTTTAAAATTATAGTTTTCTTGTTTATCGACAGTGCTTTTAATAGTTTAGGCATTACTCGTATAGATAACGCTGGTAGTATAGTTTTCGGTCGAAAGTTCGGTACGAAAGTTCGGTACGAAAGTTCTCAGGGTTTATTATGTTACTTTTTTTATTCATTTGTTTCTGAATAAAATATTCAACGTATTTCGCGTTTTGACATCTTATCTTGTAAAGAATTTTTTCCTCTATCTGATAGTGTAATTTGTTTTTTTCTATGTTATTCTATTTTGTGACTTTTGTGAGCGTAATTCAGCATGTCTAAGGAACAATTTCGTACGATTTTTTATTTTAATTTTAAATTGGGACAATCCGCTGCCGAGACAGCTCGCCAAATTAACCAAGTGTGGGGCCCTAATAGCGTTGGAGAAAGCACCGTGCAACAATGGTTTAAAAAATTTCGTTCCGGAGATATCAGCCTTGAAGATGCACCTCGTAATGGTCGACCTAAAGTACTTTAGGACGACGAATTGAGGACCCTGGTGGAAGCTGACCCATCGCGAACGGCTCGAGGGATTGCACAGGAACTAGGAGTCAGTCACCATGCAGTCTTAGATGGTTTAAAACGTCTTGGAAAGGTGAAAAAACTCGAAAAGTGGGTGCCCCACGATTTGAACGATCGACAGAAATTGTCACGTTTCGAGGTGTGTTCGTCTTTGATTCTGCGAAATCAAAACGACCCTTTTTTAGATCGAATCGAGACGTGCGATGAAAAATGGATAATGTACGATAACCGGAAACGTTCGGGACAGTGGTTGAACGCCGACGAGCCTCTCAGACACTTTCCAAAGGCGAAAACCCACCAAAAAAAAAACTATGGTTACAGTATGGTGGTCTGCAGCTGGCGTGATCCACTACAATTTTTTGAAACCTGGTCAAACCATCACAGCGGAGTCTTATTGTGAGGAAATCGACGAAATGTACCGCAAATTGCATCAAAAGCAGCCGGCACTGGTCAACAGAAGAGGTCCGATCCTGCTCCACGACAACGCCCGTCCGCACATTTCACAAATCACCGTCCGAAAATTAAATGAATTGAGCGTCGAAGTTTTGCCTCACCCACCATACTCTCCAGACCTCTCGCCAACCGACTACCACCTTTTCAAGCACTTTGATAACTTTCTTACAGGTAGAATCTTCGTTAACCAGGACCAGGCAAAAACAGCATTTGTCGATTTCATCGAATCCCGTGAACCAAATTTTTATAATGATGGAATAAATAGACTTGTAACACGTTGGCAAAAATGTACAGATTGTAATGGCGCTTATTTCGATTAAATCGAGTAATTATTACAGAAGTTATGCCACTTTGAACTTTACCTATTGAAACCCTGAGAACTTTTGTACCAACCTATTTTTACATTTGAATACTTATTTTATGTACCTAATTATACAAATATTTTTATATAAAAATGTAAAAAATGTAATAATGACATTAATAAATGTAATAATTACATTAATAAATGTATAATATTTATATTAATAAATATAAATGTAATATTTACAACAGTAAATGTAATTGTTACATTTATTAATGTAAATATGTACGCATAAATGTAATATTTACATTCACAAATGTAATAATTACTTTAAAAAGTGGAACTATGACAAGTAGTTATGTAAATTTACTTAGTCAATGTAATAGATTAAAATGTGTTACATATTTTAATTGTAATTTTACATATAAAAATAATTTTTGTAAAAATACATTTTTTTGTAAATGTACAATGATTATTATCGTTGGCAACAAAGTGTCCAATGATTTTCATTGTAAATTTTTTTTACAGTGTACTACTTGGAAACTTTCGCTGCAAGCAAGCCACTCTCACAATCATACCACCACTCCAACTACTCATCGGACTGATCCACTGGGCAAACGTATACCATATCAAAATCATTCAAATAAATCATTTTTAACAGCAAACGTTCATTAGACACATTCGCTCCGCCATGTCTCCGAACCATCTTAACTGACTAACACCAACTTTTGCTACAACAAGATGCATATAAAGTATATTCACAGAAATATTCTCAAACAGAGGTACATGGAATTGTTGTTCAGCAACCTAGCTTTAGGGCTTTGAACCGTTATATTTTTCCGCACTTTGACTGCAAGGAAAAAGTGGTATAGCGTGCGCGTACATTAGCAAAAAACATTAGCAAAAAACAAATTTTGTGTATAGAAATCCTTCGTCTATGGCCTCTAGATCAGACGAATCAAGCGAACTTAGTTTATAAGTGAGTGTATGGATGTAAGGAGTCAGTCAAAATTTTGTGATTGCAACTCCTCCTAGACGGGATTCAACCGATTTGAATGAAATTTTCTTCATAACCTTGTAAAAAAACAGTCATAACCTTGTAAAAAACAGACATAATCTTGTGAAAAACAGACATAATCTTGTGAAAAACAGACATAATCTTGTAAAAAACAGTCATAACCTTGTGAAAAACAGACATAATCTTGTGAAAAACAGACATAATCTTGTGAAAAACAGACATAATCTTGTAAAAAACAGTCATAACCTTGTGAAAAACAGACATAATCTTGTGAAAAACAGACATAATCTTGTGAAAAACAGACATAATCTTGTGAAAAACTTCATAATCTTGTAAAAAACAGTCATAACCTTGTGAAAAACAGACATAATCTTGTAAAAAACAGTCATAACCTTGTGAAAAACAGACATAATCTTATGAAAAACTTTATAATCTTGTAAAAAACAGTCATAACCTTGTGAAAAACAGACATAATCTTATGAAAAACTTCATAATCTTGTAAGAAAACAGTCATAATCTTGTAAATAATAAAATATATAAAAACAACTTTTTTAAAAACCACGCTTATATTTAAATGCACTGAAAAGAGGAAAATAAATTTTTTCCTGGTTTTCCAAAATTTTTAGAAAGAAATAAAAGCGTGGAGCGCCAGAAAACTATATATTTCGCAATGATGATTAAGCGCTCCACGCTTTTATTTCTTTCTAAAATTCTTGGATAATCAAGAAAAAAAAATATTTTCCTCTTTTTAGTGCATTTGAATATAAGCGTGGTTTTTAAAAAAGTCTTTCTTATATATTTTATTTTCTGCTTTTTACCACTTTGACTGCAAGGAAAAAGTAGTATAGCATTTGGTACGGTGTCTGTAACATTTTCAAAAAAAAATAAATTGTATAGCAATCCTTTATATAGCCTGTAGATGACGAATCTGAACTTAGTTTATGTGGGTGTATCATACACCCACTTATAAACTAAGTTCAGATTCGTCTGATCTAGAGCCTATATGAAGGATTTCTATACACAAATTATTTTTTTTTGAAAATGTTACAGACACCGTACCAAACGCTATACTACTTTTTCCTTGCAGTCAAAGTAGTAAAAATAGTAACACGTGCAAGTAAAATTTATAAATAAATTATTGTTATTTGATCATGATTCCAGGGAAGACCTGCATGATTCGATCCGTCGTAGAGTTCAGACGCGCTAATATGTTCTTCGTAAATATTGACCCCTAATTTCCAAATTTCTTATTCGGAATGGGGTGAAGCCCCATGGTGAAGAATCCTTTCTGTAAGCTTTGAATTTTATGTTTTTCTGTTTGCAGTTGCTGCCATCCTTACGTAATCTCCTATTTCTGCCCCATCTAGTGTCAATATGCCCCCCCCCCATGTTGTCTGTCTGTATGCTGTCGTCCTTATGGCCCTTTGTGTTAGAACTCATTAACATTTGCGAAGTCTACTCTTCAGAAATTTGTAAGTAAGAAATCATTTTCACTCATATAGGTACATAATTTTGACATTTATACAATATTCACTTATCAATTTCAAATTATTCATTGCGTTTCAATTTTAAAATTTTTATTTGTATAGTAGTGACTTGTCAAAATAACTCAATATTTATGTTTTACAAATGCTTCCCCCAGGGCCGGATTAACAGTAGTGGAGGCCAGGGACGGATCTACATATGGGCTAATAGGGCTATAGCCCTGGGCCCCAGATCCGCAAGGGGCCCCCAACCTCTCGGACATATATACCTATTATATTGTACCAAGCACGACTTATAAGAGAAAAGATCGAAACACAAAAAATTTAAAACACAAATTTACTAATATTTATTAAAAATCAACAAAAAATAATATATAACATTATTAAAAATTTTCCTTACGATACCTATTACTAATTGTGAAGCAGAAAGATCATTCTCAAGAATGAGTTACATTAAAAATAAACAAAGAAATAAAATGAATAATGAGAGATTAGCGGACTTGATGATTTTATCGGTGGAAAGTGATTTAACGAAATCATTGAACTATGATGAAGTTATTAAGGAATATGCCGAGAAAAAAGTCAGAAAAATGCGTCATTAATAATTTTAAAATTTAATAATCTGTTATTGTAATTGTATTGTATTTAATTTCATTGAGATTGTACTTAATATAATAATGTTTAATGAAAATGCAATAAATAATTGTGATTGTACTTTAATATCCTTGTGTGTACTTTTTAATACATATACGAGTATTTAATAAAAATGTAATAAATAATAATTATAACCTTTAATACTGTCTTCTATTTTTTAAATTTTTTTATAGTCAATGGCGAAGGCGTGAGTCAAAGCCAATAAAGAAAAAGAAAACAATTTTTTTTTTGAAACGTGTAGGGCCCCCTGGTATTTTTAAGCCCTGGGCCCCCAAAAAGCTAGATCCGTCCCTGGTGGAGGCCCTGGGGCGGAAAGCTAGTGTGTAGGCCGCTCTTTGAGCAAATTTTTTTCACAAACTTGAAAAATAATCAAGATACAGATAAAAAACTAATTTTAGTTGATGTTTAAATACTTTATTTATTAATAGTATGTATGAATATTTAGGTGAACATAATTGATGATTATGAACATAATCATCTGAATTGAACGAAAGCTTCATTTTATACAGATATATACACTTTTCGCGACTTCTTTTCAGAAAACTTTTGAATTAAATCACTGAAATCTAGTTCTCGGAGTAGATGTTCCAAATTGTTGACAAAATAAAATATATATTTACACTATTTTTAATGTTTTATGTACAGAATCCATTTGCTTTATATGTTCACAGAAGAAAATTTATATTATTACATAATACATGTTTATTAAATTGTCTGTAAGTACTATATTTAGTTTAAACTACAAATAATTATGCTCGTTCAAATCTTTTTGTCGATGAACATTTAATTAGTGAAAATTAAATATATTGTAAAAAAAATGTAAATAAATTTTTTATGAGTAGGCCCTAATATGTGGAGGCCCTGGGCAAACGCCCCTTCTGCCCACTCGTTAATCCGCCCCTGGCTTCTTCAATTTCTTTTTATTTTACACGACTTATTTTTAAATGTATTGAACTTTTCGAAGTGATTAAATTAAATTTTATTTTGTTATCTACAGAATTGGCTCGACAAAAAAAAATGAAAATTCGACGTTCACTTTCGATTGATTCATTTATGTGCTCAATATCTTCATGGAAAACCATTTCGGGGGCATAGCGCCTCAAATTGTTTAAAAACTTTAGGTTTAGTTTAGTTATTGTTGTACTAGAATTAAGTTAGTTAGGCATATTATTTACATTTTTATAGTTTTCAATACTTGCATTCTTACAGTTTTGACTATTTGTATTTCTATAGATTTAATTATTTTCATGTTTATATCGAGCAACAATCAATAAAAAAACTTTAAAATACAAAATGGCTTTTTATTTGTAACATTAATTTATAATAATATTAAATAAGAAGCATATAAAAATAAAAAATATAAACTAAGCAATATAACGTGCTTTAAACAGGATTTGTAAAAAAACGTAAATTTACGAAATTAGAATTATTTTTAGAATTCTCAAATTTATTGTAGAAAATAAATCGAGGCAGTATGATCAATGGAGAAGGTGAATTCGAATTTTTTATATCACAATTATTAATATTTATATTTTATTAATAACAAAAAAATAATTATCTATAGACTAATATAATCAACATATAAATAACAATAGAAATAAATATATTGTTTTTTTAGTAAAATAATATAAATTCTTTTGGTTTAACATATTTGCGGTTTCATGTCAAATCGCATAACATTTACAAACCTATTAAACGTTAAATTTTTGAATACTTTTTTTGAATTTAACTGCTTTTAACCAATCATTTTGCTTGCTTCTTGTTGAAGTGAGTTCTAATTGGATTAATGTATTATTAAAATACACAAATCCGGGAAAAATTAACGTAAATAATTTATGTATTGATATATGTGTAAGAAAATTAGAATCAAACCCAAAACAAACCCCCTTAAAAAACAAACAAAAAAGATGAATAAAAATCAATAAAATCTTTTGGAATTTTTTCAAAATGTGTTCATAACACACGTTTTTAAATTTTATCAATTAAATGATATGAATCTTTTTTTTGTTTGGTTTTTAAAGGGAAGCAGTGCTGCGTAACCCTTTACAATGCAATTGTGTTCTGGGTTTGATAAATTTTAGTGCGGGAATACTGCACGAGAGGTATTTTCATCATTTTTATATCATTTTGACATTTTTCAAAAAACAAAATTCTATATTTTGGCAAAAAAACATTAACTTTTTTCAAAGCTATTTACTATTTATATACCTATAATTTTTAATGCAATATTTTTATGCCACTATGGTAAGCAAGTAACGTATTTTTCTCCTCTCTCTCTCCATCTAAGCTGTATTATTTCACGTATATATTATACGATGTGTCTAAGAAAATTATATGCAATATGCTTTATTGTATTCAAAGTGTTTTTACAGAATTATATATTTGATATATATACAGAGTGTCCAAGATAACTCCGTATGCATGGGGATCTCCGGAACTGTTGGAGATACGACCTCGGTTAAATTAGATGAAAGTTGCCTTATTAGTAGGCGAGTTTAGTCATTTTTTGTTTTTTCCAAAAAAAATCCATAGGTTACTAGATATAGACAAAAATGCAAATTTTGCTGTTTTATATTTTCGCTTATAACTCTCGTATGCAAAACGATACATTATTTTGGTTTGCACTTTCTTAAGACACTTTTTTACACAGAATTTTCAGGAGTAACTAAAATTTTTTTATCATGTACCGTTTTCGAGATTTATGGTGCAACTTTGATTTTTCTTATGTAACTAGTATTTCAATGTAGTGTCATTAAAAAGATCTTTTTTTTTTGCTTTCCAGTGATATAACATAGTCCTACTTTATTTTAAATAATAACATGAAAAATTGAAAAAATCTATTTTGCAAAGTAATAATTCATTTATTTAGTTGAAAACCGAGTAGGCCATATCAAAACAAATGAAACATGAGAAATAGGCATTGTTTTCCTTATTATTAGATTTTTGGTTTTGCTTTTCTTCTGATTATTGTCTTAGTTAGTTAGTTAGTTTTATTGGAGTGCTTATTAAAAGAATATTAATTCATAGAGCGGTTTGAAAATTTAGAGAAGTTTGAAATGCTTTATTGTTACATTCGTTGTCAAAGTAACGCAGTATTAGCCGCGGAAATGTATTTAAATTTATATCCTTAAAGAAGGCAACCCAGTGTAGGGATGTATAGGATATTAAACATGAATTTGATTGAGTACGGTATTAAATACCTAAAACTAACCTAACACAAGCTATGCTTAAGAGAACACGTATGTTCATTCAAGAAAACGGTGGTTTATTTGAACACTTAATGTAATTTTACTGTTATAGTTATTAGTTATTACGAATGTAAAATATGGCATTAGTATTTTATAAATTATTTTTTTTTTGTTTTAACATGGCCTACTTAGTTTTCAACTAAAAAAATGAATTATAACTTTGCAAAATAGATTTTTTTCAATTTTCCATGTTATTATTTAAAATAAAGTAGGACTATGTTATATCACTGGAAAGCAAAAAAAAAGATCTTTTTAATGATACTACATTGAAATACTAGTTACATAAGAAAAATGAAAGTTGCATCATAAATCTCGAAAACGGTACATGATAAAAAAATTTTGATTATTCCTGGAAATTCTGTGTAAAAAAATGTCTTAAGAAAGTGCAAACCAAAATAATGTATCGTTTTGCATAAGAGAGTTATAAGCGAAAATATAAAACAGCAAAATTTGCATTTTTGTCTATATCTAGTAACCTAGAGAATTTTTTGGAAAAAAACAAAAGATGACTAAACTCGCCTACTAATGAGGCAACTTTCATCAAATTTAACCGAGGTCGTATCTCTAACAGTTCCGGAGATCCCGATGCATACGGAGTTATCTTGGACACTCTGTATATATATATATATATATAAAATTTTATATATGTACAATGTATAATACATGTTATTATACATGCGCTCCTGCCATGCCTTCACTATATGGTGATGTATTATTTGTTATCAAAAAATAATTTCCAGTTGCACTATAAATCAAAATATGTTAATGAATATTTTCTAATAAACAATATTCTATAGTTTGTACCTTTTGTTCACATTATAGCCCATGTATTCAAAGATATTCTCGCAAGAACAAAGTGATGGTATTATTGAACAGAATATATTTCGGTTACATTTTCTTGCAGGAAATGCATTTAAATTGTTTATAGATTCCGCATAATATTTGTAAGACATGTGATGACTGCAAAAATCTGCAAAAAGTTAACATTAGTTTTATTCGATAGGATTGTGCAAAAGCTATTGGAGTAGAACGATTTTGTTCGCTGATTTTAGATCATTATATTTTTATTAAATGCTTTTACGATCGCAGTAAACTAAAATTCTTTTTATTTTTGTATTTGGCGTTGTCGGGATTTGAACTCAGGATCTCCTTCTATCATGGAAGGTGCTCTATCACTGAGCCATAACAAGCCCCGACAATCCAAACATATTTTTTCACCTATCATTTATTTTTGATAAGTTATAACTAATCGTCATGTATCATGTCTGGTCACAGACGGTGTTTACGGTCTATTCTATTTCTTTTGGGGAACGATAAACTTTAAAACGGTCTTAGTAAAAATCGTCTCATAAGCGAGATAATAATTCTTTTAGTTTTTACGGAAAATGATTAATTTGTTTTAAACTCTAGTAATCTAATACTTAATCAGCTTTGTCCAATATAAAATATGTTCGAAGTTATTACCATGTTATTATGATGCATTCCCCTATAAATCAGCAACATATCGACTAATTCAATATTAGAATATCGAAGGTAAAAATCAAAATTTTAGTCAAACATAAGTGATGGTAAAAATGAATTACTAAGATAACAACGTTACCTGTCAAATAATAAAACGTAATAACAATTGAACAATACTGATTAAGTATTAGATTACTCGAATTTAAAACAAATTAATTGTTTCCAGTAAAAATTAAAAGAATTATTATCTGGCTTATGAGATGATTTTTACTAAGGCGTTTTAAGGTTTATCGACCCATTTTAAAGTGTATCCTTAAAAGGATACAGAGAAGACTGTAAACACATATTAATGCTTATTTAAAAAAATAGTAATAAAAAAAAATTTACCACTTAAAATTTAATTAAATATTATGTTTTGTTATTGATAAAATAAACTTCGTTTTCGTAATGCAAATATAAAAATAAATATAACGTTAAAATCAGTCGATTTTCAAACAAACGTTTAATGTTTTATTTTAAATTTTCAATAAAAAAGCTGTCTTAGATAAGTATACCCAAAAGCTGGTACTATAAGTTTGGGATTAACTAATACCGATGTCACACTAAACAACTTTGTTTCATATAACACTTTGTTCAATGAAGAAACAAATATTTTTTTAATTTTTCTATTACGAATATATTATTGTGAAATGAGAAATAAATTGTTTAAGAGTTACTATCAGGGTCAAATAGTGTGAAGCGAATCTGTATAGATGTCTCTGAATGCAGTATGGAAATTGTCATATATTACATAAAAGGAATAAATTTAAGATAAATTATTTGTCGGATCGTGTAATCTGGACTACTTTCTCACTATTTCGAAGATTTGTTGTAGCTGCCAGTAGCAACTAAAGAGATTTCGAAATATAAAATTAGAAAATATAAAAATCTTAAATAACCATTATTAATTAACAAAAAAAAAAGTATAATATCATTTTACAATTATAAACCTTATATAAAAATTTCAGATTTTATAGACGTGTAATTTAAACAAGAGAAAATAAAATATGCAATTTGCTTGATAAATTTTAGGTTTTTCTTGATAAAAGTCAATCGATCTCTATTTTCTATCGTTCGTAAAAATTCAAAAAAATTTATATTATTCTGTATAACATTTCACATCTCATATATTTTTTCGAAACAATAATAATGATATTTAAAGAAAATATGGCCTGTTAAAAAATATATTTACTTGTATTTTATGTAATTTTTATTAATAATGGAATATTGATATTGAATTATTAATTATACATATATTTTTAAATATTACGAATAATCAGTTATATTAAATATGCTCTACAAAATTAATAAAAAAATATTTATTTAATCGTCCTCTGCAATTTTGTGTAATCGCCCATACGAGTGTGACTGTTCACCTTAAATGAAATGAGTAACACAGGCGTTTCGTACAACAAAGTTTAACCGAAATAGCAGCGATTCTATTTTCAAGAAACATTTAAGTCATTCATTCATTTCGTACAATAAATTTCGATTATGTGATAGGGATATAAAACAATGAAATTTTCATAAAACCGAATGAATTAAAATATCCAAAAACCAAGCTTGTAGTACCAGCCACAATGACTGATCTCCAACAATCTAAATGTAGTTGGCGTATCTTTATCTATATAATAAAGAACAATATGAATACTGTCTTACCATCTGTAAGATTTTTAGAACATGCCGGTTGAATTCGTTTTCCACGATTTGGAAAGAAATCCACAGTACCGTCTGATCTAGCGTCACCATAATAGCCTTTATCTGTATGAATGACATCAACAAAAACTCCATCAGATGCTGAAAGATGCTCTACAGTTGGTAAATTAAATAAAGGACCCGCTGGATCTAAACCTGTTTTAAATAAATACTTAAAATAATCGTTTCTCTAACTATTTTTATTTTTTTTGCATTAAACACCATTAATTTTATATTTATTTATCTAATTAAACATTAGACAATTTTTAATTAGGTAAATAAATATAAAATTAATGGTGTTTAATGCAAAAAATAAAAATAGTTAAACATTTACACCAAAAGAATTTATAAAAATCGTTTTTCTAGTTCTTCGAATATTTCTATTAAAATTGTTTGTTAAACAGATGTCCATCTAAGTACGTTATTTTATTGTTAAAGACAGTTTATAATTTAATTGCGTAGTTAATCAATAATTAAGTTAATGACATTTCATGCAACTGGTACTAAATTTTTATTAATTTTAATTACAATTTTTTATTACCTGTATGCATTTTCAAGTAGTTGAGTGGTAAAATGAGAAACTGAGTGTAAATTAGTTTGAGGATAAGAGCATTTAAAGTTTTATATTGTAAAATATTTTGTTTTATAGATATTACGTTAACAGTAATCTTCAGGCTTTTTCGGCCGATATCCACTGAATTTATTGAATGCCGTGGTCGATCTATCCTTGTCGCAGACATTTCACCATACATCGTAGAAGGTATCCTCAGTGCTTGGTGAAACGTCTGCGACGAGGATAGATCGACTACGACATACCAACCCAGAAAATGCTATAAATTCAATATTAGGTTCATTTTGTAAAACTTGAGTTTTTAGGTAGGTAGATTTCAAGTATATCGTAAATTTCGAAATAAATTTATCTCGAATTTGCGTCGTTTAATTTTTTTCAAAAAAATACACTTATCAAGTGTCATTTAGACTTTACTCTCTATTCAAGAAAAACATGTTTTTAATATGCAATAGTTTCGATAACATTCAAGTATTTGTATTTTTTCAAAACTTTAATCTGAATTCTGCCTGGGAACGGTTTAACTAGAACCGCAATTCAGCTAACATAATTCAAAATCTTTATGTATATGCAGAGTTTGAAGCAAGCATAAACTTTATTATCCCTTTTATAAGGTTTTTTCAAAATTTACGATTTAAAATACAATTTCTAGAAATATGTCAGTTACTCCACTTTTCTATTCAAAGATTCATTTTGAAATTAAAATGTGTACCTGTCAGCCAAGGTAATTTTGGAGTTCCGTAAGTCCTTGCCGCTTGAGACATAACCTGACTGCCTAAACTATGACTAAGTAAATGTATTAAATCAGCTGATTGTACAGTAGACGTATATTGTTTTATGTACTGTCCGAGAGCTGTACCAATGTTAGTAACATTCAAGAATGATGAAAGGTAATTCAAAATAAACTGATTTTGATTTTTTACTAATGCTGAGTAATCAAATACGGCTAAATTTATATCATGTTTGACTAAAAACGCTGAAAAAAAAACCATAAAAATTGTAATTTTATAATTTCAATAACAAATATTATAATTGGCGCATGGGTTCCATAGCATAAAAAAAATACAATAGGCCAATTAATAAAAGTTCCAACTAGTAGCCATAAACTAATAAATTTGGTCTCTGGCTGTCTAAATTGTTTCACACTGTAAAAAAATCGGTAATTTTACATAAAACCCTGCGGCAATTGATTTACACCAGTTTAATATGTAAACTTACAGACGTCACAAATTTTTTTTTACATAACATGAATATAAAATACGTATATTTACATACATACATACATAGTCACGCCATGTATCCAACAGGGTGTGGCACAAACTCTTTTCATCATTACGTAATCAGTCTCCTCCCAACATTCCTATCCAAACAAGCAACTTTCGCTTCATGCACATTCATAATTTTTCTCATACGTATATTTTATGCAAGTTTACTTACTTTTCCGGTAAAACAATCTATATATAATATGGTAAATTTATTATTTTACTTAAAATTATATAATGATATTATTTTTACAGATAATTTGCTGAAATAATATGCAATTTTTTTACTATGGTTTTTATGTGAAACGGCAACTTTTTTACAGTGCAGTTTCGATTGGCACCAAGCTAATGTTTGCTTTTTAATTATCGTATTCTTATATTAATTTTGAATAAGATTTAGATTTTTTTATGGAATTCAGCTGCTTGCCATAATATTGAAATGAAAGATTTTTAGATGCAATAGCTATGTTGGCATAATAGTTTAAAACTGTCGGCAATCGTCAGGAATTTGCATTGGATAAATAGATTTTACTGCGGAAATGCTGTATGAGAAGTATTTTTATCATTATCATATCAATTTGACATTTTTCAGAAAAAAACATTATTCATTTTTTTCAAAGCTATCTACTATTTATATATTTTTTTTAATACGATATTTTTACACTATTATACAAGTAACGTATTTTTCTCCTCTGTCTCTCTATATAAACTGTATTATTTCACGGAGATGCAGTGTACGCGGCAATTATATACGATGTATGTAAGAAAATTATGTACAAATTGTTTTTAAAAACTATTGTATACAATGTGTTTTTAGGAATTATATATTCAATGTGCTTAGAGAATTTTATATACAATGTGTTCTTTATAAATAAATATGCAATGTGTCTTAAAATCATATATACAATATGTCTAAAAAAATTTATATACAAAATATTTAAAGAATATTTAATTTTACATATACGTATTGCTCTACGGGGTGCGCGCGTGTGGGCCGGCCTTACATCATTTCAAATTTGTGTACTGTATGTTTTTTATATATGAATATACTCTTCGCGAACACTTAAATCATACTGCGTTTGCTCCTGACAATTACTGATAGCTATAAACTATTCTTTGAATGAAGCTAAATATCTGGTTTAGTAGCAAAACGTAACATATTAGCTTGTAAACATTAATAAATATATTATCAGTTAAAGAAAGGTTGCTGTACTGACAGACAAAAAAAAATATTTTTTTAACATAAATTTAAGTAATTACTATAATGTCTAGAAAATTTGGTTGAAAGAGATTTGTCGATACCTAATGTATGTCCGAAGTTACAGCAGGTAATTATATATAATGTGTAATTATAGGTAATTTTTTCCATTTCGATTCCACAACTAGAAAAATAATAAAAAATTTTGTAACTACATAGAAAAACTTTCGGAAACAAGTTTTGTTTGAAATTTTAAAGAATACAAATTTTTGTTTTACAGTATTTTAAATAACGGTATTTGCCCGAATATAACGCGACACCGAAATTTTTCAGAAAGATATTTAGAAAAAAAAAATGATTCGAATTTATTTTTCATAAAAGAATTACAAATAAAATTCAAAATCAAAGTTAGTTATGTTAAAACAAAAACAAAACATTATCAGTTTAGAAAATTGCATGACTAGCTTCCGGTAAACGACTTTCTATCGCGTTCTTTAACTGTATTTCATCATTTTCCACATTCAAAATGGTAAGTTTATTGATATGATAATAATCAAATATTAGTAAATTATGAAAAATCATAAAATAATAGGCCCCCGTATTCTCACCTCATTTATAAAAGTGATTTTTGCCAAAAGTGCTTTTGACGTTTACTTAAAATTATTTATTAAACATTTTCTAATAGTTTATTTCAATTTTATAATACCAAATATAATAAAAATGATCAAAAATAGAAAAACTATTTATATATGATCAAAAACAGAAACAAAAAATTATTTTGAAATTAATGATAAAAGCACTTTTTCAGGAAAGGGTGAGATGAGAATACGGGCCATAGTTTTTTCTTGATATTTAATATTTGATTTGACAAACCGTTAGAAAGCTGCATTTTTTGGAATATATACAAATGTTTGATAGTCACGTGATGTTCTAAATCTCAACCAATCAGGAGTTGTTTGTTTCAAATCAAAAATTAAATATCGGTGTGGTTCTGTAGTTGCATCTTTATAGGCTTCTAATATAAATTTAATATTTTCGAGAAATACTTGTCTTGCTAAATGCGAAAATTTTTCAAATAAATAATATAACTTGCATTTAATGATATATAAAATATAAAATATATAAATATAAATATATATAATATAAAATTATAATTAAAATAATACTGACTGTCAAATAACAATAATTTAATATCGACGAAAAATTTTACAATTAATATATCATTTATATTCATTAATATAGGTATACATCACATAAAGCATACTATTGATATTAAATATAAATAGTTTTCAAATTATTTCATATTAATATATATATATATATATATATATATATATATATATATATATATATAATAATCGATTTTTAGAAAAGTAGTCAGAAAAACGGGTAGGTGTAAATCAGAAACTCATTTCCGATTAATTGTCAAGCTTTCGATGGCAATATTCCATCTTCTTCAGGACATTATCAACTAAAGTTAGCAAAATTTATATTCTAACATTCGTTGTTTGTATAATTGGCAAGTTTTATACACAGAGATAAACATGAAGCACATGTAATAGTCAAAATTAAATAAAATAAAAATGTATAATTTTAACAGCTCGTCAATAATTAAAATAATGGGGTCGTTGCGCTCATTTTTTTAATTTTTTTAGTGAAAAAAAATAAATATATATATATATATATATATATATATATATATATATATATATATATATATATATATATACGCCCCCAATATCAATAATATATATATATATATATATATATAATGAGCATTATTATATTATTCATATCAAGTGCACTTGAATGAAAATAAAATTCAAAATCAAAGTTGTTTATGTTAAAACAAAAAACAAAAATTTTCACTTTAGAAAAAAATTGTATTACTAGCTTCCGGTAAACGTCGTTTTATTGTCCATTAATTGTATTTTATCATTTTCGACATTCAAAATGGTAAGTTTATTGATATGATATGATAATGATAATGTAAATTAAGAAAAATAATAAAATAAATCGTTTTTTTCTTGATATTTAATATTTGATGACTAACGGTTTGTCATCAAATATTAAATATCAAGAAAAAAACGATTAATTTTATTATTTTTCTTAATTTTCATTATTATTATCATCATATTCATAATGTAAATTAAGAAAAATAATAAAATTAATCGTTTTTTTTTTGATATTTAATATTTGATGACAAACCGTTAGTCATAAGTCATACGTGGCAAGGTATGCGGCGTCAGTCCGCCATCTTATAACTTTATCGGGTTTCTTTCATATTAATCAATTTTATTTATTTATTTATTATAGCGTGAGGTAATCTCCATCCATGTTGGTCAAGCTGGTGTCCAGATTGGGAATGCCTGCTGGGAACTTTACTGTTTGGAGCATGGCATCCAGCCTGATGGTCAAATGCCATCTGACAAAACTGTCGGTGGAGGAGATGACAGTTTTAACACATTCTTCAGCGAAACTGGAGCAGGCAAACACGTTCCCAGAACTGTTTTCGTTGATTTGGAACCCACAGTAATCGATGAAGTTCGTACTGGAACATACAGACAACTGTTCCACCCTGAA
Organism: Clivina fossor; assembly: GCA_963966155.1. Taxonomy (NCBI): domain Eukaryota; kingdom Metazoa; phylum Arthropoda; class Insecta; order Coleoptera; family Carabidae; genus Clivina; species Clivina fossor. The sequence goes on from OZ014550.1 coordinate 25,893,919, forward strand.
CAGCTCATTACTGGTAAAGAAGATGCCGCCAATAATTATGCTCGTGGTCACTACACAATCGGCAAGGAAATCGTTGACTTGGTATTGGACCGTATCCGTAAATTGGCTGATCAATGTACTGGACTTCAAGGTTTCTTGATCTTCCACTCGTTCGGCGGTGGTACCGGCTCCGGTTTCACTTCGCTCTTGATGGAACGTTTATCTGTCGACTATGGCAAGAAATCTAAACTCGAATTCGCTATCTACCCAGCCCCTCAAGTTTCCACCGCTGTAGTAGAACCCTACAACTCAATCTTGACCACCCACACAACTTTGGAACACTCTGACTGCGCCTTTATGGTCGATAACGAAGCTATTTACGATATTTGCCGTCGTAACTTGGACATTGAACGCCCAACCTACACCAACTTGAACAGACTTATGGCCCAAATTGTCTCCTCGATCACGGCTTCCCTTCGTTTCGACGGCGCTTTGAATGTTGATTTGACTGAATTCCAGACCAATTTGGTGCCCTACCCCCGTATCCATTTCCCTCTCGTCACTTATGCCCCGGTTATCTCGGCTGAAAAGGCTTACCATGAACAGCTCTCTGTGGCCGAAATTACTAACTCCTGCTTTGAACCCGCCAACCAGATGGTGAAATGCGATCCACGTCACGGCAAATATATGGCTTGCTGCATGTTGTACCGTGGCGACGTCGTACCGAAGGATGTAAATGCTGCCATTGCCACCATTAAGACCAAGCGTACCATTCAGTTCGTGGACTGGTGTCCAACTGGATTTAAGGTCGGAATCAACTACCAACCACCCACTGTTGTACCCGGTGGTGATTTGGCTAAAGTACAACGTGCCGTCTGCATGTTGTCCAACACCACTGCTATTGCAGAGGCTTGGGCTCGTCTGGATCATAAATTCGACTTGATGTATGCCAAGCGTGCTTTCGTCCACTGGTACGTCGGTGAAGGTATGGAAGAAGGTGAATTCTCCGAGGCCCGTGAAGATTTGGCTGCCCTAGAAAAAGATTACGAAGAAGTTGGCATGGATTCCGCCGAGGGAGAAGGCGAAGGCGCCGAAGAATATTAAATTTCATTCTCATCAAAGCTATTATTTTTTTTTTATATTTTCCAGTTCTATTTTGTTTTGTTTTTTATTTATTTAAATTTGTCTAAATTTTCGACTTGAAGACTCCAGTTCCGACTCTACACGTACTCCTGATGTTTTTAATGTTTTCAACAACTAAAATGTTATCTTAAAAAATATATCATGTCAAAATAACTCGTAAAATAAAGACGTTCTAGTAAATGATTATGCAGTTTTATTTTTAACTCAATAAAATATATTTATTTTAAATTTATTAATTACATAAAAATAATAATCCCCATATTCATGAAACAATTATTATGGGACTTTATAAAACAGTTATATGGTTACATTTAATAAAAGTTGTTAAACAAAGCATGGATATTCTAGAATTAGTTATATCAGCGTTTCCCAACCAGTGCTCCTCAGGGGCTCCGCATCCGTTTCACAATATAAAAGAAATAAAAATCAAAATAAGAACATTACAGAAAATTACATTCTAAACTAAAATTTGCCAATTTGAATGGTGTCCGAGTGCAGGGGCAGGGGCGCTTAAATTATAAAAATATAATTGTAAAATTCTATCTAATATATAAAATTCTTGTGTCACAGTTTTAGTGTTTATACTCCTCCGAAACGGTTTGACCGATTTTGATGAAATTTTATATGTATATTCAGTAGGTATGAGAATAGGTTTATAACTAATTTTTATACCCCTAAGTGTTAAGAGTGGCTTACCCTAAAAAAAAAAATTTTATTTTTTGGACAAATTTTTTTTTGGCTATTTTTTTATGGTGTGCCATTAAAAAATACATTTAGTCCTAAATTTTTATCCTTCTACCACCAACCCCTACTTTTTAATAGCATTTTATATTTTTTAATCCCGGTCGATATCAATGGGGTTCCGTTTAGCCAAACTCAATAAAATTAAATAAATAAATAAATTTGTAACTTTGGGAAGTTGTTATTCCAATTGAAATTATTGTTATTTGAATTTGAAGAATTCCAGTTGCTATTTTGATTTTTGTTCCTTTTCCGGTTCTGGTTACTGTTGTTCCAGTTTGGATTAGAGTTATTATTACTCCAATTGGAGCTGTTATTCGCGTTATTGTTGTTGCTGTTGTTCCAGTTAGAACTGTTTGCGTTATTGTTCCAATTGGAACTGTTATCATAAGTCAAGTTAGAATTGTTATTCCAAATTTTCAGAAAAGTTTCTTCTAGTGCCCACATAAATTATAATTTTATTAAACTACAATGTTGCCAACTTTCCGGAAAAAAAAAATAATTTTCTAAAAATTTGTTATGCCCGCATTATTTATCCGATTTTAATGAAATTTTTACAGATGATACCCTTAGCGCCTATAATATTATATATTAGCAAAATACAATGTTGCCAACTTTCGATAAAAAAAATTTTTATCCCTCTATCTTATCATTTATGTGATAATGTCAAAGTGGTCTATATATGGGTTTACCCATATACTTCTAATCTTGTATTTTGGCTAATCGAAAAACTAGCTTATAAAATCAAACCACATTCGACTAGCTCCATTCTCGCTTTGCGAGAATATTATTTATTCATAAATTTGATAATTTGCGATATTTTTATCTGTATTTAGCGAGCGCCAATCCAAAGGGGCAACAATAGCTGACCGGTTACTTTAAATTTATGTTTTTATGATAAATAAAATTTAAAATATATATTTCCAGTTGCTATTTTGATTATTATTCGAGTTGTTCGAATTCGAATTTTGATTATTCCAGTTGGAGTTGGAATCATTATTATTATTGTTCCAGTTGGGGTTGTTATTATTTCTCCAATTTGAGTTGTTCCTATAGGAATTGTTCGAATTACTGCTGCGATTACGTGCTTGATTCGAGCGATGCGATGGCGATGGCATCATGTCCATGAAATTAGTTAGACTATATAATCCATTGGTAGTCTTTACAATTGCGCCAAATTCGATACCGCTTTGCAACGATGAGAGAACCGTTTTCTTTGCATATTCGGCTTTGTTTTTTCTTCCCTTTTATAGACTTAGACAACAATGGTACAAAGCAGTCTGGATTGAGGAAAATTTAAATACGGTTGTTTATTTTACATAGCTTGTTTCTTACAAGTTCATGGCTTTTTCTAATATTTTAAAAAATAACGATTTAAATTTATTTATATTAAAAATTGTATTATTGTTATTCAAAAGGGCTAATATTGTTATGTATTTATCAAACTATTATTTAAATTTTAGTAAAAAAAAGTAAATTAATCTTTTCTTTAGAAAGGTGATGATGTAGGGATATTTGGTAACAGTTATGTTGTTCTACATTAAAATGACTAGGCTGGCAATATTGATATATGAATTTATATTTTGAGTTGTCAATTATATAAAAATACGTTGTAAAATAAAGTATCTATGTATCAAGAATTTAATAATGACAATATTCACGAAACTTACAAATAAAAGATTAAAGACAGTATATATTTATATTTTGTAATATCATATATAATAAAAAATAACAAATATTCATGGTAATTAATAAACCTGTAAGACAATGTTTTGTTTCATTTTCGCGCCCTAAAAATCGTATTTTTTTTCACTCGAAAATATTTAATAAATTTTATATATGTTGTTACAGTCACCATTATCAGAATCTCGCCGCATTTAAGAAATTAGACCGAACTGGTGATGGAGAAATTTTGAATAAATTAGAATGGAGGATTTGGAAAATGTCTATGGCGTAAAAAATTATCTTCGTTTTATAAGTTGCGAAAAAACTAAGGAAAAAACACTTTAGAAATTGGTTAATAATTTTGAAGCTCAAGAAACCGGAAATGGCATTGTATGCAAGGCGGCGGTGGCGGCGGCGACGGCGGCGCGGCGCCAATTCAAAGGGACGATTATTTAAAATTTATGTTTTTATTAAATAAAATTTGAAATATACATTTTTATATTCGTGCATTTCATTTAAGAAACTGCTTCAATAGATAATATCAATCAAATATTTTAGAATTTTTTCAAAATGTATTCATAACACACGTTTTTAAATTGTATATCTCATTTAAATATTTTTTTTAGGATGAGGCTATTTATACATATGGTATGTATACGCAATTGGCTATTTATACATACTAAAAAAAAAACTTAAACCAACCTACTAACCTAACCTACCCTAAATAGCCAATTGCGTAAACATACTGTATGTATAAATAGCCAATTGCGTATAGATACCGTATGTATAAATAGCCACTTTCTTATTTTTATTTGAGAAGTTTTTCTTATATGTTTTTTTTTGTATATATGTAAAAGAATTATAAAACATATTGAATAGGTATTTTTTTAGTTTTCATATTTTTATTGCCTCAGTCTATAATTCAATTAAGTAAAAATTATTACTTATCATAATTAAGATTTTAGTTAACAAGTATTAATTTGTTCAAACAAATAATAGATATTTAATAATCGGAGTGAGTATTAAACTGTGCTTATCTAAAAACTTTGGATAAGCACAGAAAATCTGCATTGAATAAGCGCATTTAAAAACATTGAATAAGCGCATCAAAATATTAGGTTGGTTAAGGATAGGTTAGATTTGGTTAGTTATGTTATTCAATATAATCATTATTCAACCTATTTTGATGCGCTTATGCAATGTACACAAAAAAGGCTATATGCGCTTCCTTTTTTTGTTATTAATAAAATATGAATATTAATAATTATGATATAAAAAATTCGAATTCTCCTTCTCCTTTGATCATACTGCTCCGATTTATTCTCTACAATCTAAGAGAATTTTAGAACTAATTCTAATTTCGTAACGTTTTTTTGCAAATCCTGTTTAAAGAATCTTATATTGCTTAGTTTATCTTTTTTTTATTTTTGTATGCTTTTTGTTCAATATTACACTTAAATAATAAGATAGCACATAATGGAAAAACAAGTAATTGAAAAATATAAATTATATGTTACAGTTAAGTGTAGATATTTATTAGTAAGTTATTTTATAGTTTCATTTTGCATAATTTTAAAAATTAATTTTAAACATTTATAATTTATTTCAAATAATAGCAAGCAAAGTATATGAAATAGAAGCAGAAGAAATACAAATAATTGAACAAACAAGATTAGAAGCATATGGGTAAACCCATATATAGACCACTTTGACATTATCACATAAATGAAAGAAATAAGAATAAAAATTTTTTTCACCGAAAATTGGCAACATTTTTTTTTGCTAATATATAATATTATAGGCGCTAAGGGTATCTTCTGTAAAAATTTGATTAAAATCGGATAAATAATGCGGGCATAACAAATTTTTAGAAAATTATTAATTTTTTTTTTCGGAAACTTGGCAACACCGTATTTTAACAAAATTATAATTTATGTGGGCACTAGGAAAAACTTTTCCGAAAATTTGATCAAAATCGGATAAATAATGTAGCAACAATGATTTTTTTTTAATTTTAGAATTTTTTTACGATAAGTTGGCAACACTGTATTTTGTTAAAATTGCATAATTTCAATATATTATATTAAATTATTCAATGTTTTTTTTTAATTTAAATTTGCTAAAATTTTAAGCTTTTCATTAAAACTAGCATTTAATCAAGCTTTATTTGATGAATAAACATATAAAAAAAATATAAATTAATAAATTTTATAGAATATATTAATTTTTTTTAAAATTATAAATCCCGTGTCCGTTTTTGAAAGCAATACTAAGGAGGCGTATTTTCTAGAAAAAAAAATATTAATTTTTATTGTTATAATTTTGTTTCCTGAAATTAAATAAATATCAAACTAGCCGTGTGAAATACCAACAAAGCTGTTACTAATAAACAAATTCAGTTGTTTTTTTTTTCTTTCGTTGTATCGTGCACATGTAAATATTTTTCGTCTTCAAAATTCGTCTACTAAATTCTAATAATTATTCTTCAATGTTATGTTAACTATTTCTCTCTCTCGGATTATTTAAAATAAAGTAAGTTATTCTCATTATTTATTATATTTTGAAGCAGTTCTTTTTATTTCAAAATTTTATAGTAGAGGTTATACATTAAAAAAAATATGCATTTTTTTAATGTAATATATCGATATGTTTATTTCAAAAATTTCTATTATAAAATTCTTTTCCGAAAGATTTTGTATAAAAAAATAATAGCGTATTGTGGATGAAAATTTTCAATAAATTTTAGCTCAGATGTTGTTTTTTTTTTTTTTTTAATATTTTCTAATTTATTTGATTATTTGCGTAGATGAAGTCCGTGCAAGATGCCGATGCTGCTAGTATTGCGACGATGGCAGCGGCAGCGACGCTCATCGTACACAAAGATACCGAAACATGAAGCAACGATCTCGCTTTTAGTATACCATCAAACTCACACCCCATCCTCTTCGCTTGAAAAATTAGTTCTTGTCTTAATCGTGAAATGCACAATGGCTGACAAGTCAACGAAAACTGACGAATCACTATTGAATGCCGATTTGGAAACGACGTGTCCGACGAGGACGAATGCAGCGACAGTTATTGCACGAGAAGCAAAACGAAACAGGACAAGAACATGCCGATGACGATGGCTCGTTTACTGTTTGTGACGTTTATCATTTCACTGGCAAGTTTGTTTTATATTAATAATTATCTGAGAAGCTACTAACGTTTAATTTTAGATGAACGAATGAAGTAATGTGTGACGATTGAAAATGTATTACAAAGTTTGCACATCATTTCTTTCATCGGAATTACATTATTTGCATAGTTTTTCAATTCTTCCAATTTTGATATTTCGCTTCTCTTTCTTCTTATCAATTAATTTTACGAAAGAATGCATCGGCCTTAATTTCTTCTTCGCGGTTAAATGATACAGTAGGTACTTGGACATTTTTCGGAAGATTATCGCATTTGTAGATATTGGGTGAAACTTGTCGGTCCAAACTTGCATAAGGTACGCTTAACAATTGTCTGATACATTTTCGAATCTCGTTCTGACAAGTTTCAATCGTGATTATTTGTTGTTGATGATTATGATCATTATTATGCAATGATGAACTGCACGAACTCATTGTTATGATCGCATTATTTATAAAATATCGTATTTCGTTGATCTGTGTAATCTGTGTAAAATCAGTGTGCAATTTAGTTTGAATAAGACGATCGGTGCCGAATGGAATTCGGTTAATTCTGTACTGTTAGATAGCTAACCACAAGATCCACACCTTATGCAAGTTTGGACCGACAAGTTTTTTCCAATATCTTCAAATGGGATAATCTTCCGAAAAATGTCCAAGTAACTACTGTATCATTTAACCGCGAAGAAGATATTTGGCCGATGCATTCTTTCGTGAAATTAATCGATAACGAAGAGAAACGAAATATTGAAAATGTATTAAATTTCTACGGGGAACAATATTCGCATTGAATTCTTTTTGCTCTTGTGGTTCTTGTTCTTTCAACTGTTTCTTTTTCATCCCGGTAGTATCAACGAGAATATAGTATTATACTATATTCTTTTTGGTGTAGTAATAGAAGTATCGTTATTTATTTTTACCTAATAGAATACGTTCGCGTTTGGATAACTTTTATTGAAATGCGTGGAAAAAGTGGACCGGAATAAAGCAGAGACAGTTAAAACAAGAACGGCAAAAACAAACTTAGGCAATTTAATGCAAATATTTGCCCATACATATTTGAGATATTGTTTTTATTCATCGGATATTACTTCATTCGCATCTAAACTTAAACGTTCGTAGCCCATCAGCTGATTTTGAATATCGAACGAACTTCCCACTGAAGTGATTTACTTCGGAAATAGTAAACGGAGGCACCATCGAAGAAAATCGCAATGTACGATGATATTGAGTGCGTGCCTTCTTTAACTTCCGGTGTACAAATCAATCACTTTGCAAGAAATGTGCATCTGTATTTGATATACTAATTTCAAGGTTCCATTTATTGTTTATCTGTATGATTTATGATGTAATGTTTTAAATTTTATCTATGTAGCCTCCAGCCAGTTTTTTTACTTAAATACTTTATGAAATTTCCTTATATGATTTTCAATAAACAATATGATAACAAATAATATTTAGTTTTTCTCATTACGTTTCGGACAATAGAAACAATGCATGCTGTTGTTGTTGTTGTTTTCCTTTGGTCGTTCCAATGGCCACCCTACACCTTCATTTTGCGCAAGTGCTTGATGTGGACCATGTGGAGAAGGCCTACTTAAAACGACTCCGACTCCGACTCTCCACTAATGACAAAAATGACTCCGACTCCGGCTCCTCTAAAAATTACCGACTCCATGACTTACAGCCCTGCTTTGAACTAACCTAATGTAACCTAACCTACCTTGTTCTGCACAAGTGCTTGCTGTGGACCATGACGGTCTCGCTGTTAGCTCTTTTTTTATCAGTTTATATAATTATAGGTAAATGCTAATATTTTTATTAGGTCAAAACTAAAAAATTCATAACAAAATAGACATTACGATATATTTTTATTTTGAAATATAAATTTTATTTTTTATTAAGAAAAAAAAATCTCTTTTAACTATTTTTATTTTTTGCATTAAACACCATTAATTTTATATTTATTTATCTAATTAAACATTAGACAATTTTTAAATTAAAGAAAAATGCATTGGTGTTTAATGCAAAAATAAAAATAGTTAAACATTTACACTAAAAGAATTTATAAAAATTAAATCTCTTTTGGTTCAAAATTATTTTATATATTAAGTTATTCAATGTTAATTTCTACTACTTTGACTGCAAGGAAAAGTAGTATAGCGTTTGGTACGGTGTCTGTAACATTTTCAAAAAAAAAAAAAATTGTATAGAAATCCTTCATATAGCCTGTAGATGACGAATCTGAACTTAGTGTATGTGGGTGTGTGTGTGTGTGCGTAGTCAGCTCACTCGCTCGCTCGCTCCTCCTAGACGGTTCAACCGATTTTAATAAAATTTTCAGGATAAATTTGTCTAGTACCCAAAATGGTCATGTGATTTTGTTTTTTTTCCAGTAATGCCAACTTTCCAAGAAAAAAATTACTAAAGTTTTAAAAAATTCATATTGGCTACGTTATTTATCCAATTTTGATCAAATTTTCAGAAAAGATTTCCCTAATGCTCCCATTAATTACATAATTTTATTAATATTCAGTGTTGCCAACTTTCCAAGAAAAAAATTGCTAAAGTTTTAAAATTTTTATTATGGCCATGTTATTCAACCGATTTTAAATTAAAGTAAGTCTTTTGCATCAAAAACTATAAATTTTGCCTATTACGTTTTTGAAATTATTTGTAACAATCAGCAAAAAGAAACAAATATTGATTCTTTTTTTATAAAGAAATATAAAAAAAAATTACAAAAAGATTATATTGAAAACTGAATTTCATAGCCTACAAATATTTTACATTGATTATTTCGTTAATTTTATATAAAAATGTAGAAGGTTAAAAATATTTTAAAACATGATATTTTTATAAAAATATTTCATAGTGTACAAGTATTTTACATTTTGGCAACTGATATAATTAACAAAATATGTACAGTTTTTTTTTTTTAAATAACAACATTAGAAGTATATGGGTAAACCCATATATAGACCACTTTGACATTTCTCGGAAAGTTGGCAACACTGTATTTTAATAATATTATAATTTATGTGGGCACTAGGAGAAACTTTCTAGGAAAATTTCATCAAAATCGAATAAATAATGTAGCCACAATAAATTTTTAAAAACTTTAGTAATTTTTTTCTCAGAAAGTTGGCAACACTGTATTATATTAAAATTATGTTATTTATGTGGACACTAGAGAAATCTTTCCAGAAAATTTGATCGAAATCGGATAAATAATGTAGACACAATAAATTTTTAAAAACTTTAGTATTTTTTTCCTCGGAAAGTTGGCATCACTGGAAAAAACAAAACCACATGACCATCTTGAGCACTAGACAAATTTATCCTGAAAATTTCATTAAAATCGGTTGAACCGACCAGGTGAGCGAGCGAGCTGACGACGCACATCCATACACCCACATAAACTAAGTTCAGATTCGTCATCATGAAAAATTTCTATACACAATTTTTTTTTTGTAAATGTTACAGACACCGTACCAAACGCTATACGACTTTTTCTTTGCAGTCAAAGTGATAATAAAATCAGAATTAAAATATTGTGTTTTAATCCGAAATATTTAGGTTAAATTTAATAAGTTTCAGCCTCACAAAAGACAGTTGTAATTTTGTTTTATTTATAAAACTAACTATATTTAATTGAAAATAATTTCAAGCTTTACTATATAGAAAGCTTCAAAATTATAGTTTTTTATTTTATGGACTTATAAATAGTACAAGCGTTACTATATAGATGGCTTCAAAATTACAGTTTTCTTTTTTATTGACTTATAAATAGTACAAGCGTTACTTTATAGATGGCTTTAAAATTATAGTTTTCTTTTTTGTCGACAATGCTTTTAATAGTTTAGGCATTACTCGTATAGATGACGCTGGTAGTATAGTTTTATTTTTTACCGACTTGTAAATAGTACAAGCGTTACTATATAGATGGCTTTAAAATTATAGTTTTCTTTTTTATTGATTTATAAATAGTACAAGCGTTACCATATAGATGGCTTTAAAATTATAGTTTTCTTGTTTATCGACAGTGCTTTTAATAGTTTAGGCATTACTCGTATAGATAACGCTAGTAGTATAGTTTTCCTTTTTATCGACTTGTAAATAGTAATGGTAACATTAAAATTATAATTTTCTTTATTATTTGTATTTTATTTATTATTTATTATTTTACTATGTTAATGAACTTTTAATTGGATGAAAAATAAAGTAAGCAAAATTTCTTTTGTAATATATTTATTTTCTACAATATTTACATTTTTCTATTTGTATTTGAATAGAAAACGAATTCGATTTAGTAATAAATAGTAATAGTAATAAATAAAATTATCGATTGTGATAATGAAATATATATTTATTTGTTACTACTTACAAAAGCGCATTCAAGTGCGTATAAATTACGTAATAGTAGGTCGGTACGAAAGTTCTCAGGGTTTATCTTGTTACTGTTTTTTATTCATTTGTTTCTGAATAAAATATTCAACGTATTTCGCGTTTTGACATCTTATCTTGTAAAGAATTTTTCCCTCTATCTAATAGTGTAATTTGTTTTTTTCTATGTTATTCTAATTTGTGATTTTTGTGAGCTTAATTCAGCATGTCTGAGGAACAATTTCGTACGATTTTTTTATTTTAACTTTAAATTGGGACAATCCGCTGCCGAGACAGCTCGCCAAATTAACCAAGTGTGGGGCGCTAATAGCGTTGGAGAAAGCACCGTGCAACAATGGTTTAAGAAATTTCGTTCCGGAGATATCAGCCTTGAAGATGCACCTCGTAGTGGTCGTAGTGGACGTCAGATTGAGGACCCTGGTGGAAGCTGACCCATCGCGAACGACTCGAGGGATTGCACAGGAACTAGGAGTCAGCCACCATGCAGTCTTAGATGGTTTAAAACGTCTTGGAAAGGTGAAAAAACTAGAAAAGTGGGTGCCCCACGATTTGAACGATCGACAGAAATTGTCACGTTTCGAGGTGTGTTCGTCTTTGATTCTGCGAAATCAAAACGACCCTTTTTTAGATCAAATCGAGACGTGCGATGAAAAATGGATAATGTATGATAACCGGAAACGTTCGGGACAGTGGTAGAACGCCGACGAGCCTCCCAGACACTTTCCCAAGGCGAAAACCCACCAAAAAAAGACTATGGTTACAGTATGGTGGTCTGCAGCTGGCGTGATCCACTACAATTTTTTGAAACCTGGTCAAACCATCACAGCGGAGTCTTATTGTGAGGAAATCGACGAAATGTGCCGCAAATTGCATCAAAAGCAGCCGGCACTGGTCAACAGAAGAGGTCCGATCCTGCTCCACGACAACGCCCGTCCGCACATTTCACAAATCACCGTCCGAAAATTAAATGAATTGAGCGTCGAAGTTTTGCCTCACCCACCATACTCTCCAGACCTCTCGCCAACCGACTGCCACCTTTTCAAGCACTTTGATAACTTTCTTACAGGTAGAATCTTCGTTAACCAGGACCAGGCAAAAACAGCATTTGTCGATTTCATCGAATCCCGTGAACCAAATTTTTATAATGATGGAATAAATAGACTTGTAACACGTTGGCAAAAATGTACAGATTGTAATGGCGCTTATTTCGATTAAATCGAGTAATTATTACAGAAGTTATGCCACTTTGAACTTTACCTATTGAAACCCTGAGAACTTTTGTACCAACCTATTTTTACATTTGAATACTTATTTTATGTACCTAATTATACAAATATTTTTATATAAAAATGTAAAAAATGTAATAATGACATTAATAAATGTAATAATTACATTAATAAATGTATAATATTTATATTAATAAATATAAATGTAATATTTACAACAGTAAATGTAATTGTTACATTTATTAATATAAATATGTACGCATAAATGTAATATTTACATTCACAAATGTAATAATTACTTTAAAAAGTGGAACTATGACAAGTAGTTATGTAAATTTACTTAGTCAATGTAATAGATTAAAATGTGTTACATATTTTAATTGTAATTTTACATATAAAAATAATTTTTGTAAAAATACATTTTTTTGTAAATGTACAATGATTATTATCGTTGGCAACAAAGTGTCCAATGATTTTCATTGTAAATTTTTTTTACAGTGTACTACTTGGAAACTTTCGCTGCAAGCAAGCCACTCTCACAATCATACCACCACTCCAACTACTCATCGGACTGATCCACTGGGCAAACGTATACCATATCAAAATCATTCAAATAAATCATTTTTAACAGCAAACGTTCATTAGACACATTCGCTCCGCCATGTCTCCGAACCATCTTAACTGACTAACACCAACTTTTGCTACAACAAGATGCATATAAAGTATATTCACAGAAATATTCTCAAACAGAGGTACATGGAATTGTTGTTCAGCAGCCTAGCTTTAGGGCTTTGAACCGTTATATTTTTCCGCACTTTGACTGCAAGGAAAAAGTGGTATAGCGTGCGCGTACATTAGCAAAAAACATTAGCAAAAAACAAATTTTGTGTATAGAAATCCTTCGTCTATGGCCTCTAGATCAGACGAATCAAGCGAACTTAGTTTATAAGTGAGTGTATGGATGTAAGGAGTCAGTCAAAATTTTGTGATTGCAACTCCTCCTAGACGGGATTCAACCGATTTGAATGAAATTTTCTTCATAACCTTGTAAAAAAACAGTCATAACCTTGTAAAAAACAGACATAATCTTGTGAAAAACAGACATAATCTTGTGAAAAACAGACATAATCTTGTAAAAAACAGTCATAACCTTGTGAAAAACAGACATAATCTTGTGAAAAACAGACATAATCTTGTGAAAAACAGACATAATCTTGTAAAAAACAGTCATAACCTTGTGAAAAACAGACATAATCTTGTGAAAAACAGACATAATCTTGTGAAAAACAGACATAATCTTGTGAAAAACTTCATAATCTTGTAAAAAACAGTCATAACCTTGTGAAAAACAGACATAATCTTGTAAAAAACAGTCATAACCTTGTGAAAAACAGACATAATCTTATGAAAAACTTTATAATCTTGTAAAAAACAGTCATAACCTTGTGAAAAACAGACATAATCTTATGAAAAACTTCATAATCTTGTAAGAAAACAGTCATAATCTTGTAAATAATAAAATATATAAAAACAACTTTTTTAAAAACCACGCTTATATTTAAATGCACTAAAAAGAGGAAAATAAATTTTTTCCTGGTTTTCCAAAATTTTTAGAAAGAAATAAAAGCGTGGAGCGCCAGAAAACTATATATTTCGCAATGATGATTAAGCGCTCCACGCTTTTATTTCTTTCTAAAATTCTTGGATAATCAAGAAAAAAAAATATTTTCCTCTTTTTAGTGCATTTGAATATAAGCGTGGTTTTTAAAAAAGTCTTTCTTATATATTTTATTTTCTGCTTTTTACCACTTTGACTGCAAGGAAAAAGTAGTATAGCATTTGGTACGGTGTCTGTAACATTTTCAAAAAAAAATAAATTGTATAGCAATCCTTTATATAGCCTGTAGATGACGAATCTGAACTTAGTTTATGTGGGTGTATCATACACCCACTTATAAACTAAGTTCAGATTCGTCTGATCTAGAGCCTATATGAAGGATTTCTATACACAAATTATTTTTTTTTGAAAATGTTACAGACACCGTACCAAACGCTATACTACTTTTTCCTTGCAGTCAAAGTAGTAAAAATAGTAACACGTGCAAGTAAAATTTATAAATAAATTATTGTTATTTGATCATGATTCCAGGGAAGACCTGCATGATTCGATCCGTCGTAGAGTTCAGACGCGCTAATATGTTCTTCGTAAATATTGACCCCTAATTTCCAAATTTCTTATTCGGAATGGGGTGAAGCCCCATGGTGAAGAATCCTTTCTGTAAGCTTTGAATTTTATGTTTTTCTGTTTGCAGTTGCTGCCATCCTTACGTAATCTCCTATTTCTGCCCCATCTAGTGTCAATATGCCCCCCCCCCATGTTGTCTGTCTGTATGCTGTCGTCCTTATGGCCCTTTGTGTTAGAACTCATTAACATTTGCGAAGTCTACTCTTCAGAAATTTGTAAGTAAGAAATCATTTTCACTCATATAGGTACATAATTTTGACATTTATACAATATTCACTTATCAATTTCAAATTATTCATTGCGTTTCAATTTTAAATTTTTTATTTGTATAGTAGTGACTTGTCAAAATAACTCAATATTTATGTTTTACAAATGCTTCCCCCAGGGCCGGATTAACAGTAGTGGAGGCCAGGGACGGATCTACATATGGGCTAATAGGGCTATAGCCCTGGGCCCCAGATCCGCAAGGGGCCCCCAACCTCTCGGACATATATACCTATTATATTGTACCAAGCACGACTTATAAGAGAAAAGATCGAAACACAAAAAATTTAAAACACAAATTTACTAATATTTATTAAAAATCAACAAAAAATAATATATAACATTATTAAAAATTTTCCTTACGATACCTATTACTAATTGTGAAGCAGAAAGATCATTCTCAAGAATGAGTTACATTAAAAATAAACAAAGAAATAAAATGAATAATGAGAGATTAGCGGACTTGATGATTTTATCGGTGGAAAGTGATTTAACGAAATCATTGAACTATGATGAAGTTATTAAGGAATATGCCGAGAAAAAAGTCACAAAAATGCGTCATTAATAATTTTAAAATTTAATAATCTGTTATTGTAATTGTATTGTATTTAATTTCATTGAGATTGTACTTAATATAATAATGTTTAATGAAAATGCAATAAATAATTGTGATTGTACTTTAATATCCTTGTGTGTACTTTTTAATACATATACGAGTATTTAATAAAAATGTAATAAATAATAATTATAACCTTTAATACTGTCTTCTATTTTTTAAATTTTTTTATAGTCAATGGCGAAGGCGTGAGTCAAAGCCAATAAAGAAAAAGAAAACAATTTTTTTTTTGAAACGTGTAGGGCCCCCTGGTATTTTTAAGCCCTGGGCCCCCAAAAAGCTAGATCCGTCCCTGGTGGAGGCCCTGGGGCGGAAAGCTAGTGTGTAGGCCGCTCTTTGAGCAAATTTTTTTCACAAACTTGAAAAATAATCAAGATACAGATAAAAAACTAATTTTAGTTGATGTTTAAATACTTTATTTATTAATAGTATGTATGAATATTTAGGTGAACATAATTGATGATTATGAACATAATCATCTGAATTGAACGAAAGCTTTATTTTATACAGATATATACACTTTTCGCGACTTCTTTTCAGAAAACTTTTGAATTAAATCACTGAAATCCAGTTCTCGGAGTAGATGTTCCAAATTGTTGACAAAATAAAATATATATTTACACTATTTTTAATGTTTTATGTACAGAATCCATTTGCTTTATATGTTCACAGAAGAAAATTTATATTATTACATAATACATGTTTATTAAATTGTCTGTAAGTACTATATTTAGTTTAAACTACAAATAATTATGCTCGTTCAAATCTTTTTGTCGATGAACATTTAATTAGTGAAAATTAAATATATTGTAAAAAAAATGTAAATAAATTTTTTATGAGTAGGCCCTAATATGTGGAGGCCCTGGGCAAACGCCCCTTCTGCCCACTCGTTAATCCGCCCCTGGCTTCTTCAATTTCTTTTTATTTTACACGACTTATTTTTAAATGTATTGAACTTTTCGAAGTGATTAAATTAAATTTTATTTTGTTATCTACAGAATTGGCTCGACAAAAAAAAATGAAAATTCGACGTTCACTTTCGATTAATTCATTTATGTGCTCAATATCTTCATGGAAAACCATTTCGGGGGCATAGCGCCTCAAATTGTTTAAAAACTTTAGGTTTAGTTTAGTTATTGTTGTACTAGAATTAAGTTAGTTAGGCATATTATTTACATTTTTATAGTTTTCAATACTTGCATTCTTACAGTTTTGACTATTTGTATTTCTATAGATTTAATTATTTTCATGTTTATATCGAGCAACAATCAATAAAAAAACTTTAAAATACAAAATGGCTTTTTATTTGTAACATTAATTTATAATAATATTAAATAAAAAGCATATAAAAATAAAAAATATAAACTAAGCAATATAACGTGCTTTAAACAGGATTTGTAAAAAAACGTAAATTTACGAAATTAGAATTATTTTTAGAATTCTCAAATTTATTGTAGAAAATAAATCGAGGCAGTATGATCAATGGAGAAGGTGAATTCGAATTTTTTATATCACAATTATTAATATTTATATTTTATTAATAACAAAAAAATAATTATCTATAGACTAATATAATCAACATATAAATAACAATAGAAATAAATATATTGTTTTTTTAGTAAAATAATATAAATTCTTTTGGTTTAACATATTTGCGGTTTCATGTCAAATCGCATAACATTTACAAACCTATTAAACGTTAAATTTTTGAATACTTTTTTTGGATTTAACTGCTTTTAACCAATCATTTTGCTTGCTTCTTGTTGAAGTGAGTTCTAATTGGATTAATGTATTATTAAAATACACAAATCCAGGAAAAATTAAGGTAAATAATTTATGAATTGATATATGTGTAAGAAAATTAGAATCAAACCCAAAACAAACCCCTTTAAAAAACAAACAAAAAAGATGAATAAAAATCAATAAAATCTTTTGGAATTTTTTCAAAATGTGTTCATAACACACGTTTTTAAATTTTATCAATTAAATGATATCAATCTTTTTTTTGTTTGGTTTTTAAAGGGAAGCAGTGCTGCGTAACCCTTTACAATGCAATTGTGTTCTGGGTTTGATAAATTTTAGTGCGGGAATACTGCACGAGAGGTATTTTCATCATTTTTATATCATTTTGACATTTTTCAAAAAACAAAATTCTATATTTTGGCAAAAAAACATTCACTTTTTTCGAAGCTATCTACTATTTATACGAGGGTTGCCTTTTATATTTCGGGATTCGAGAACAAAATCTAATATTTATCATCAAAAATAGCTTTATTGTTTTTCAAAATATTCTCCATATAGATCAATATACTTTTGCATCCGTTTGAACCAATTTTTGAAGCACTTTTTCTGCTTCGATTGAGGTACCTCCAAAACATGAATTTCAAACGCACCAACCGCTTCTTTAGGTGTCGAAAAACGTTGATCTCACAATTTATTTTTGATGTGTGGGAATAAAAAAAAGTTACTGGGTACAAATCAGGGCTAATCCACCATTCATCATCTGTCACGATGTTATAGACATGTTTGGAAAGCATCGCGATCGTATTTTTTGAGCATTTCTTTTGACCAACTGGCACGAGTCTTTTTTGAGCGATTGTCAAATTATGTGAGCATGTGAGATCGATCCAACGGGAACAAATCTTTTTGACGGCCAAATATGCATGCAATATTGAATGTATGCTACTGATTCCACTTAATGTCCAAGGATGCCTCAATCTCAAAATAAGTCACATGACGATCTTGCAGTATTAGTTCATGCACAACATCAATGTTTTCCAGGACAACAACCGATTTTGGACAACCTTCACGAAATTCGTCGTTGAGCGAACTACGGCTACGATTGCATTCAGTAATCCATCGACAAACACTGGTCCTTGATGGTGTTTCATCGCCAAAAGTCAAATTAAGTTCATCGATGCACTGCTGTTGAATTATTCCACGTCGAAAATTGTAAAATATAATCGCACAAAAATGTTCACTATTTAATTCCAATTTTCGGCCAAGATGAATTTTTTTTTGTATTTTTACTGTAAACAACACAAATAGCACTTGTACGTTAAAACGTTATGAGTACATATTCCGTCAAAAATGTAAAACTTTACGTTAGAGACGTCAATTCCAGATGGCAACACTAGGATTGCCTAATCCCGAAATATAAAAGGCAACCCTCGTATACCTATATTTTTTTAATGCAACATTTTTATGCCATTATGGTAAGCAAGTAACGTATTTTTCTCCTTTCTCTCTCCATCTAAGCTGTATTATTTCACGTATATATTATACGATGTGTCTAAGAAAATTATATGCAATATGCTTTATTGTATTTAAAATGTTTTTACAGAATTATATATTTGATATATATATATATATATATATATATATATATATATATATATATATATATACATAAATATAAAAGAATTTTATATATGTACAATGTATAATACATGTTATTATGCATGCGCTCCTGCCATGCCTTCACTATATGGTGATGTATTATTTGTTATCAAAAAATAATTTCCAGTTGCACTATAAATCAAAATATGTTAATGAATATTTTCTAATAAACAATATTCTATAGTTTGTACCTTTTGTTCACATTATAGCCCATGTATTCAAAGATATTCTCGCAAGAACAAAGTGATGGTATTATTGAACAGAATATATTTCGGTTACATTTTCTTGCAGGAAATGCATTTAAATTGTTTATAGATTCCGCATAATATTTGTAAGACATGTGATGACTGCAAAAATCTGCAAAAAGTAAACATTAGTTTTATTCGATAGGATTGTGCAAAAGCTATTGGAGTAGAACGATTTTGTTCGCTGATTTTAGATTATTATATTTTTATTAAATGCTTTTACAATCGCAGTAAACTAAAATTCTTTTTATTTTTGTATTTGGCGTTGTCGGGATTTGAACTCAGGATCTCCTTCTATCATGGAAGGTGCTCTATCACCGAGCCATAACAAGCCACGACAATCCAAACATATTTTTTCACCTATCATTTATTTTTGATAAGTTATAACTAATCGTCATGTATCATGTCTGGTCACAGACGGTGTTTACGGTCTATTCTATTTTTTTTGGGGGGCGATATTACACCTCAAAAAGAGTCGATAAACTTTAAAACGGTCTTAGTAAAAATCGTCTCATAAGCGAGATAATAATTCAAGCGAGATAATAATTCTTTTAGTTTTTACGGGAAATGATTAATTTGTTTTAAACTCTAGTAATCTAATACTTAATCAGCTTTGTCTAATATAAAATATGTTCGAAGTTATTACCATGTTATTATGATGCATTTCCTTATAAATCAGCAATATATCGACTAATTCAATATTAGAATATCGAAGGTAAAAATAATCAAAATTTTAGTCAAACATAGGTGATGGTAAAAATGAATTACTAAGATAACAACGTTACCTCTCAAATAATAAAACGTAACAACAATTGAACAATACTGATTAAGTATTAGATTACTCGAATTTAAAACAAATTAATTGTTTCCAGTAAAAATTAAAAGAATTATTATCTGGCTTATGAGATGATTTTTACTAAGGCGTTTTAAGGTTTATCGACCCATTTTAAAGTGTATCCTTAAAAGGATACAGAGAAGACTGTAAACACCCGGTATATTAATGCTTATTTAAAAAATAGTAATAAATAAAAATTTACCACTTAAAATTTAATTAAAAATTATGTTTTGTTATTGATAAAATAAACTTCGTTTTCGTAATGCAAATATAAAAATAAATATAACGTTAAAATCAGTCGATTTTCAAACAAATGTTTAATGTTTTATTTTAAATTTTCAATAAAAAAGCTGTCTTAGATAAGTATACCCAAAAGCTGGTACTATAAGTTTGGGATTAACTAATACCGATGTCACACTATACAACTTTGTTTCAGATAACACTTTGTTCAATGAAGAAACAAATATTTTTTTAATTTTTCTATTACGAATATATTATTGTGAAATGAGAAATAAATTGTTGAAGAGTTACTATCAGGGTCAAATAGTGTGAATCAAATCTGTATAGATGTCTCTGAATGCAGTATGGAAATTGTCATATATTACATAAAAGGAGTAAATTTAAGATAAATTATTTGTCGGATCGTGTAATCTGGACTACTTTCTCAATATTTCGAAGATTTGTTGTAGCTGCCAGTAGCAACTAAAGAGATTTCGAAATATAAAAATAGAAAATATAAAAATCTTAAATAACCATTATTAATTAACAAAAAAAAAGTATAATATCATTTTACAATTATAAACCTTATATAAAAATTTCAGATTTTATAAACGTGTAATTTAAACAAGAGAAAATAAAATATGCAATTTGCTTGATAAATTTCAGGTTTTTCTTGATAAAAGTCAATCGATCTCTATTTTCTATCGTTCGTAAAAATTCAAAAAAATTTATATTATTCTGTATAACATTTCACATCTCATATATTTTTTCGAAATAATAATAAAGATATTTAAAGAAAATATGGCCTGTTAAAAAATATATTTACTTGTATTTTATGTAATTTTTATTAATAATGGAATATTGATACTAAATTATTAATTATACATATATTTTTAAATATTACGAATAATCAGTTATATTAAATATGCTCTACAAAATTAATAAAACAATATTTATTCAATCGTTCTCTGCAATTTTGTGTAATCGCCCATACGAGTGTGACTGTTCACCTTAAATGAAATGAGTAACACAGGCGTTTCGTACAACAAAGTTTAACCGAAATAGCAGCGATTCTATTTTCGAGAAACATTTAAGTCATCCATTCATTTCGTACAATAAATTTCGATTATGTGATAGAAATATAAAACAATGAAATTGTCATAAAACCGGTTACTAAACGAATGAATTAAAATATCCAAAAACCAAGCTTGTAGTATCAGCCACAATGACTGATCTCCAACAATCTAAATGTAGTTGGCGTATCTTTATCTATATAATAAAGAACAATATGAATACTGTCTTACCATCTGTAAGATTTTTAGTACATGCCGGTTGAATTCGTTTTCCACGATTTGGAAAGAAATCCACAGTACCGTCTGATCTAGCGTCACCATAATAGCCTTTATCTGTATGAATGACATCAACAAAAACTCCATCAGATGCTGAAAGATGCTCTACAGTTGGTAAATTAAATAAAGGACCCGCTGGATCTAAACCTGTTTTAAATAAATACTTAAAATAATCGTTTTTCTAGTTCTTCGAATATTTCTATTAAAATTGTTTGTTAAGCAGATGTCCATCTAAGTACGTTATTTTATTGTTAAAGACAGTTTATAATTTAATTTGCGTAGTTAATCAATAATTAAGTTAATGACATTTCATGCAACTGGTACTAAATTTTTATTAATTTTAATTACAATTTTTTATTACCTATAATAAACTGTATGCATTTTCAAGTAGTTGAGTGGTAAAATGAGAAACTGAGTGTAAATTAGTTTGAGGATAAGAGCATTTAAAGTTTTATATTGTAAAATATTTTGTTTTATAGATATTACGTTAACAGTAATCTTCAGGCTTTTTCGGTGGATATCCACTGAATTTATTGAATGCCGTGGTTGATCTATCCTTGTCGCAGACATTTCACCATACATCGTAGAAGGTATCCTCAGTGCTTGGTGAAACGTCTGCGACGAGGATAGATCGACTACGACATACCAACCCAGAAAATGCTATAAATTCAATATTAGGTTCATTTTGTAAAGCTTGAGTTTTTAGGTAGGTAGATTTCAAGTATATCGTAAATTTCGAAATAAATTTATCTCGAATTTGCGTCGTTTTATTTTTTTCAAGTGTCATTTAGACTTTACTCTCTATTCAAGAAAAACATGTTTTTAATATGCAATAGTTTCGATAAAATTCAAGTATTTGTATTTTTTCAAAACTTTAATCTGAATTCTGCCTGGGAACGGTTTAACTAGAACCGCAATTCAGCTAACATAATTCAAAATCTTTATGTATATGCAGAGTTTGAAGCAAGCAAAACTTTATTATCCCTTTTATAAGGCTTTTTCAAAATTTACGATTTAAAATACAATTTCTAGAAATATGTCAGTTACTCCACTTTTCTATTCAAAGATTTATTTTGAAATTAAAATGTGTACCTGTCAGCCAAGGTAATTTTGGAGTTCCGTAAGTCCTTGCCGCTTGAGACATAACCTGACTGCCTAAACTATGACTAAGTAAATGTATTAAATCAGCTGATTGTACAGTAGACGTATATTGTTTTATGTATTGTCCGAGAGCTGTACCAATGTTAGTAACATTCAAGAATGATGAAAGGTAATTCAAAATAAACTGATTTTGATTTTTTACTAATGCTGAGTAATCAAATACGGCTAAATTTATATCATGTTTGACTAAAAACGCTGAAAAAAAAAACCATAAAAAATGTAATTTTATAATTTCAATAACAAATATTATAATTGGCGCATGGGTTCCATAGCATAAAAAAATACAATAGGCCAATTAATAAAAGTTCCAACAGGTAGCCATAGCATAGACTAATAAATTTGGTCTGTGCCTGTCGAAAGTGTTTCACACTGCGGCAATTGATTTACACCAGTTTAATATGTAAACTTACAGACGTCACAAAATTTTTTTTACATAACATAAATATAAAATACGTATATTTACATACATACATAATCACGCTATGTATCCAACAGGGTGTGGCACAAACTCTTTTTATCATTCCGTAATCAATCTCCTCCAAACATTCCTATCCAAACAAGCAACTTTCGTTTCATGCACATTCATAATTTTTCTCATACGTATATTTTATGCAAGTTTACTTACTTTTCCGGTAAAACAATCTATATATAATATGGTAAATTTATTATTTTACTTAAAATTATATAATGATATTATTTTTACAGATAATTTGCTGAAATAATATGCAATTTTTTTACTATGGTTTTTATGTGAAACGGCAACTTTTTTACAGTGCAGTTTCGATTGGCACCAAGCTAATGTTTGCTTTTTAATTATCGTATTCTTATATTAATTTTGAATGAGATTTAGATTTTTTTTATGGAATTCAGCTGCTTGCCATAATATTGAAATGAAAGATTTCTAGATACAATAGCTATGTTGGCATAATAGTTTAAAACTGTCGGCAATCGTCAGGAATTTGCATTGGATAAATAGATTTTACTGCGGAAATGCTGTAAGAGAAGTATTTTTATCATTATCATATCATTTTGACATTTTTCAGAAAAAAACTTTATTCATTTTTTCAAAGCTATTTACTATTTGTATATTTTTTTTAATACGATATTTTTAAACTATTATACAAGTAACGTATTTTTCTCTTTTCTCTCTCTATATAAACTGTATTATTTCACGGAGATGCAGTGTACGAGGCAATTATATACGATGTATGTAAGAAAATTATGTACAAATTGTTTTTAAAAACTATTGTATACAATGTGTTTTTAGGAATTATATATTCAATGTGCTTAGAGAATTTTATATACAATGTTTTTTTTATAAATAAATATGCAATGTGTCTCAAAATCATATACAGGGTGATTTATTAGTAATTGGAAATATTTTAACTGGAGTATCCTGGGCTTAGAATATAAAGATTTAACGCAAATCACTTAGATAAAATGTGGCTCCTTACTGAGCTACAGGCTGTTTTATTTAATAATTTAAAAACGATTTTTGCCCAGTATTTAAAAACTATTTGACGTATCTTTATCATACTTGGCAGGAAGTGTAGGTACCGTACACCATACTAAATTATGTTAAATTAAAGTTTCTGGCTAGTGCCAGTAGCGTACAACAGGGGCAAGTGAAAGGTTGATCCTTCCTAAATTCTACGCCACTGGCGGAATTTTTATTTTAGCACAATTTTTCGATTCTCCAATACTTTATGTGTAAAACACATGTTCTTCTTTCGTAACGATAAAGTCACTATTTTTCAAGATATTTAAAGTTAAACATAAGCTGCATCTTTGGGATTGTTTCAAAATTGGCTCAAAAAAATCTGAAAAAATTCAGTAAAATAGAGAAAAAAATTAGCTACATAATAAATAAGTCACTTTTTTTCTAACTTATTCTGGTTTGGCAGGAAAAATTATTGAAAATTAATATTTTTTGCATTTTAATTTTTTATTTTCAATAATTTTTCCTGCCAAACCAGAATGAGTTAGAAAAAAAAGTGACTTAGTTATTATGTACTGTGCAAAAATTGCTTTTAAATTTTTAAATAAAACACCTTGTAACTCAGTAAGGAGCCACATTTTATCTAAGTGATTTGCGTTAAATCTTCATATTCTGAGCCCAGGATACTCCAGTGAAAATATTTCCAATTAGGAATTACTAATAAATCACCCTGTATACAATATGTCTAAAAAAATTTATGTACAAAATATTTAAAGAATATTTATTTTTACATATACGTATTGTTCTACGGAGGGCGCGCGTGCGGGCGCCTTACATCATTTCAAATTTGTGTACTGTATGTTTTTTATATATGAATATACTCTTCGCGAACACTTAAATCATACTGCGTTTGCTCCTGACAATTACTGATAGCTATAAACTATTCTTTGAATGAAGCTAAATATCTGGTTTAGTAGCAAAACGTAACATATTAGCTTGTAAACATTAATAAATATATTATCAGTTAAAGAAAGGTTGCTGTACTGACAGACAAAAAAAATTATTTTTTTAACATAAATTTAAGTAATTACTATAATGTCTAGAAAATTTGGTTGGAAGAGATTTGTCAATACCTAATGTATGTCAGAAGTTACAGCAGGTAATTATATATACTGTGTAATTATAGGTAATTATAATATCTGGTTTAGTAGCAAAACGTAACATATTAGCTTGTAAACATTAATAAATATATTATCAGTTAAAGAAAGGTTGCTGTACTGATAGACAAAAAAAATTATTTTTTTAACATAAATTTAAGTAATTACTATAATGTCTAGAAAATTTGGTTGAAAGAGATTTGTCGATACCTAATGTATGTCCGAAGTTACAGCAGGTAATTATATATACTGTGTGGAAATTAAGTATAAGGAATAAACTCAGTAATTCCGTTGATATTATTTTTTTGGAAAAAATCTCGAAGGGGTATAGCGATTTTGACTACAGCGAATATTTTCAGCTTATTTTCAGTTTCTTATGTCATTTATTTTTCATGTTATGACGTCATCGATTTTTTTAAAAATAATAATCTATATTTTTTATTATTGATTATGGTAGTACTTTTTATTTCAATTCCAACCATAGAAAATTTTCAATATGTTACATTTGAAAAAAATTGAGAAAAATAGTCTTAAATTTCAAATATTAAAAATGAATTAAATTAGCAAAATGAATCTAGTTTTTTCCAAAAACTTAATATCAACTGAATTACTGAATTTATTCCTTACTCAATTTCCACACTATATATATATATATATATATATATATATATATATATATATATATATCAATATTCTCGAAAGAAAAACTTTGAACGCATTTTTTTCGGAACAGCATTGTTCAACGCGCGGGGCGCTCCAGTGCTTCAAGAGATGAACGGATTCACTTGATTCTTTGTGCACTAGACAGGAAATTTAATTTTGGGGGCCCCGACGAGCCGTCTTTTTAAAAAATCGATTTATAATTTTTTTTTGTTCTTTAAAGAAAAAAGAAAAACAGAGTAAAAAAGTGTTTTTTCAAATGGCTGCTATTTTGTTAGCTTGTTAGCAAGGGATTTTTTAGATAAAGAAAACGATAGGACCCCCCCTCCCAAATTTAATCTTAATTATTAATTTTTAATGCCTTTCTGATTTAGATACACAGGGAAAGCTGTGGAACGCCCCGCGCAAAAAAAAACATGGTTGGTGCGGAGTGCTAGTGCTGCCATTTTGTTTTTGTTTTTTTTTACGAAAAAAAGGATTTTATTGTACATTAACCAAAGAATAAAATTAGTTAAACCCCATTCTAAAAAAGCACTTCTTCTATGAGAAAAAATTCCCAAAATTTCACCCAATTTTCAAGCTACAATACAGCAATCTCCCCTTAATAAGTATTTGTAATATTACTTCGTTTAAAAATAAATAAAATAATAAAAACGATACGAAGAACAAACAGTGTTTTTCTCGCTTTAATAAATGCATTGGCTGGTACCACAAGCTCGGTTTTAACTAATACCGGTTAATGTCATAAGAACAGCTCTAATAATAATTTTATTTACCTTCTCCTATAACTACACTTTCTTCAGAGAATGCGCTGTCGCCCCAGCCATGAAAATAAAATACTGACTTATTTTTTTCGTTAAAATAACTGAAATTTCCAAATTCCAAACCGTCTTCTAATTTTAATTTTGCATAGTCATAATACGTAGGACTGAAAATTTATATTAATTTTATCTAAATATGTTAATGAATATTTTTTTTTATATTAATTCCAAAATAGAGGAAGATTCAAACAAATTAAAAAATAATAAAATTAAATAATTTCTCTTAAACCACAAACAATAAATTAAGAAAAAAGAAGCTATATACGTATTTCGAAAGCTAAGCTTTTGTCATCAGTAGCAATCGATAAAGTTAAAGTCCTAATCAGTGATCTAACGAAAAGTTACACAGATACTCAACGTACCTAGCGATAAGTAATCTTTGACCTCTGAATACGTTGCGTAATTGTGTAACCTTAGATCACTGATTACGACTTTAGCTTTATCTTTTGCTGTTGATGATGAAAGCTTAGCTTCCGAAATACATATATAGCTTTTTTCTTAATTATTGTTTGTAGTTTAAGGTGTAGTTTTAAGTTAAAAAGTGATTTATTAATAAAACTAACAATAAAGATTACGTATTTTTTTAAAATAAATAAAAATTTTGTTATATCGTTACCCTTTTATTAAATATATAAAAATATTATCCGTAACATCTGTGGGTACATTGCTAAAAGCTACTTTTTTCGCATCTCCTACAAATAAGAACTATTATTAATAAATTGTTAAAACAAAGATGTAAAAATAATATCGGATTATGCAAGAATTTTAATGTTCTTACTAATTTTTTAATATTTAATTTGTAAATTTATCGAAAACATGTGAAATCAGTATTAAAATGATTGTACTTTACCGTTTCTTGTAAAAATATACACAATTACAGCACAAAAGAGAATGCTTGCCTTCAAAGCCATTGCGAAACTAATCTATAACATTTTGTGTCTTATATATTTATTGTAATGTTGTATAATAAATTGTAATGCATTAATAATTTTTTATTTTCTTTGTATGATAACGTATCTACGTAATGTAAAATTATTACTGGTTAATCTACCGTTAAATAAATTATTAACGTGTTTCTGGTTAAAATTTGGTAGTTATAACAAAACTGTTGACGAAATTTTATAACAAATGTAGATAAAAAGAACAATTTGTATATTTCTTTTGTCACAAAAGTCAATTATTGTTTTTATATTATGTATGATAAAAATTGCCCTACAAAAGTGATTTTACAACTTTAACAATTTGTCGTGTCAATCAAATGAAAATGATGAAAATACCTTTTGTACAGTATTCCCACAGTAAAATCTATTTATTCAGCGGTTAGAGGATAGATTTAACTACAGTTTAATATGCGCCAACATAATATTTGCCACTTTTTACCACAGAAATATCTATTTCAATATATATATATATATAACTAATAAAAATGACTGAAAATTATATTACTGTCTAATAAAACATTTTTTTCTTCAAGCGTATCAAAATATTGATATTACCTATGGAGAAGGATGTCATTATGTTACTACTACAATAATGTGAATATTATTATACAGTCGTTCATCATCATCATCATCATCAGTTTCCGTAATTCTTAGGTGGAATATAAAGCTACATGCTTGAGAAACTAAACATATAAATTTGTAACAATTTTTTCTTGCATTGTCAATGGTAGGGGTCGTTAGTTCACAGCCAAGCAAGAGACCTGCAGCTTATAGTGAGTTCCCAACAACTCATGCCCAGCCGATATCAGTTCAAGTATAAGGATTCAATACTAGAAATAATATATTTAATATAATTTCTGGTGTGGCCTACAGTAGTTACTATATACGTATATAAATCATTAGCCTACAGTAGTTACTATATAATTAAAACAACACCTCAAATCAAACACAACACTTACAAATATAACTACGAAAGATAACATATATCTTAGCACCAGTACTTATGATAAACGTATGTGTAATAAAATAACAAAAATATTTAAAAACTATAACATAAAAATAGCTTTTACAAACAAATTTAAATTATGTAATTTATTAAATAATAACTTAGATCCGATTAACAATTCTGAAAAATCAGGTATTTATAGTATAAAATGCTCTAATTGTACAAAAGTGAATGTAGGCCAAACAAAGCGTAAAGGAGGTAGCAGGATAAGCACAGGGAATCGGCCCCAGACGAATTTTGACTTGTCGTAGCTTTTGACCGCTTAAAAACTAGTAAAAAACAAGATTCGGATGGTTTTTAAATTTCTAATCCGTAACGGTAATTTCAAAACGGTAAAAATCTTTTTTTTGCTATAATTGTAAAAAAAATAATTTTTTATGTAGTTAATTTGTTTTAACCAAATTATTAGTAACAGTATAATATTCTACAGACTTTAGAGTATACATACAATTATTTTCAAGAGTTTTTTACCGGTTTTGACCGTTACAGAATGTTTTAAAACGGAAAAAACTTTTAAAATACCATATTTTTCGTATAAATGTCGTGTTTTCTAAGGTTGTATTTGATGTAGAAAAAAGTCGCAAATACAAAATGTAGCCCTTTTCTTGGGGAACACGATTGTCTAAACCGCGGTTAAAAATCTTGATCCTATAAGGCGATAAATGAATTTTAGTAAAGGATTGCATATACAGAATGAACCAAAAGCCCCGAAACGGTCAAATATCTCTAAAAATATATTTTCGATCAACAAAATAAAAAACACGTGTTTAATCTTTTTCAAAAAGCTATCCACTGATATCCCACCTGACCCCCTACACCCACCCCCAGGCGCAGGCGGGGTGGTCAACTTTGAAATTTTATTTAGAATTTTTAATAATTTTTCCTGCCAAACCAGCATAAGTTTGAGAAAAAAGTTACTTAGCTATTATGTAGCTAATTTTTTTCTCTATTTTACTGAATTTTTTCAGATTGTTTTTAGCAAATTTTAAAAAAAGTCTTATTTTGAAAAAATCCCATTGGTTAGAGATTTTCAAAAATTCAGTTTTTAATTTTTTTCTACTAAACGATGCATCCTAGAATAATGGTTTATTCACCAAATTATATTACTCATTATTCCGCATTTTTCCATATCATGCTTATTTTCCTACACTTCATAGTTTTTGAGAAAAAAAATAAAAACAAAAAAATCAAAAGAAAATTCTAGAGCCCACACGGCACATGCTAGCAAATTAAAACTAAAACCAAATTATAGAACTTATTATGCCCTATCGAAAAGTATTCTAAGTATTTCTTCGAATTTTACTCGAAAAAATAGTATTTTGCAATTTATCGAAATTACATGTTAAAGTCCTATGTTCTGGGGTCGCGGTCAACACACTATATTTCTATTTCTATATTTTCTATATTTCTATATTTCTATTAATTACAGCGCTATCTATCATAAATAGAAAAAAATGTTTTAGACAAATAATACGTATTTTTAGCCATAGAATTCAAATCTGTAATAAAAAATAGGGGTTCCTATTTAAAATTTTAAAGTTGACCACCCCCCACCGCTTAGGGGTGGGTGTAGGGGGTCAGGTGGAATATCAGTAGATAGCTTTTTGAAAAAGATTAAACACGTGTTTTTTATTTTGTTGATCGGAAATATATTTTTAGAGATATTTGACCGTTCCAGGACTTTTGGTTCATTCTGTATATGCAATCCCTTACTAAAATTTATTTATCGCCTTATAGGATCAAGATATTTAACCGCGGTTTAAACAATCGTGTTCCCCAAGAAAAGGGCTACATTTTGTATTTGCAACTTTTTTCTACATCAAATACAACCTTAGAAAACACAACATTTATACGAAAAATATGGTATTTTAAAAATTTTTTTTCGTTTTAAAAAATTCTGTAACGGTCAAAACCGTTAAAAAACTCTTGAAAATAATTGTATGTATACTCTAAAGTCTGTAGAATATTATACTGTTACTAATAATTCGGTTAAAACAAATTAACTACATAAAAAAATTTTTTTTTTACAATTATACCAAAAAAAAACGATTTTTACCGTTTTGAAATTACCGTTACGGATTAGAAATTTAAAAACCATCCGAATCTTGTTTTTTACTAGTTTTTAAGCGGTCAAAAGCTACGACAAGTCAAAATTCGTCTGGGGCCGATTCCCTTTGCTTATCCTGCTACCTCCTTTCGTCTGTTTCTGTATTTTAAAACAAATTAAAATTAGGACCGAATAGAATACGTTTATGTAACAGATTTTTAAATTAATAAGAGCATTTTTTAATTAATTTTTAAATTTTTTAATAATTTTTTAATAAATATCCGAAAGAAGACCGAGCTTCGTTCGTTCAAGAAAGACTTAAAAACATACTAAAAAAAATTATGTAATTTTACCTACAAACCATGAAACACTACAATGCCCAGTAATTATAGATATAATTACTCAACTGCTCTACATTTTAACATAATTGTTTAAAAATACATAAATATCAGAACTATTACAAATATTATGTATAATGATATTACCAACAGGATGCAAAAATACACATATATGTAATATTACAGTTTTTTTTTTTTTAGTAAATTTGCTATCAGGAATTTTCCATAAATAGGTAAAATTTGTTTAGTTCTGTATTATTATTATTGGCATAATTACATACATTTTTAAATTTACATACAGAATGTATTTTGACATATTGTTATCTTATATAGTTAAGTTAGCAACAAATGTCAAATGAGACAATCATTTTTGAACAGAGGGTAGTAGTATTTTTATTAAATATCAAGTTAACTAGTTTAATTAATATGATTGAATCAATATTAATTAGGACAAGATTCAAAAATTTTGAAGTTAAAAAAATTAGACAAATCAAATTCTACTGATATGATAAAATTTGTGTTGGTAAAATAATTCATTTCTAAAAATAAAAAAGTAATTGCGTAATTGAGGCCTCCAAATTGCAAGACTCCTAAGCTACACCTTATTTGACTTATGCGTAAATCCGGTCCTGATCTTATCCATCGAATGTAATTAAAACTTAATAACTAAATCTATTTAAAAGCGGATGTTAATTAATAGTTCAATTTGCAGTGTGCTAGCACTTATCAAATTATAACTGTCTGAATGAAATTTTTGAACAATAAATTATTATTTTTATAAATATTCAGCCCAACAATAGGGTCGTTGAACATTTTTCTTTTTTTATTTTTTTAATCAAAAATATACATTAAAATAACTACGTAAATATATGTTTTAAAGCAAAATTATTTATAATAATTAAGAAAATAAATTTTCAAGTTGAATGTCAAATTTGAATTTGCTCGTCATGACGTGTACCCCATTCAAAAATTTTGAAAATGTAAGATAATTCCTTTTTTGCTTAACTATGGGGTTCTATCTTTTTTTTTTTTTGCGATAAAAACAAAATAATAATGCCTATTCTTTTTTATAAACTAAAGTTAAAATTTTTCTCAAAAATTTCACAAGTTACTACTGTGTCATTGCTAAGCCTAACCTAATTTACCCTAAATAGCCATTTGCGTAAAAATACTGTATGTATAAATAGCCAATTGCGTATACATACCATATGTATAAATAGGGTTACCAACTCGGCCCAGGCCGAAAAGAGTACATTTCTTAAACAAAAATCGTACACATACACACATATATGTATATATATATATATATATATATATATATATATATATATATATATATATCTCGTGTTATCATTTTCATCAATAAACATTTATAGATTTAATATATAAAAAATTGCTAAGATATGAGATACATGTATTTTAATATCAAAATGAACAATTTAAACAAAAATATACAATGTACTTTTTACCACATATTATACGACGAACACAACGTAACTTACAAACGAAAAGTTCGTAGAATACGAAATACTTGTAAATAGAAAATCAAAATAAACAATATTAACAAAAATACGATCAAACTAAGAGCGTTTGAGCCTTGAAAGTATGGATATTTACAACTTGTTTACATTTTTTTCAGTATTGTGGCATCAGTGTATTTTTTTTTAAAAGAGTACATTTATAGTATTTTTTGAAAAAGTAAGAGTACATAATTTTCCTTGCTCAAAAAGAGTACATGTACTCTTAAAAGAGTACGGTTGGTCACCCTATGTATAAATAGCCACTTTCAAAAAAAAAAGTTCTGTTTTCTAGAAAAACACAAAACATTTTGTAACGCTACACGTCTTTTTCAAAATCACAGCAATAAATTTTTATTGCATATAAAATACGTATGGTTCGATGTAAAACTAACGATACATTCATGTATTCTATTAAAATTGTTACACGTATGACATAATCTATCTGTGTTTAGTACTTTGAAAATGCAAATTAAACTTAGATGTATTTCGAATTCATAAAAGATTCAATGACATTGACATAACCTTGTTTCAATGTGAATTTAAAATACAAATATTTAAAAAAATCTGCTACGTTACTTCAAATATGTATGAATGAAATATCTAGTTACTATATATAGATGTTAAATTTTATATTTAAACTAGAATTAAGACAGAACGACAATCATTCATTTATTTTAAATTAAAAAAAAAAACTAGACTTTGTGTATAAAATCTGTAGATTCAAAATAGTATATTATGTTACGAAACACAAAAAGACATATACGATTTTTGCTCTTCAAGCGTTCTAAGCGAAGTGCTAAATTAAAAATAAATAAAAATACATGCCAAGTAACCTTAACCAGTTATAACAGTTGTACAGTAGTATGTATTATATTATTTATATCTGTGTTACGTGATTTCTGAGAAATATCATCGGAGACGTCAAATTAAATACACTTGATCGTGTTACTTTGGTTGAATATGCAGTTTGTGACCACCCTGGACCAGTGCACATTGCATTTCTTGCTCACACCTTTTCAATAATTAAATTAAAATTCAAGCGAAAATAAACAATGCAATTGTCAATTAACTTTAACTTGACATAATAATCTTCAATATGACCGCAGAAGATGTGAGATTAAATACAGTTGACGTTGTAGTTATGTTTGGTATTGCTACCAGTGGTGTATATAATAACTACTAGTATAATAATGTCATTATTGTACTAGTAATATAATGACCTCTTTCTACATAAGCAATATGATAATGTAATATTAATATTATGACATGTTTGAAAAAAAAAACTTATTCAAAGTTCAATATATTTACCACTTAGCTAACAGAAAGTAAAAAATAATTGAACTATAAAATGAAATTTCTATCGTTCATTTTACATACACTTGACAAAGTTCCAAAACTAAAATTTATATCGCAAATTTTTATCTGTTAAAAATTTATTTAATTTGTCTAATATGTCAAAATCAAAATTAATAAAACAGTTAATTTGTGCACTTTCATTAGGCCATTTTTCAACATTTTTCAGAAATAAACCTAAAGTCGTTTTATTTTAAAAGTACTCTTATATAAGTTTATACGAATGATATAAAATAACCCTGAACTAAAATAATTTTTACCAATAAAACAAAATTGCAATTTTATTTTGTATTTGTTTTTGCTGTAACTGCAAATTTTTAAGCATAGTCTATTTTAAAACGATTTTAGTTAAATACATTTTTTCATATTTATTTCGAATTGTATTTATGCTGTTTTTTTTATCAACTAATTAATTTATATATATATATATATATATATATATATATATATATATACAAATAAATAAATATTTTTTAAATATAATCAAAGCTAAATAAAGCTTTTGAAAATTATAATAAAATTAATTAATTAAGCTAGCTTAGCTAGCCGAACAATGACTGGAAAACTTGTAAAATTTTTGAAAAACAAAAATCTCACCTTTAGTATAGAAAAATTAATTGACAAGTAAATGTACGAGTATTTTGTAGGGTTCAATGACCCTGTCCGAAACTATATCATCGTCATTAGAAAGACAGCCCTTGGTGGGCCAAGGCCTCGAGAGTACATTACAAACCGTTTCCTACCGCGCGTAATTATTCATTTTGATGTGAGTAAAATGAAAAATGCACATATCCATTTGTTGGCAACACTGTAGAAATTATATAAAATTAAAATGATTAAAAATAAAATAAAATAAAATTAGTCTTTAGTTTTCTTGGAATACTGAATCATTTATTTAAAAATCAATGAATTTTATTGTATTTTTCATTTCTCTTATTTTTCTTTACATATTTTTCTTAAAATTTTGTTTATAAAACGATTTTTAATTTTTATAGATAAAAACTAAAAAATTATAAAAATCATAAAAGCCGTATTTTAGATAAAATTTACAAATACAAACAAAAAAATATTGCTCGATAGATTTTGTCTAATTATAAGCTACTTTAATTTGCTCATTTTTATAACGCAAAATATTTTATATTTACTATTACAAAATAAAGTTAGCTATAGTAACAGTAAGAGCTATAATAATTGTAGGCGTTACCGTCGTTCAATTAAAAATAACAAAATTCCATATTTTTCGTAATTTTTTCAATAATATTTATATATATAAATTTACTTCATTTTTACATTTTCCTAAAAAAAATTTAAATTTCATACTTGACTTTTCCATTTCGATTCCACAACTAGAAAAATAATAAAAATTTTTGTAACTACATAGAAAAACTTTCGGAAACAAGTTTTGTTTGAAATTTTAAAGAATACAAATTTTTGTTTTACAGTATTTTAAATAACGGTATTTGCCCGAATATAACGCGACACCGAAATTTTTCAGAAAGATATTTAGAAAAAAAAAAATGATTCGAATTTATTTTTCATAAAAGAATTACAAATAAAATTCAAAATCAAAGTTAGTTATGTTAAAACAAAAACAAAACATTATCAGTTTAGAAAATTGCATGACTAGCTTCCGGTAAACGACTTTCTATCGCGTTCTTTAACTGTATTTCATCATTTTCCACATTCAAAATGGTAAGTTTATTGATATGATAATAATCAAATATTAGTAAATTATGAAAAATCATAAAATAATAGGCCCCCGTATTCTCACCTCATTTATAAAAGTGATTTTTGCCAAAAGTGCTTTTGACGTTTACTTAAAATTATTTATTAAACATTTTCTAATAGTTTATTTCAATTTTATAATACCAAATATAATAAAAATGATCAAAAATAGAAAAACTATTTATATATGATCAAAAACAGAAACAAAAAATTATTTTGAAATTAATGATAAAAGCACTTTTTCAGGAAAGGGTGAGATGAGAATACGGGCCATAGTTTTTTCTTGATATTTAATATTTGATTTGACAAACCGTTAGAAAGCTGCATTTTTTGGAATATATACAAATGTTTGATAGTCACGTGATGTTCTAAATCTCAACCAATCAGGAGTTGTTTGTTTCAAATCAAAAATTAAA
This sequence comes from Clivina fossor, assembly GCA_963966155.1. Taxonomy (NCBI): domain Eukaryota; kingdom Metazoa; phylum Arthropoda; class Insecta; order Coleoptera; family Carabidae; genus Clivina; species Clivina fossor. The sequence continues at coordinate 25,930,011 of OZ014550.1, forward strand.
TATCGGTGTGGTTCTGTAGTTGCATCTTTATAGGCTTCTAATATAAATTTAATATTTTCGAGAAATACTTGTCTTGCTAAATGCGAAAATTTTTCAAATAAATAATATAACTTGCATTTAATGATATATAAAATATAAAATATATAAATATAAATATATATAATATAAAATTATAATTAAAATAATACTGACTGTCAAATAACAATAATTTAATATCGACGAAAAATTTTACAATTAATATATCATTTATATTCATTAATATAGGTATACATCACATAAAGCATACTATTGATATTAAATATAAATAGTTTTCAAATTATTTCATATTAATATATATATATATATATATATATATATATATATATATATATATATATATATATATATATATATATAATAATCGATTTTTAGAAAAGTAGTCAGAAAAACGGGTAGGTGTAAATCAGAAACTCATTTCCGATTAATTGTCAAGCTTTCGATGGCAATATTCCATCTTCTTCAGGACATTATCAACTAAAGTTAGCAAAATTTATATTCTAACATTCGTTGTTTGTATAATTGGCAAGTTTTATACACAGAGATAAACATGAAGCACATGTAATAGTCAAAATTAAATAAAATCAAAATGTATAATTTTAACAGCTTGTCTATAATTAAAATAATGGGGTCGTTGCGCTCATTTTTTTAATTTTTTTAGTGAAAAAAAATAAATATATATATATATATATATATATATATATATATATATATATATATATACGCCCCCAATATCAATAATATATATATATATATATATATATATATATATATATATATATAATGAGCATTATTATATTATTCATATCAAGTGCACTTGAATGAAAATAAAATTCAAAATCAAAGTTGTTTATGTTAAAACAAAAAACAAAAATTTTCACTTTAGAAAAAAATTGTATTACTAGCTTCCGGTAAACGTCGTTTTATTGTCCATTAATTGTATTTTATCATTTTCGACATTCAAAATGGTAAGTTTATTGATATGATATGATAATGATAATGTAAATTAAGAAAAATAATAAAATAAATCGTTTTTTTCTTGATATTTAATATTTGATGACTAACGGTTTGTCATCAAATATTAAATATCAAGAAAAAAACGATTAATTTTATTATTTTTCTTAATTTTCATTATTATTATCATCATATTCATAATGTAAATTAAGAAAAATAATAAAATTAATTGTTTTTTTTTTGATATTTAATATTTGATGACAAACCGTTAGTCATAAGTCATACGTGGCAAGGTATGCGGCGTCAGTCCGCCATCTTATAACTTTATCGGGTTTCTTTCATATTAATCAATTTTATTTATTTATTTATTATAGCGTGAGGTAATCTCCATCCATGTTGGTCAAGCTGGTGTCCAGATTGGGAATGCCTGCTGGGAACTTTACTGTTTGGAGCATGGCATCCAGCCTGATGGTCAAATGCCATCTGACAAAACTGTCGGTGGAGGAGATGACAGTTTTAACACATTCTTCAGCGAAACTGGAGCAGGCAAACACGTTCCCAGAACTGTTTTCGTTGATTTGGAACCCACAGTAATCGATGAAGTTCGTACTGGAACATACAGACAACTGTTCCACCCTGAACAGCTCATTACTGGTAAAGAAGATGCCGCCAATAATTATGCTCGTGGTCACTACACAATCGGCAAGGAAATCGTTGACTTGGTATTGGACCGTATCCGTAAATTGGCTGATCAATGTACTGGACTTCAAGGTTTCTTGATCTTCCACTCGTTCGGCGGTGGTACCGGCTCCGGTTTCACTTCGCTCTTGATGGAACGTTTATCTGTCGACTATGGCAAGAAATCTAAACTCGAATTCGCTATCTACCCAGCCCCTCAAGTTTCCACCGCTGTAGTAGAACCCTACAACTCAATCTTGACCACCCACACAACTTTGGAACACTCTGACTGCGCCTTTATGGTCGATAACGAAGCTATTTACGATATTTGCCGTCGTAACTTGGACATTGAACGCCCAACCTACACCAACTTGAACAGACTTATGGCCCAAATTGTCTCCTCGATCACGGCTTCCCTTCGTTTCGACGGCGCTTTGAATGTTGATTTGACTGAATTCCAGACCAATTTGGTGCCCTACCCCCGTATCCATTTCCCTCTCGTCACTTATGCCCCGGTTATCTCGGCTGAAAAGGCTTACCATGAACAGCTCTCTGTGGCCGAAATTACTAACTCCTGCTTTGAACCCGCCAACCAGATGGTGAAATGCGATCCACGTCACGGCAAATATATGGCTTGCTGCATGTTGTACCGTGGCGACGTCGTACCGAAGGATGTAAATGCTGCCATTGCCACCATTAAGACCAAGCGTACCATTCAGTTCGTGGACTGGTGTCCAACTGGATTTAAGGTCGGAATCAACTACCAACCACCCACTGTTGTACCCGGTGGTGATTTGGCTAAAGTACAACGTGCCGTCTGCATGTTGTCCAACACCACTGCTATTGCAGAGGCTTGGGCTCGTCTGGATCATAAATTCGACTTGATGTATGCCAAGCGTGCTTTCGTCCACTGGTACGTCGGTGAAGGTATGGAAGAAGGTGAATTCTCCGAGGCCCGTGAAGATTTGGCTGCCCTAGAAAAAGATTACGAAGAAGTTGGCATGGATTCCGCCGAGGGAGAAGGCGAAGGCGCCGAAGAATATTAAATTTCATTCTCATCAAAGCTATTATTTTTTTTTTATATTTTCCAGTTCTATTTTGTTTTGTTTTTTATTTATTTAAATTTGTCTAAATTTTCGACTTGAAGACTCCAGTTCCGACTCCACACGTACTCCTGATGTTTTTAATGTTTTCAACAACTAAAATGTTAACTTAAAAAATATATCATGTCAAAATAACTCGTAAAATAAAGACGTTCTAGTAAATGATTATGCAGTTTTATTTTTAACTCAATAAAATATATTTATTTTAAATTTATTAATTACATAAAAATAATAATCCCCATATTCATGAAACAATTATTATGGGACTTTATAAAACAGTTATATGGTTACATTTAATAAAAGTTGTTAAACAAAGCATGGATATTCTAGAATTAGTTATATCAGCGTTTCCCAACCAGTGCTCCTCAGGGGCTCCGCATCCGTTTCACAATATAAAAGAAATAAAAATCAAAATAAGAAGATTACAGAAAATTACATTCTAAACTAAAATTTGCCAATTTGAATGGTGTCCGAGTGCAGGGGCAGGGGCGCTTAAATTATAAAAATATAATTGTAAAATTCTATCTAATATATAAAATTCTTGTGTCACAGTTTTAGTGTTTATACTCCTCCGAAACGGTTTGACCGATTTTGATGAAATTTTATATGTATATTCAGTAGGTATGAGAATAGGTTTATAACTAATTTTTATACCCCTAAGTGTTAAGAGTGGCTTACCCTAAAAAAAAAAATTTTATTTTTTGGACAAATTTTTTTTTGGCTATTTTTTTATGGTGTGCCATTAAAAAATACATTTAGTCCTAAATTTTTATCCTTCTACCACCAACCCCTACTTTTTAATAGCATTTTATATTTTTTAATCCCGGTCGATATCAATGGGGTTCCGTTTAGCCAAACTCAATAAAATTAAATAAATAAATAAATTTGTAACTTTGGGAAGTTGTTATTCCAATTGAAATTATTGTTATTTGAATTTGAAGAATTCCAGTTGCTATTTTGATTTTTGTTCCTTTTCCGGTTCTGGTTACTGTTGTTCCAGTTTGGATTAGAGTTATTATTACTCCAATTGGAGCTGTTATTCGCGTTATTGTTGTTGCTGTTGTTCCAGTTAGAACTGTTTGCGTTATTGTTCCAATTGGAACTGTTATCATAAGTCAAGTTAGAATTGTTATTCCAATTGGAGGAATTATTATTATTCCAATTAAAAGAATTGTTACTATTCCTGTTATTACTTCTTTGGTTCGAACGATGCGATGATTTCATCAAATTCATGAAATCCGTCAGCAAATACAATCTATTTCTCTTCTTTTTTATTGCACCAAATTGTACTCCATGGTGAAGCGATTGTGTAACAGCTTTTTTAGCATGTTCGGCGGGCACATTACATTCGGTAATAACATAATCAGTTATTGCCTTTTTACTTGAACCTTGATTATCTTGCAAATTCTTAATAGCGCCAACAACCAAAGCAGCTTGTTTTCTTATTGATACCAACATTTTCATTCTTCAATCAATCGAATTTTGCATGCAAAGTATAGCAAATAGAAGCAGAAGAAATACAAATAACTGAAAGAAAAAATAAAAATAAATATACAATAATTTACTGTTTACATACCCATAGCTAATGAAAAACTGATACGATATTATTTTTAAATACAGTTGTTTATTTTACATAGTTTGCTTCTTACAAGTTCATGGCTTTTTCTAATATGTAAAGCAAAAGCCAAATATACCTGTCACTGAATGTACTGCAAAACGAAGTATCGCTAGGAAAAGGAATAGGATTTCCAATGATGTTGAATAAGCAATAAATTTTGTATAGCAAAAGGTTGTTCTTTCTTTGAACTTATATCTTCAAATCATTACTACGATATTTCTAATAGTATTAAATTTGATACGAATGTGTATTAGACGTAGTTGTATTAATTTTGGTGTTTAAAATTTATTCAGTTTATTGACATTCTAATAGGTACTCTAGTAATATCTAATATAATTATATTTGTGATTTCTGCTTTCTGTTATTCTGAAAAAATCTGTGATGTAATAAAAGTTCTATTAATAAAAATTTTTACTCATTAGTAGTTTTAAATATCCTGAAAAAATAAAAAAAAAACATTTAAATAAAAATGCGTATAATATTGATTATTATTTAATCCATAAGTTTTACAAAAAGAAGTTTTACAAACAGAAAAAGAACATTCAAATAGAAATACATAATGTTATTAATGATTTAATCTATATATCACAATAATATTCTATATTGATTTTTGGGCAACACATTCTTTCCTTGGTTAATAGATATTGCAAGAGCAACATCGTCCTTGGTTATAGCTTTTTGACCTGCAATAATGATTGCATCATCCAAAATCTTTTCGGCATGTTCTATAATAAAAACAGAAATATGAAATATGTTATTATAATTATAGAAATTGAAATGCTTTCAAGCACTTACTGTACGCCAAACTCAAAAGTTGATTAATAACAAAAGGTTCGCAATGTGTTATCCCAGCGTCATGTAACAATTTTTTAACTAAGCGAACATTTTTAACTTCAGAAGCAAGATTATTTGTGCTTTTAAGACTCATCTTGAATATTTTGCGTGTTTTCTGACATGCATAAACAAATTTTATCAATCAGATATTCAAATGTTTTAAATTCTGTTGCCATTGATATTCGATTACATTCGGTTCAAGTCGGAATTATTCGGATGTTATGCTGACCAATGGGAATGCACAATTATTTGAAGTTGCAATATCTTATTGGACATACTTGTAGTATGTGTTCAGCAGATTATCCCGGCTACAAAATTTTCCGATTACCTCTCTCTCTTTTTAAATTTTTAAATATTATATTTTTATTATTATGATATGATTATGATATTATAGGTTTTAATATATTAATTTTAACATTTTTATTATTATATTATTTTTATTATATAACGTTGATATGAATGCCTGGCAAAAAGTGTTTAGGTAGTTATGATGTCAAGTCGAGCGAAAGCCACCTATATCTGTCATTGAATATTTTGTAAACAAATTTTACATGTGTTAATTTATAATCTAAAATTAAAAGCCTTCGTAAGGTTTGCAAAAATGAAAGGGTTTATATCTTAAATTTACAATAAGTGTAATTTATTAAGACAATTTTAATTGTAATTTTATTTACTAATAATCTAATTTGAAATTATAATGGAATTTTTAGAAAATGCAGCTGAAGATAGTCAACCAACTAAAAAGTATGAAAAATCTAATATGGGAAAAATCTTGTTGGAATTGCAGGTAAACGTTATGTAAAATTTTTGTGATAAAATTAAAATTAAAAAAAAAATTGAATTTTAGGAGGCATTGGTTTAGGATTAACAATAATTAGTGCCCCCTTTCTAATTCCGGCAATACGAAAATTTTGTTTACCTTTTGTGCCAGCATCAGATGAACAAATTAAAAATATTTTTATAGCATTAAGTAATCGAACGGGCACTTTGGTTGATTTAGGTTCAGGTGATGGAAGAATTGTTATAGGTAAATATTAAATATTCTAATTAAAATTAAGTATTAATAATATACATTTGACTAGATGCTGCAAAAAGGGGTTATGTTTCTCATGGAGTAGAGTTAAACCCATGGTTAGTGTTGTTTTCAAAATTTAGCGCACGTATACAGGGTCAACAGAATCGAACAGAATTTTTCTGTAGAGACTTGTGGAAGTTCAATCTTAACATATATGATAATATTGTAGTATTTGGAGTGAAAGAAATGGTATTCAAATTAATGTTTCTCTTTTTAGTATAAAGATTATTTTTATAAATGAATACGTTTGTAGATGCCAACATTGCAGAAGAAAATTCTATCCGAATGTCAAACGCATTGTAAAATCGTTGCTTGTAGATTTCCTTTACCTAATTTAACGCCAATTAGAACAATCGGAGGTGGTATAGATACGGTTTGGATATATGCCAAAATAATTAAATAGTTGCTATTATTTGTAAATAAAATGTTTGAATAAGACTATATGTATCTTGTAATAGTCTATTACTACAAGAGAATCTATTGGAAGAAAATAAAGATGCAATGTTAAACCGAGTAAATCAAACCTATAATACTACATTTAGTAAAGTTAAAAATGCAATAAAATATCTGAAAAACAATGCTGCAAGAATCGATAATATACAATCCGAACTTTTAATGACTGATGTGGACCTGTCAGCTTACCTTTTAAAACCAATAATCAAAGTTATTTGGATTTCCGAAAGCATACCAGAAGGTTGGAACGACGGTCTTATCATTAAATTTTCAAAGAAAGGAGACCAAAAGTTCTGAAAACTGAAGAGATATTACACTGTTATATGTTGCAATCAAATTTTTTCAAATTCAACTTTGGTAAGAATTGCATTCACCACGTCTATCTAATTCAATCAAAATTCCCACAAAAAATGCGTTGAGAATGTTTATGGACAAACTTTTTAATGCTTCTATCTCGGAAATTGCTTGAAATTTCTTCAAAAGCGAGAAAACGCAATAACAAAAAAGTAGTGATCCGTGAAAACAAAAAATTGCAAAACAATTTTTTTTTTAAATTCAATATTTTTCAAAATTGTTCAATATGAGAAAGTTACAGAGAAAAAAAAAAATTCATATATCTCGGAAATAGCTGGAAATTTTTCAAAAATAACAAAATTGAAACTTCGTAAACCAAGTACGTACTATAACATATCTAAGACTTACTCACCAAAGATTCCTCACCTCTTATTAATTAAATCCGAAATTATAAAATTTAATCACATGTTAAATTTATCCTGGTTTAATTAATTAGGAGACAGTCTTTTACATGGTGTAGTACGTATCTAGTCTATAGATTTGGTAGGGGAAGGCAAAAATGTATTTTCTGGTTGAATTATAACAAATAAACAATTCCGATATGTACCATTGAGAAAATATCGTAAATACAAGAAATATTTGACCTTTTTATTATTTTTTTCAAACAACTTGAATTATTTTGCAAACTATTGACCTTAGCTAGATTTAAATAACCGATTTGCATTCAGCACGTTAAAATCTATTTGATTCAATTAAAATTTCCACCTCACGACTATCCCTAATTAATCAAATATGATGTGTATTTCTAATTAAAGGGATGAATCGCTTGGATTGATATTTGTTGCGTTGTCTAAGTTTTGTTATTTTTGAGAAATTTTCAGCTGTTTCCGAGGTATATGCAATTGTAATTTTAGCTAGTCGAAAAGACTAGCTTATAAAATCGTCAATACGGCTGGCTGGCTGGCTTGCCGGCTGGCTGGCTGGCTTGCCGGCCGTGTCCAAAAAATACGATAAATACCAGTGTTAATTATAAGTATGAAGGAAAGCTCGTAGAAAGCTGAAACTTGGCAATTAGATAGTTCATACCAAATAAAAAATTAAGTTCAATTTTCAGACCGCAGTGTTGCCAACTTTCCGAGAAAAAAATTACTAAAGTTTTTAATACGAGTGTTAATTATAAGTATAAAGGAAAGCTCGTAGAAAGCTGAAACTTGGCAATTAGATAGTTCATACCAAATAAAAAATTAAGTTCAATTTTCAGACCGCAGTGTTGCCAACTTTCCGAGAAAAAAATTACTAAAGTTTTTAATACGAGTGTTAATTATAAGTATAAAGGAAAGCTCGTAGAAAGCTGAAACTTGGCAATTAGATAGTTCATACCAAATAAAAAATTAAGTTCAATTTTCAGACCGCAGTGTTGCCAACTTTCCGAGAAAAAAATTACTAAAGTTTTTAATAGAGTGTTAATTATAAGTATGAAGGAAAGCTCGTAGAAAGCTGAAACTTGGCAATTAGATAGTTCATACCAAATAAAAAATTAAGTTCAATTTTCAGACCGCAGTGTTGCCAACTTTCCGAGACAAAAATTACTAAAATTTTTAATACGAGTGTTAATTATAAGTATAAAGGAGAGCTCGTAGAAAGCTGAAACTTGGCAATTAGATAGTTCATACCAAATAAAAAATTAAGTTCAAGTTTCAGACCGCAGTGTTGCCAAGTTTCCGAGAAAAAAATTACTAAAGTTTTTAATACGAGTGTTAATTATAAGTATAAAGGAAAGCTCGTAGAAAGCTGAAACTTGGCAATTAGATAGTTCATACCAAATAAAAAATTAAGTTTAATTTTCAGACCGCAGTGTTGCCAACTTTCCGAGAAAAAAATTACTAAAATTTTTAAAAATTTATTACGACCATGTTGTTTAACCGATTTTGTTCAAATTTACACAAAAGATTCTTCTGGTATCCATATAAATTAGATAATTTCAACAAAGTACAGTGCTGCCAACTTTCTGAGAAAAAAATTACTAAAATTTTTAAAAATTTATTACGGCCATGTTGTTTAACCGATTTTGTTCAAATTTTCACAAAAGATTTTTCTGGTATCCATATAAATTAGATAATTTCAACAAAGTACACTGCTGCCAACTTTCTGAGAAAAAAATTACTAAAATTTTTAAAAATTTATTACGGCCATGTTATTTAACCGATTTTGTTCAAATTTTCACAAAAGATTCTTCTAGTATCCATATAAATTATATAATTTAAACAAAGTACAGTGCTGCCAACTTTCTGAGAAAAAAATTACTAAAATTTTTAAAAATTATTATGACCACGTTATTTAACCAATTTTAATCAAATTTTCACTAAAGATTCTTCTGGTATCCATATAAATTAGATAATTTCAACAAAGTACAGAGCTGCCAACTTTCTGAGAAAAAAATTACTAAAATTTTTAAAAATTTATTACGGCCATGTTGTTTAACCGATTTTGTTCAAATTTTCACAAAAGATTCTTCTAGTATCCATATAAATTATATAATTTAAACAAAGTACAGTGCTGCCAACTTTCTGAGAAAAAAATTACTAAAATTTTTAAAAATTTATTATGACCACGTTATTTAACCAATTTTAATCAAATTTTCACTAAAGATTCTTCTGGTATCCATATAAATTTGATAATTTCAACAAAGTACAGTGCTGCCAACTTTCTGAGAAAAAAATTACTAAAATTTTTAAAAATTTATTATGACCACGTTATTTAACCAATTTTAATCAAATTTTCACTAAAGATTCTTCTGGTATCCATATAAATTAGATAATTTCAACAAAGTACAGTGCTGCCAACTTTCTGAGAAAAAAATTACTAAAATTTTTAAAAATTTATTATGACCACGTTATTTAACCAATTTTAATCAAATTTTCACTAAAGATTCTTCTGGTGCCCGCATAAATTATGCAATTTTAACAAAATACAGTGTTGCCAACATATTAAGAAAAAAATTACTAAAATATTAAAAATTTATTGTGGCTACATTATTTAACCGATTTTAATCAAATTTTCAGAAAAGTTTCTTCTAGTGCCCACATAAATTATAATTTTATTAAACTACAATGTTGCCAACTTTCCGGAAAAAAAAAATAATTTTCTAAAAATTTGTTATGCCCGCATTATTTATCCGATTTTAATGAAATTTTTACAGATGATACCCTTAGCGCCTATAATATTATATATTAGCAAAATACAATGTTGCCAACTTTCGATAAAAAAAAATTTTATCCCTCTATCTTATCATTTATGTGATAATGTCAAAGTGGTCTATATATGGGTTTACCCATATACTTCTAATCTTGTATTTTGGCTAATCGAAAAACTAGCTTATAAAATCAAACCACATTCGACTAGCTCCATTCTCGCTTTGCGAGAATATTATTTATTCATAAATTTGATAATTTGCGATATTTTTATCTGTATTTAGCGAGCGCCAATCCAAAGGGGCAACAATAGCTGACCGGTTACTTTAAATTTATGTTTTTATGATAAATAAAATTTAAAATATATATTTCCAGTTGCTATTTTGATTATTATTCGAGTTGTTCGAATTCGAATTTTGATTATTCCAGTTGGAGTTGGAATCATTATTATTATTGTTCCAGTTGGGGTTGTTGTTATTATTTCTCCAATTTGAGTTGTTCCTATTGGAATTGTTCGAATTACTGCTGCGATTACGTGCTTGATTCGAGCGATGCGATGGCGATGGCATCATGTCCATGAAATTAGTTAGACTATATAATCCATTGGTAGTCTTTACAATTGCGCCAAATTCGATACCGCTTTGCAACGATGAGAGAACCGTTTTCTTTGCATATTCGGCTGGTACGTTACATTATGTTTACTTACTAATGGCTACGGAAAAACTGACACGTTATTTGTTTTTTCTTCCCTTTTATAGACTTAGACAACAATGGTACAAAGCAGTCTGGATTGACGAAAATTTAAATACGGTTGTTTATTTTACATAGCTTGTTTCTTACAAGTTCATGGCTTTTTCTAATATTTTAAAAAATAACGATTTAAATTTATTTATATTAAAAATTGTATTATTGTTATTCAAAAGGGCTAATATTGTTATGTCTTTATCAAACTATTATTTAAATTTTAGTAAAAAAAAGTAAATTAATCTTTTCTTTAGAAAGGTGATGATGTAGGGATATTTGGTAACAGTTATGTTGTTCTACATTAAAATGACTAGGCTGGCAATATTGATATATGAATTTATATTTTGAGTTGTCAATTATATAAAAATACGTTGTAAAATAAAGTATCTATGTATCAAGAATTTAATAATGACAATATTCACGAAACTTACAAATAAAAGATTAAAGACAGTATATATTTATATTTTGTAATATCATATATAATAAAAAATAACAAATATTCATGGTAATTAATAAACCTGTAAGACAATGTTTTGTTTCATTTTCGCGCCCTAAAAATCGTATTTTTTTTCACTCGAAAATATTTAATAAATTTTATATATGTTGTTACAGTCACCATTATCAGAATCTCGCCGCATTTAAGAAATTAGACCGAACTGGTGATGGAGAAATTTTGAATAAATTAGAATGGAGGATTTGGAAAATGTCTATGGCGTAAAAAATTATCTTCGTTTTATAAGTTGCGAAAAAACTAAGGAAAAAACACTTTAGAAATTGGTTAATAATTTTGAAGCTCAAGAAACCGGAAATGGCATTGTATGCAAGGCGGCGGTGGCGGCGGCGACGGCGGCGCGGCGCCAATTCAAAGGGACGATTATTTAAAATTTATGTTTTTATTAAATAAAATTTGAAATATACATTTTTATATTCGTGCATTTCATTTAAGAAACTGCTTCAATAGATAATATCAATCAAATATTTTAGAATTTTTTCAAAATGTATTCATAACACACGTTTTTAAATTGTATATCTCATTTAAATATTTTTTTTAGGATGAGGCTATTTATACATATGGTATGTATACGCAATTGGCTATTTATACATACTAAAAAAAAAACTTAAACCAACCTACTAACCTAACCTACCCTAAATAGCCAATTGCGTAAACATACTGTATGTATAAATAGCCAATTGCGTATAGATACCGTATGTATAAATAGCCACTTTCTTATTTTTATTTGAGAAGTTTTTCTTATATGTTTTTTTTTGTATATATGTAAAAGAATTATAAAACATATTGAATAGGTATTTTTTTAGTTTTCATATTTTTATTGCCTCAGTCTATAATTCAATTAAGTAAAAATTATTACTTATCATAATTAAGATTTTAGTTAACAAGTATTAATTTGTTCAAACAAATAATAGATATTTAATAATCGGAGTGAGTATTAAACTGTGCTTATCTAAAAACTTTGGATAAGCACAGAAAATCTGCATTGAATAAGCGCATTTAAAAACATTGAATAAGCGCATCAAAATATTAGGTTGGTTAAGGATAGGTTAGATTTGGTTAGTTATGTTATTCAATATAATCATTATTCAACCTATTTTGATGCGCTTATGCAATGTACACAAAAAAGGCTATATGCGCTTCCTTTTTTTGTTATTAATAAAATATGAATATTAATAATTATGATATAAAAAATTCGAATTCTCCTTCTCCTTTGATCATACTGCTCCGATTTATTCTCTACAATCTAAGAGAATTTTAGAACTAATTCTAATTTCGTAACGTTTTTTTGCAAATCCTGTTTAAAGAATCTTATATTGCTTAGTTTATCTTTTTTTTATTTTTGTATGCTTTTTGTTCAATATTACACTTAAATAATAAGATAGCACATAATGGAAAAACAAGTAATTGAAAAATATAAATTATATGTTACAGTTAAGTGTAGATATTTATTAGTAAGTTATTTTATAGTTTCATTTTGCATAATTTTAAAAATTAATTTTAAACATTTAAAATTTATTTCAAATAATAGCAAGCAAAGTATATGAAATAGAAGCAGAAGAAATACAAATAATTGAACAAACAAGATTAGAAGCATATGGGTAAACCCATATATAGACCACTTTGACATTATCACATAAATGAAAGAAATAAGAATAAAAATTTTTTTCACCGAAAATTGGCAACATTTTTTTTTGCTAATATATAATATTATAGGCGCTAAGGGTATCTTCTGTAAAAATTTGATTAAAATCGGATAAATAATGCGGGCATAACAAATTTTTAGAAAATTATTAATTTTTTTTTTCGGAAACTTGGCAACACCGTATTTTAACAAAATTATAATTTATGTGGGCACTAGGAAAAACTTTTCCGAAAATTTGATCAAAATCGGATAAATAATGTAGCAACAATGATTTTTTTTTAATTTTAGAATTTTTTTACGATAAGTTGGCAACACTGTATTTTGTTAAAATTGCATAATTTCAATATATTATATTAAATTATTCAATGTTTTTTTTTAATTTAAATTTGCTAAAATTTTAAGCTTTTCATTAAAACTAGCATTTAATCAAGCTTTATTTGATGAATAAACATATAAAAAAAATATAAATTAATAAATTTTATAGAATATATTAATTTTTTTTAAAATTATAAATCCCGTGTCCGTTTTTGAAAGCAATACTAAGGAGGCGTATTTTCTAGAAAAAAAAATATTAATTTTTATTGTTATAATTTTGTTTCCTGAAATTAAATAAATATCAAACTAGCCGTGTGAAATACCAACAAAGCTGTTACTAATAAACAAATTCAGTTGTTTTTTTTTTCTTTCGTTGTATCGTGCACATGTAAATATTTTTCGTCTTCAAAATTCGTCTACTAAATTCTAATAATTATTCTTCAATGTTATGTTAACTATTTCTCTCTCTCGGATTATTTAAAATAAAGTAAGTTATTCTCATTATTTATTATATTTTGAAGCAGTTCTTTTTATTTCAAAATTTTATAGTAGAGGTTATACATTAAAAAAAATATGCATTTTTTTAATGTAATATATCGATATGTTTATTTCAAAAATTTCTATTATAAAATTCTTTTCCGAAAGATTTTGTATAAAAAAATAATAGCGTATTGTGGATGAAAATTTTCAATAAATTTTAGCTCAGATGTTGTTTTTTTTTTTTTTTTAATATTTTCTAATTTATTTGATTATTTGCGTAGATGAAGTCCGTGCAAGATGCCGATGCTGCTAGTATTGCGACGATGGCAGCGGCAGCGACGCTCATCGTACACAAAGATACCGAAACATGAAGCAACGATCTCGCTTTTAGTATACCATCAAACTCACACCCCATCCTCTTCGCTTGAAAAATTAGTTCTTGTCTTAATCGTGAAATGCACAATGGCTGACAAGTCAACGAAAACTGACGAATCACTATTGAATGCCGATTTGGAAACGACGTGTCCGACGAGGACGAATGCAGCGACAGTTATTGCACGAGAAGCAAAACGAAACAGGACAAGAACATGCCGATGACGATGGCTCGTTTACTGTTTGTGACGTTTATCATTTCACTGGCAAGTTTGTTTTATATTAATAATTATCTGAGAAGCTACTAACGTTTAATTTTAGATGAACGAATGAAGTAATGTGTGACGATTGAAAATGTATTACAAAGTTTGCACATCATTTCTTTCATCGGAATTACATTATTTGCATAGTTTTTCAATTCTTCCAATTTTGATATTTCGCTTCTCTTTCTTCTTATCAATTAATTTTACGAAAGAATGCATCGGCCTTAATTTCTTCTTCGCTGTTAAATGATACAGTAGGTACTTGGACATTTTTCGGAAGATTATCGCATTTGTAGATATTGGGTGAAACTTGTCGGTCCAAACTTGCATAAGGTATGCTTAACAATTGTCTGATACATTTTCGAATCTCGTTCTGACAAGTTTCAATCGTGATTATTTGTTGTTGATGATTATGATCATTATTATGCAATGATGAACTGCACGAACTCATTGTTATGATCGCATTATTTATAAAATATCGTATTTCGTTGATCTGTGTAATCTGTGTAAAATCAGTGTGCAATTTAGTTTGAATAAGACGATCGGTGCCGAATGGAATTCGGTTAATTCTGTACTGTTAGATAGCGATCCACAAGATCCACACCTTATGCAAGTTTGGACCGACAAGTTTTTTCCAATATCTTCAAATGGGATAATCTTCCGAAAAATGTCCAAGTAACTACTGTATCATTTAACCGCGAAGAAGATATTTGGCCGATGCATTCTTTCGTAAAATTCATCGATAACGAAGAGAAACGAAATATTGAAAATGTATTAAATTTCTACGGGGAACAATATTCGCATTGAATTCTTTTTGCTCTTGTGGTTCTTGTTCTTTCAACTGTTTCTTTTTCATCCCGGTAGTATCAACGAGAATATAGTATTATACTATATTCTTTTTGGTGTAGTAATAGAAGTATCGTTATTTATTTTTACCTAATAGAATACGTTCGCGTTTGGATAACTTTTATTGAAATGCGTGGAAAAAGTGGACCGGAATAAAGCAGAGACAGTTAAAACAAGAACGGCAAAAACAAACTTAGGCAATTTAATGCAAATATTTGCCCGTACATATTTGAGATATTGTTTTTATTCATCGGATATTACTTCATTCGCATCTAAACTTAAACGTTCGTAGCCCATCAGCTGATTTTGAATATCGAACGAACTTCCCACTGAAACGATTTACTTCGGAAATAGTAAACGAAGGCACCATCGAAGAAAATCGCAATGTACGATGATATTGAGTGCGTGCCTTCTTTAACTTTCGGTGTACAAATCAATCACTTTGCAAGAAATGTGCATCTGTATTTGATATGCTAATTTCAAGATTCCATTTATTGTTTATCTGTATGATTTATGATGTAATGTTTTAAATTTTATCTATGTAGCCTCCAGCCAGTTTTTTTACTTAAATACTTTATGAAATTTCCTTATATGATTTTCAATAAACAATATGATAACAAATAATATTTAGTTTTTCTCATTACGTTTCGGACAATAGAAACAATGCATGCTGTTGTTGTTGTTGTTTTCCTTTGGTCGTTCCAATGGCCACCTTCATTTTGCGCAAGTGCTTGATGTGGAGAAGGCCTACTTAAAACGACTCCGACTCCGACTCTCCACTAATGACAAAAATGACTCCGACTCCGGCTCCTCTAAAAATTACCGACTCCATGACTTACAGCCCTGCTTTGAACTAACCTAACCTAACCTAATCTAACCTAACCTACCTTGTTCTGCACAAGTGCTTGCTGTGGACCATGACGGTCTCGCTGTTAGCTCTTTTTTTATCAGTTTATATAATTATAGGTAAATGCTAATATTTTTATTAGGTCAAAACTAAAAAATTCATAACAAAATAGACATTACGATATATTTTTATTTTGAAATATAAATTTTATTTTTTATTAAAAAAAAAAAAATCTCTTTTAACTATTTTTATTTTTTGCATTAAACACCATTAATTTTATATTTATTTATCTAATTAAACATTAGACAATTTTTAAATTAAAGAAAAATGCATTGGTGTTTAATGCAAAAATAAAAATAGTTAAACATTTACACTAAAAGAATTTATAAAAATTAAATCTCTTTTAGTTCAAAATTATTTTATATATTAAGTTATTCAATGTTAATTTCTACTACTTTGACTGCAAGGAAAAGTAGTATAGCGTTTGGTACGGTGTCTGTAACATTTTCAAAAAAAAAAAAAATTGTATAGAAACCTTCATATAGCCTGTAGATGACGAATCTGAACTTAGTGTATGTGGGTGTGTGTGTGTGTGCGTAGTCAGCTCACTCGCTCGCTCGCTCCTCCTAGACGGTTCAACCGATTTTAATGAAATTTTCAGGATAAATTTGTCTAGTACCCAAAATGGTCATGTGATTTTGTTTTTTTCCAGTAATGCCAACTTTCCGAGAAAAAAATTACTAAAGTTTTTAAAAATTCATATTGGCTACGTTATTTATCCAATTTTGATCAAATTTTCAGAAAAGATTTTCCTAATGCTCCCATTAATTACATAATTTTATTAATATTCAGAGTTGCCAACTTTCCAAGAAAAAAATTGCTAAAGTTTTAAAAATTTTATTATGGCCATGTTATTCAACCGATTTTAAATTAAAGTAAGTCTTTTGTATCAAAAACTATAAATTTTGCCTATTACGTTTTTGAAATTATTTGTAACAATCAGCAAAAAGAAACAAATATTGATTCTTTTTTTATAAAGAAATATAAAAAAAAATTACAAAAAGATTATATTGAAAACTGAATTTCATAGCCTACAAATATTTTACATTGATTATTTCGTTAATTTTATATAAAAATGTAGAAGGTTAAAAATATTTTAAAACATGATATTTTTATAAAAATATTTCATAGCGTACAAGTATTTTACATTTTGATATGTTTATCTGAAATATGATTTAACAAGATTAGAAGTATATGCGTAAACCCATATATAGACCACTTTGACATTTCTCGGAAAGTTGGCAACACTGTATTTTAATAATATTATAATTTATGTGGGCACTAGGAGAAACTTTCTAAGAAAATTTCATCAAAATCGAATAAATAATGTAGCCACAATGAATTTTTAAAAACTTTAGTAATTTTTGTCTCAGAAAGTTGGCAACACTGTATTATATTAAAATTATGTTATTTATGTGGGTACTAGAAAAATCTTTCCTGAAAATTTGATCGAAATCGGATAAATAATGTAGACACAATGAATTTTTAAAAACTTTAGTATTTTTTTCCTCGGAAAGTTGGCATCACTGGAAAAAAACAAAACCACATGACCATCTTGAGCACTAGACAAATTTATCCTGAAAATTTCATTAAAATCGGTTGAACCGTCCGAGCAGGTGAGCGAGCGAGCTGACGACGCACATCCATACACCCACATAAACTAAGTTCAGATTCGTCATCATGAAGGATTTCTATACACAATTTTTTTTTGTAAATGTTACAGACACCGTACCAAACGCTATACCACTTTTTCTTTGCAGTCAAAGTGGTAATAAAATCAGAATTAAAATATTGTGTTTTAATCCGAAATATTTAGTTTAAATTTAATACGTTTCAGCCTCACAAAAGACAGTTGTAATTTTGTTTTATTTATAAAACTAACTATATTTAATTGAAAATAATTTCAAGCTTTACTATATAGAAAGCTTCAAAATTATAGTTTTCTATTTTATGGACTTATAAATAGTACAACCGTTACTATATAGATGGCTTCAAAATTACAGTTTTCTTTTTTATTGACTTATAAATAGTGCAAGCGTTACTATATAGATGGCTTTAAAATTATAGTTTTTTTGTTTATCGACAGTGCTTTTAATAGTTTAGGCATTACTCGTACAGATAACGCTAGTAGTATAATTTTCTTTTTTATCGACTTTTAAATAGTACAAGCGTTACTGTATAGATGGCTTCAAAATTACAGTTTTCTTTTTTATTGACTTATAAATAGTGCAAGCGTTACTATATAGATGGCTTTAAAATTATAGTTTTCTTGTTTATCGACAGTGCTTTTAATAGTTTAGGCATTACTCGTATAGATAACGCTGGTAGTATAGTTTTCGGTCGAAAGTTCGGTACGAAAGTTCGGTACGAAAGTTCTCAGGGTTTATTATGTTACTTTTTTTATTCATTTGTTTCTGAATAAAATATTCAACGTATTTCGCGTTTTGACATCTTATCTTGTAAAGAATTTTTTCCTCTATCTGATAGTGTAATTTGTTTTTTTCTATGTTATTCTATTTTGTGACTTTTGTGAGCGTAATTCAGCATGTCTAAGGAACAATTTCGTACGATTTTTTATTTTAATTTTAAATTGGGACAATCCGCTGCCGAGACAGCTCGCCAAATTAACCAAGTGTGGGGCCCTAATAGCGTTGGAGAAAGCACCGTGCAACAATGGTTTAAAAAATTTCGTTCCGGAGATATCAGCCTTGAAGATGCACCTCGTAATGGTCGACCTAAAGTACTTTAGGACGACGAATTGAGGACCCTGGTGGAAGCTGACCCATCGCGAACGGCTCGAGGGATTGCACAGGAACTAGGAGTCAGTCACCATGCAGTCTTAGATGGTTTAAAACGTCTTGGAAAGGTGAAAAAACTCGAAAAGTGGGTGCCCCACGATTTGAACGATCGACAGAAATTGTCACGTTTCGAGGTGTGTTCGTCTTTGATTCTGCGAAATCAAAACGACCCTTTTTTTAGATCGAATCGAGACGTGCGATGAAAAATGGATAATGTACGATAACCGGAAACGTTCGGGACAGTGGTTGAACGCCGACGAGCCTCTCAGACACTTTCCAAAGGCGAAAACCCACCAAAAAAAAAACTATGGTTACAGTATGGTGGTCTGCAGCTGGCGTGATCCACTACAATTTTTTGAAACCTGGTCAAACCATCACAGCGGAGTCTTATTGTAAAGAAATCGACGAAATGTACCGCAAATTGCATCAAAAGCAGCCGGCACTGGTCAACAGAAGAGGTCCGATCCTGCTCCACGACAACGCCCGTCCGCACATTTCACAAATCACCGTCCGAAAATTAAATGAATTGAGCGTCGAAGTTTTGCCTCACCCACCATACTCTCCAGACCTCTCGCCAACCGACTGCCACCTTTTCAAGCACTTTGATAACTTTCTTACAGGTAGAATCTTCGTTAACCAGGACCAGGCAAAAACAGCATTTGTCGATTTCATCGAATCCCGTGAACCAAATTTTTATAATGATGGAATAAATAGACTTGTAACACGTTGGCAAAAATGTACAGATTGTAATGGCGCTTATTTCGATTAAATCGAGTAATTATTACAGAAGTTATGCCACTTTGAACTTTACCTATTGAAACCCTGAGAACTTTTGTACCAACCTATTTTTACATTTGAATACTTATTTTATGTACCTAATTATACAAATATTTTTATATAAAAATGTAAAAAATGTAATAATGACATTAATAAATGTAATAATTACATTAATAAATGTATAATATTTATATTAATAAATATAAATGTAATATTTACAACAGTAAATGTAATTGTTACATTTATTAATGTAAATATGTACGCATAAATGTAATATTTACATTCACAAATGTAATAATTACTTTAAAAAGTGGAACTAGAGTAGTTATGTAAATTTACTTAGTCAATGTAATAGATTAAAATGTGTTACATATTTTAATTGTAATTTTACATATAAAAATAATTTTTGTAAAAATACATTTTTTTGTAAATGTACAATGATTATTATCGTTGGCAACAAAGTGTCCAATGATTTTCATTGTAAATTTTTTTTACAGTGTACTACTTGGAAACTTTCGCTGCAAGCAAGCCACTCTCACAATCATACCACCACTCCAACTACTCATCGGACTGATCCACTGGGCAAACGTATACCATATCAAAATCATTCAAATAAATCATTTTTAACAGCAAACGTTCATTAGACACATTCGCTCCGCCATGTCTCCGAACCATCTTAACTGACTAACACCAACTTTTGCTACAACAAGATGCATATAAAGTATATTCACAGAAATATTCTCAAACAGAGGTACATGGAATTGTTGTTCAGCAGCCTAGCTTTAGGGCTTTGAACCGTTATATTTTTCCGCACTTTGACTGCAAGGAAAAAGTGGTATAGCGTGCGCGTACATTAGCAAAAAACATTAGCAAAAAACAAATTTTGTGTATAGAAATCCTTCGTCTATGGCCTCTAGATCAGACGAATCAAGCGAACTTAGTTTATAAGTGAGTGTATGGATGTAAGGAGTCAGTCAAAATTTTGTGATTGCAACTCCTCCTAGACGGGATTCAACCGATTTGAATGAAATTTTCTTCATAACCTTGTAAAAAAACAGTCATAACCTTGTAAAAAACAGACATAATCTTGTGAAAAACAGACATAATCTTGTGAAAAACAGACATAATCTTGTAAAAAACAGTCATAACCTTGTGAAAAACAGACATAATCTTGTGAAAAACAGACATAATCTTGTGAAAAACAGACATAATCTTGTAAAAAACAGTCATAACCTTGTGAAAAACAGACATAATCTTGTGAAAAACAGACATAATCTTGTGAAAAACAGACATAATCTTGTGAAAAACTTCATAATCTTGTAAAAAACAGTCATAACCTTGTGAAAAACAGACATAATCTTGTAAAAAACAGTCATAACCTTGTGAAAAACAGACATAATCTTATGAAAAACTTTATAATCTTGTAAAAAACAGTCATAACCTTGTGAAAAACAGACATAATCTTATGAAAAACTTCATAATCTTGTAAGAAAACAGTCATAATCTTGTAAATAATAAAATATATAAAAACAACTTTTTTAAAAACCACGCTTATATTTAAATGCACTAAAAAGAGGAAAATAAATTTTTTCCTGGTTTTCCAAAATTTTTAGAAAGAAATAAAAGCGTGGAGCGCCAGAAAACTATATATTTCGCAATGATGATTAAGCGCTCCACGCTTTTATTTCTTTCTAAAATTCTTGGATAATCAAGAAAAAAAAATATTTTCCTCTTTTTAGTGCATTTGAATATAAGCGTGGTTTTTAAAAAAGTCTTTCTTATATATTTTATTTTCTGCTTTTTACCACTTTGACTGCAAGGAAAAAGTAGTATAGCATTTGGTACGGTGTCTGTAACATTTTCAAAAAAAAAATAAATTGTATAGCAATCCTTTATATAGCCTGTAGATGACGAATCTGAACTTAGTTTATGTGGGTGTATCATACACCCACTTATAAACTAAGTTCAGATTCGTCTGATCTAGAGCCTATATGAAGGATTTCTATACACAAATTATTTTTTTTTGAAAATGTTACAGACACCGTACCAAACGCTATACTACTTTTTCCTTGCAGTCAAAGTAGTAAAAATAGTAACACGTGCAAGTAAAATTTATAAATAAATTATTGTTATTTGATCATGATTCCAGGGAAGACCTGCATGATTCGATCCGTCGTAGAGTTCAGACGCGCTAATATGTTCTTCGTAAATATTGACCCCTAATTTCCAAATTTCTTATTCGGAATGGGGTGAAGCCCCATGGTGAAGAATCCTTTCTGTAAGCTTTGAATTTTATGTTTTTCTGTTTGCAGTTGCTGCCATCCTTACGTAATCTCCTATTTCTGCCCCATCTAGTGTCAATATGCCCCCCCCCCATGTTGTCTGTCTGTATGCTGTCGTCCTTATGGCCCTTTGTGTTAGAACTCATTAACATTTGCGAAGTCTACTCTTCAGAAATTTGTAAGTAAGAAATCATTTTCACTCATATAGGTACATAATTTTGACATTTATACAATATTCACTTATCAATTTCAAATTATTCATTGCGTTTCAATTTTAAATTTTTTATTTGTATAGTAGTGACTTGTCAAAATAACTCAATATTTATGTTTTACAAATGCTTCCCCCAGGGCCGGATTAACAGTAGTGGAGGCCAGGGACGGATCTACATATGGGCTAATAGGGCTATAGCCCTGGGCCCCAGATCCGCAAGGGGCCCCCAACCTCTCGGACATATATACCTATTATATTGTACCAAGCACGACTTATAAGAGAAAAGATCGAAACACAAAAAATTTAAAACACAAATTTACTAATATTTATTAAAAATCAACAAAAAATAATATATAACATTATTAAAAATTTTCCTTACGATACCTATTACTAATTGTGAAGCAGAAAGATCATTCTCAAGAATGAGTTACATTAAAAATAAACAAAGAAATAAAATGAATAATGAGAGATTAGCGGACTTGATGATTTTATCGGTGGAAAGTGATTTAACGAAATCATTGAACTATGATGAAGTTATTAAGGAATATGCCGAGAAAAAAGTCACAAAAATGCGTCATTAATAATTTTAAAATTTAATAATCTGTTATTGTAATTGTATTGTATTTAATTTCATTGAGATTGTACTTAATATAATAATGTTTAATGAAAATGCAATAAATAATTGTGATTGTACTTTAATATCCTTGTGTGTACTTTTTAATACATATACGAGTATTTAATAAAAATGTAATAAATAATAATTATAACCTTTAATACTGTCTTCTATTTTTTAAATTTTTTTATAGTCAATGGCGAAGGCGTGAGTCAAAGCCAATAAAGAAAAAGAAAACAATTTTTTTTTTGAAACGTGTAGGGCCCCCTGGTATTTTTAAGCCCTGGGCCCCCAAAAAGCTAGATCCGTCCCTGGTGGAGGCCCTGGGGCGGAAAGCTAGTGTGTAGGCCGCTCTTTGAGCAAATTTTTTTCACAAACTTGAAAAATAATCAAGATACAGATAAAAAACTAATTTTAGTTGATGTTTAAATACTTTATTTATTAATAGTATGTATGAATATTTAGGTGAACATAATTGATGATTATGAACATAATCATCTGAATTGAACGAAAGCTTTATTTTATACAGATATATACACTTTTCGCGACTTCTTTTCAGAAAACTTTTGAATTAAATCACTGAAATCCAGTTCTCGGAGTAGATGTTCCAAATTGTTGACAAAATAAAATATATATTTACACTATTTTTAATGTTTTATGTACAGAATCCATTTGCTTTATATGTTCACAGAAGAAAATTTATATTATTACATAATACATGTTTATTAAATTGTCTGTAAGTACTATATTTAGTTTAAACTACAAATAATTATGCTCGTTCAAATCTTTTTGTCGATGAACATTTAATTAGTGAAAATTAAATATATTGTAAAAAAAATGTAAATAAATTTTTTATGAGTAGGCCCTAATATGTGGAGGCCCTGGGCAAACGCCCCTTCTGCCCACTCGTTAATCCGCCCCTGGCTTCTTCAATTTCTTTTTATTTTACACGACTTATTTTTAAATGTATTGAACTTTTCGAAGTGATTAAATTAAATTTTATTTTGTTATCTACAGAATTGGCTCGACAAAAAAAAATGAAAATTCGACGTTCACTTTCGATTAATTCATTTATGTGCTCAATATCTTCATGGAAAACCATTTCGGGGGCATAGCGCCTCAAATTGTTTAAAAACTTTAGGTTTAGTTTAGTTATTGTTGTACTAGAATTAAGTTAGTTAGGCATATTATTTACATTTTTATAGTTTTCAATACTTGCATTCTTACAGTTTTGACTATTTGTATTTCTATAGATTTAATTATTTTCATGTTTATATCGAGCAACAATCAATAAAAAAACTTTAAAATACAAAATGGCTTTTTATTTGTAACATTAATTTATAATAATATTAAATAAAAAGCATATAAAAATAAAAAATATAAACTAAGCAATATAACGTGCTTTAAACAGGATTTGTAAAAAAACGTAAATTTACGAAATTAGAATTATTTTTAGAATTCTCAAATTTATTGTAGAAAATAAATCGAGGCAGTATGATCAATGGAGAAGGTGAATTCGAATTTTTTATATCACAATTATTAATATTTATATTTTATTAATAACAAAAAAATAATTATCTATAGACTAATATAATCAACATATAAATAACAATAGAAATAAATATATTGTTTTTTTAGTAAAATAATATAAATTCTTTTGGTTTAACATATTTGCGGTTTCATGTCAAATCGCATAACATTTACAAACCTATTAAACGTTAAATTTTTGAATACTTTTTTTGAATTTAACTGCTTTTAACCAATCATTTTGCTTGCTTCTTGTTGAAGTGAGTTCTAATTGGATTAATGTATTATTAAAATACACAAATCCGGGAAAAATTAACGTAAATAATTTATGTATTGATATATGTGTAAGAAAATTAGAATCAAACCCAAAACAAACCCCCTTAAAAAACAAACAAAAAAGATGAATAAAAATCAATAAAATCTTTTGGAATTTTTTCAAAATGTGTTCATAACACACGTTTTTCAATTTTATCAATTAAATGATATGAATCTTTTTTTTGTTTGGTTTTTAAAGGGAAGCAGTGCTGCGTAACCCTTTACAATGCAATTGTGTTCTGGGTTTGATAAATTTTAGTGCGGGAATACTGCACGAGAGGTATTTTCATCATTTTTATATCATTTTGACATTTTTCAAAAAACAAAATTCTATATTTTGGCAAAAAAACATTAACTTTTTTCAAAGCTATTTACTATTTATATACCTATAATTTTTAATGCAATATTTTTATGCCACTATGGTAAGCAAGTAACGTATTTTTCTCCTCTCTCTCTCCATCTAAGCTGTATTATTTCACGTATATATTATACGATGTGTCTAAGAAAATTATATGCAATATGCTTTATTGTATTCAAAGTGTTTTTACAGAATTATATATTTGATATATATACAGAGTGTCCAAGATAACTCCGTATGCATGGGGATCTCCGGAACTGTTGGAGATACGACCTCGGTTAAATTAGATGAAAGTTGCCTTATTAGTAGGCGAGTTTAGTCATTTTTTGTTTTTTCCAAAAAAAATCCATAGGTTACTAGATATAGACAAAAATGCAAATTTTGCTGTTTTATATTTTCGCTTATAACTCTCGTATGCAAAACGATACATTATTTTGGTTTGCACTTTCTTAAGACACTTTTTTACACAGAATTTTCAGGAGTAACTAAAATTTTTTTATCATGTACCGTTTTCGAGATTTATGGTGCAACTTTGATTTTTCTTATGTAACTAGTATTTCAATGTAGTGTCATTAAAAAGATCTTTTTTTTTTGCTTTCCAGTGATATAACATAGTCCTACTTTATTTTAAATAATAACATGAAAAATTGAAAAAATCTATTTTGCAAAGTAATAATTCATTTATTTAGTTGAAAACCGAGTAGGCCATATCAAAACAAATGAAACATGAGAAATAGGCATTGTTTTCCTTATTATTAGATTTTTGGTTTTGCTTTTCTTCTGATTATTGTCTTAGTTAGTTAGTTAGTTAGTTTTATTGGAGTGCTTATTAAAAGAATATTAATTCATAGAGCGGTTTGAAAATTTAGAGAAGTTTGAAATGCTTTATTGTTACATTCGTTGTCAAAGTAACGCAGTATTAGCCGCGGAAATGTATTTAAATTTATATCCTTAAAGAAGGCAACCCAGTGTAGGGATGTATAGGATATTAAACATGAATTTGATTGAGTACGGTATTAAATACCTAAAACTAACCTAACACAAGCTATGCTTAAGAGAACACGTATGTTCATTCAAGAAAACGGTGGTTTATTTGAACACTTAATGTAATTTTACTGTTATAGTTATTAGTTATTACGAATGTAAAATATGGCATTAGTATTTTATAAATTATTTTTTTTTTGTTTTAACATGGCCTACTTAGTTTTCAACTAAAAAAATGAATTATAACTTTGCAAAATAGATTTTTTTCAATTTTCCATGTTATTATTTAAAATAAAGTAGGACTATGTTATATCACTGGAAAGCAAAAAAAAAGATCTTTTTAATGATACTACATTGAAATACTAGTTACATAAGAAAAATGAAAGTTGCATCATAAATCTCGAAAACGGTACATGATAAAAAAATTTTGATTATTCCTGGAAATTCTGTGTAAAAAAATGTCTTAAGAAAGTGCAAACCAAAATAATGTATCGTTTTGCATAAGAGAGTTATAAGCGAAAATATAAAACAGCAAAATTTGCATTTTTGTCTATATCTAGTAACCTAGAGAATTTTTTGGAAAAAAACAAAAGATGACTAAACTCGCCTACTAATGAGGCAACTTTCATCAAATTTAACCGAGGTCGTATCTCTAACAGTTCCGGAGATCCCGATGCATACGGAGTTATCTTGGACACTCTGTATATATATATATATATAAAATTTTATATATGTACAATGTATAATACATGTTATTATACATGCGCTCCTGCCATGCCTTCACTATATGGTGATGTATTATTTGTTATCAAAAAATAATTTCCAGTTGCACTATAAATCAAAATATGTTAATGAATATTTTCTAATAAACAATATTCTATAGTTTGTACCTTTTGTTCACATTATAGCCCATGTATTCAAAGATATTCTCGCAAGAACAAAGTGATGGTATTATTGAACAGAATATATTTCGGTTACATTTTCTTGCAGGAAATGCATTTAAATTGTTTATAGATTCCGCATAATATTTGTAAGACATGTGATGACTGCAAAAATCTGCAAAAAGTTAACATTAGTTTTATTCGATAGGATTGTGCAAAAGCTATTGGAGTAGAACGATTTTGTTCGCTGATTTTAGATCATTATATTTTTATTAAATGCTTTTACGATCGCAGTAAACTAAAATTCTTTTTATTTTTGTATTTGGCGTTGTCGGGATTTGAACTCAGGATCTCCTTCTATCATGGAAGGTGCTCTATCACTGAGCCATAACAAGCCCCGACAATCCAAACATATTTTTTCACCTATCATTTATTTTTGATAAGTTATAACTAATCGTCATGTATCATGTCTGGTCACAGACGGTGTTTACGGTCTATTCTATTTCTTTTGGGGAACGATAAACTTTAAAACGGTCTTAGTAAAAATCGTCTCATAAGCGAGATAATAATTCTTTTAGTTTTTACGGAAAATGATTAATTTGTTTTAAACTCTAGTAATCTAATACTTAATCAGCTTTGTCCAATATAAAATATGTTCGAAGTTATTACCATGTTATTATGATGCATTCCCCTATAAATCAGCAACATATCGACTAATTCAATATTAGAATATCGAAGGTAAAAATCAAAATTTTAGTCAAACATAAGTGATGGTAAAAATGAATTACTAAGATAACAACGTTACCTGTCAAATAATAAAACGTAATAACAATTGAACAATACTGATTAAGTATTAGATTACTCGAATTTAAAACAAATTAATTGTTTCCAGTAAAAATTAAAAGAATTATTATCTGGCTTATGAGATGATTTTTACTAAGGCGTTTTAAGGTTTATCGACCCATTTTAAAGTGTATCCTTAAAAGGATACAGAGAAGACTGTAAACACATATTAATGCTTATTTAAAAAAATAGTAATAAAAAAAAATTTACCACTTAAAATTTAATTAAATATTATGTTTTGTTATTGATAAAATAAACTTCGTTTTCGTAATGCAAATATAAAAATAAATATAACGTTAAAATCAGTCGATTTTCAAACAAACGTTTAATGTTTTATTTTAAATTTTCAATAAAAAAGCTGTCTTAGATAAGTATACCCAAAAGCTGGTACTATAAGTTTGGGATTAACTAATACCGATGTCACACTAAACAACTTTGTTTCATATAACACTTTGTTCAATGAAGAAACAAATATTTTTTTAATTTTTCTATTACGAATATATTATTGTGAAATGAGAAATAAATTGTTTAAGAGTTACTATCAGGGTCAAATAGTGTGAAGCGAATCTGTATAGATGTCTCTGAATGCAGTATGGAAATTGTCATATATTACATAAAAGGAATAAATTTAAGATAAATTATTTGTCGGATCGTGTAATCTGGACTACTTTCTCACTATTTCGAAGATTTGTTGTAGCTGCCAGTAGCAACTAAAGAGATTTCGAAATATAAAATTAGAAAATATAAAAATCTTAAATAACCATTATTAATTAACAAAAAAAAAAGTATAATATCATTTTACAATTATAAACCTTATATAAAAATTTCAGATTTTATAGACGTGTAATTTAAACAAGAGAAAATAAAATATGCAATTTGCTTGATAAATTTCAGGTTTTTCTTGATAAAAGTCAATCGATCTCTATTTTCTATCGTTCGTAAAAATTCAAAAAAATTTATATTATTCTGTATAACATTTCACATCTCATATATTTTTTCGAAACAATAATAATGATATTTAAAGAAAATATGGCCTGTTAAAAAATATATTTACTTGTATTTTATGTAATTTTTATTAATAATGGAATATTGATATTGAATTATTAATTATACATATATTTTTAAATATTACGAATAATCAGTTATATTAAATATGCTCTACAAAATTAATAAAAAAATATTTATTTAATCGTCCTCTGCAATTTTGTGTAATCGCCCATACGAGTGTGACTGTTCACCTTAAATGAAATGAGTAACACAGGCGTTTCGTACAACAAAGTTTAACCGAAATAGCAGCGATTCTATTTTCAAGAAACATTTAAGTCATTCATTCATTTCGTACAATAAATTTCGATTATGTGATAGGGATATAAAACAATGAAATTTTCATAAAACCGAATGAATTAAAATATCCAAAAACCAAGCTTGTAGTACCAGCCACAATGACTGATCTCCAACAATCTAAATGTAGTTGGCGTATCTTTATCTATATAATAAAGAACAATATGAATACTGTCTTACCATCTGTAAGATTTTTAGAACATGCCGGTTGAATTCGTTTTCCACGATTTGGAAAGAAATCCACAGTACCGTCTGATCTAGCGTCACCATAATAGCCTTTATCTGTATGAATGACATCAACAAAAACTCCATCAGATGCTGAAAGATGCTCTACAGTTGGTAAATTAAATAAAGGACCCGCTGGATCTAAACCTGTTTTAAATAAATACTTAAAATAATCGTTTCTCTAACTATTTTTATTTTTTTTGCATTAAACACCATTAATTTTATATTTATTTATCTAATTAAACATTAGACAATTTTTAATTAGGTAAATAAATATAAAATTAATGGTGTTTAATGCAAAAAATAAAAATAGTTAAACATTTACACCAAAAGAATTTATAAAAATCGTTTTTCTAGTTCTTCGAATATTTCTATTAAAATTGTTTGTTAAACAGATGTCCATCTAAGTACGTTATTTTATTGTTAAAGACAGTTTATAATTTAATTGCGTAGTTAATCAATAATTAAGTTAATGACATTTCATGCAACTGGTACTAAATTTTTATTAATTTTAATTACAATTTTTTATTACCTGTATGCATTTTCAAGTAGTTGAGTGGTAAAATGAGAAACTGAGTGTAAATTAGTTTGAGGATAAGAGCATTTAAAGTTTTATATTGTAAAATATTTTGTTTTATAGATATTACGTTAACAGTAATCTTCAGGCTTTTTCGGCCGATATCCACTGAATTTATTGAATGCCGTGGTCGATCTATCCTTGTCGCAGACATTTCACCATACATCGTAGAAGGTATCCTCAGTGCTTGGTGAAACGTCTGCGACGAGGATAGATCGACTACGACATACCAACCCAGAAAATGCTATAAATTCAATATTAGGTTCATTTTGTAAAACTTGAGTTTTTAGGTAGGTAGATTTCAAGTATATCGTAAATTTCGAAATAAATTTATCTCGAATTTGCGTCGTTTAATTTTTTTCAAAAAAATACACTTATCAAGTGTCATTTAGACTTTACTCTCTATTCAAGAAAAACATGTTTTTAATATGCAATAGTTTCGATAACATTCAAGTATTTGTATTTTTTCAAAACTTTAATCTGAATTCTGCCTGGGAACGGTTTAACTAGAACCGCAATTCAGCTAACATAATTCAAAATCTTTATGTATATGCAGAGTTTGAAGCAAGCATAAACTTTATTATCCCTTTTATAAGGTTTTTTCAAAATTTACGATTTAAAATACAATTTCTAGAAATATGTCAGTTACTCCACTTTTCTATTCAAAGATTCATTTTGAAATTAAAATGTGTACCTGTCAGCCAAGGTAATTTTGGAGTTCCGTAAGTCCTTGCCGCTTGAGACATAACCTGACTGCCTAAACTATGACTAAGTAAATGTATTAAATCAGCTGATTGTACAGTAGACGTATATTGTTTTATGTACTGTCCGAGAGCTGTACCAATGTTAGTAACATTCAAGAATGATGAAAGGTAATTCAAAATAAACTGATTTTGATTTTTTACTAATGCTGAGTAATCAAATACGGCTAAATTTATATCATGTTTGACTAAAAACGCTGAAAAAAAAACCATAAAAATTGTAATTTTATAATTTCAATAACAAATATTATAATTGGCGCATGGGTTCCATAGCATAAAAAAAATACAATAGGCCAATTAATAAAAGTTCCAACTAGTAGCCATAAACTAATAAATTTGGTCTCTGGCTGTCTAAATTGTTTCACACTGTAAAAAAATCGGTAATTTTACATAAAACCCTGCGGCAATTGATTTACACCAGTTTAATATGTAAACTTACAGACGTCACAAATTTTTTTTTACATAACATGAATATAAAATACGTATATTTACATACATACATACATAGTCACGCCATGTATCCAACAGGGTGTGGCACAAACTCTTTTCATCATTACGTAATCAGTCTCCTCCCAACATTCCTATCCAAACAAGCAACTTTCGCTTCATGCACATTCATAATTTTTCTCATACGTATATTTTATGCAAGTTTACTTACTTTTCCGGTAAAACAATCTATATATAATATGGTAAATTTATTATTTTACTTAAAATTATATAATGATATTATTTTTACAGATAATTTGCTGAAATAATATGCAATTTTTTTACTATGGTTTTTATGTGAAACGGCAACTTTTTTACAGTGCAGTTTCGATTGGCACCAAGCTAATGTTTGCTTTTTAATTATCGTATTCTTATATTAATTTTGAATAAGATTTAGATTTTTTTATGGAATTCAGCTGCTTGCCATAATATTGAAATGAAAGATTTTTAGATGCAATAGCTATGTTGACATAATAGTTTAAAACTGTCGGCAATCGTCAGGAATTTGCATTGGATAAATAGATTTTACTGCGGAAATGCTGTATGAGAAGTATTTTTATCATTATCATATCAATTTGACATTTTTCAGAAAAAAACATTATTCATTTTTTTCAAAGCTATCTACTATTTATATATTTTTTTTAATACGATATTTTTACACTATTATACAAGTAACGTATTTTTCTCCTCTGTCTCTCTATATAAACTGTATTATTTCACGGAGATGCAGTGTACGCGGCAATTATATACGATGTATGTAAGAAAATTATGTACAAATTGTTTTTAAAAACTATTGTATACAATATGTTTTTAGGAATTATATATTCAATGTGCTTAGAGAATTTTATATACAATGTGTTCTTTATAAATAAATATGCAATGTGTCTTAAAATCATATATACAATATGTCTAAAAAAATTTATATACAAAATATTTAAAGAATATTTAATTTTACATATACGTATTGCTCTACGGGGTGCGCGCGTGTGGGCCGGCCTTACATCATTTCAAATTTGTGTACTGTATGTTTTTTATATATGAATATACTCTTCGCGAACACTTAAATCATACTGCGTTTGCTCCTGACAATTACTGATAGCTATAAACTATTCATTGAATGAAGCTAAATATCTGGTTTAGTAGCAAAACGTAACATATTAGCTTGTAAACATTAATAAATATATTATCAGTTAAAGAAAGGTTGCTGTACTGACAGACAAAAAAAAATATTTTTTTAACATAAATTTAAGTAATTACTATAATGTCTAGAAAATTTGGTTGAAAGAGATTTGTCGATACCTAATGTATGTCCGAAGTTACAGCAGGTAATTATATATAATGTGTAATTATAGGTAATTATAATATCTGGTTTAGTAGCAAAACGTAACATATTAGCTTGTAAACATTAATAAATATATTATCAGTTAAAGAAAGGTTGCTGTACTGATAGACAAAAAAAAATATTTTTTTAACATAAATTTAAGTAATTACTATAATGTCTAGAAAATTTGGTTGAAAGAGATTTGTCGATACCTAATGTATGTCAGAAGTTACAGCAGGTAATTATATATATACTGTGTGGAAATTAAGTAAGGAATAAACTCAGTAATTCCGTTGATATTATTTTTTTGGAAAAAATCTCGAAGGGGTATAGCGATTTTGACTACAGCGAATATTTTCAGCTTATTTTCAGTTTCTTATGTCATTTGTTTTTCATGTTATGACGTCATCGATTTTTTTAAAAATAATAATCTATATTTTTTATTATTGATTATGGTAGTACTTTTTATTTCAATTCCAACCATAGAAAATTTTCAGTATGTTACATTTGAAAAAAATTGAGAAAAATAGTCTTAAATTTCAAATATTAAAAATGAATTAAATTAGCAAAATGAATCTAGTTATCGGTGTATAAAACAAAAAACATCGCTATACCCCTTCGAGATTTTTTCCAAAAAATTAATATCAACTGAATTACTGAATTTATTCCTTACTCAATTTCCACACTATATATATATATATATATATATATATATATATATATATATATATATATATATATATATATCAATATTCTCGAAAGAAAAACTTTGAACGCATTTTAGTCGGAACAGCATTGTTCAACGCGCGGGGCGCTCCAGCGCTTCAAGAGATGAACGGATTCACTTGATTCTTTGTGCACTAGACAGGAAATTTAATTTTCGGGGCCCCGACGAGCCGTCTTTTAAAAAAATCGATTTATAATTTTTTTTTTGTCCATTAAAGAAAAAAGAAAAACAGAGTAAAAAAGTGTTTTTTCAAATGGCTGCTATTTTGTTAGCTTGTTAGCAAGGGGTTTTTTAGATAAAGAAAACGATACGACCCCCCCCCCACCCAAATTTAATCTTAATTATTAATTTTTAATGCTTTTCTGATTTAGATACACAGAGAAAGCTGTGGAACGCCCCGCGCAAAAAAAGAAAACATGGTTGGTGCGGAGTGCTGGTGCTGCCATTTTGTTTTTGTTTTTTTACGAAAAAAAGGATTTTATTGTACATTAACCAAAGAATAAAATTAGTTAAACCCCATTCTAAAAAAGCACTTCTTCTATGAGAAAAAATTCCCAAATTTCACTCAATTTTCAGGCTACAATACAGCAATCTCCCCTTAATAAGTATTTGCAATATTACTTCGTTTAAAAATAAATAAAATAATAAAAACGATACGAAGAACAAACAGTGTTTTTCTCGCTTTAATAAATGCATTGGCTGGTACCACAAGCTCGGTTTTAACTAATACCGGTTAATGTCATAAGAACAGCTCTAATGCTCTAATAATAATTTTATTTACCTTCTCCTATAACTACACTTTCGTCAGAGAATGCGCTGTCTCCCCAGCCATGAAAATAAAATACTGACTTATTTTTTTCGTTAAAATAACTGAAATTTCCAAATTCCAAACCGTCTTCTAATTTCAATTTTGCATAGTCATAATACGTAGGACTGAAAATTTATATTAATTTCATCTAAATATGTTAATGAATATATTTTTTTTATATTAATTCTAAAATAGAGGAATATTCAAACAAATTAAAAAATAATAAAATTAAATAATTTTTCTTAAATCACAAACAATAAATTAAAAAAAAAAACAAGCTATATACGTATTTCGAAAGCTAAGCTTTCGTCATCAGTAGCAATCGATGAAGTTAAAGTCCTAATCAGTGATCTAACGAAAAGTTACACAGATACTCAACGTACCTAGCGATAAGTAATCTTTGACCTCTGAATACGTTGCGTAATTGTGTAACCTTAGATCACTGATTAGGACTTTAGCTTTATCTTTTGCTGTTGATGATGAAAGCTTAGCTTCCGAAATACATATATAGCTTTTTTCTTAATTATTGTTTGTAGTTTAAGGTGTAGTTTTAAGTTAAAAAGTGATTTATTAATAAAACTAACAATAAAGATTACGTATTTTTTTAAAATAAATAAAAATTTTGTTATATCGTTACCCTTTTATTAAATATATAAAAATATTATCCGTAACATCTGTGGGTACATTGCTAAAAGCTACTTTTTTCGCATCTCCTACAAATAAGAACTATTATTAATAAATTGTTAAAACAAAGATGTAAAAATAATATCGGATTATGCAAGAATTTTAATGTTCTTACTAATTTTTTAATATTTAATTTGTAAATTTATCGAAAACATGTGAAATCAGTATTAAAATGATTGTACTTTACCGTTTCTTGTAAAAATATACACAATTACAGCACAAAAGAGAATGCTTGCCTTCAAAGCCATTGCGAAACTAATCTATAACATTTTGTGTCTTATATATTTATTGTAATGTTGTATAATAAATTGTAATGCATTAATAATTTTTTATTTTCTTTGTATGATAACGTATCTACGTAATGTAAAATTATTACTGGTTAATCTACCGTTAAATAAATTATTAACGTGTTTCTGGTTAAAATTTGGTAGTTATAACAAAACTGTTGACGAAATTTTATAACAAATGTAGATAAAAAGAACAATTTGTATATTTCTTTTATCACAAAAGTCAATTATTGTTTTTATATTATGTATGATAAAAATTGCCCTACAAAAGTGATTTTACAACTTTAACAATTTGTCGTGTCAATCAAATGAAAATGATGAAAATACCTTTTGTACAGTATTCCCACAGTAAAATCTATTTATTCAGCGGTTACAGGATAGATTTAACTACAGTTTAATATGCGCCAACATAATATTTGCCACTTTTTACCACAGAAATATCTATTTCAATATATATATATATATATATATATATATATATATATATATAACTAATAAAAATGACTGAAAATTATATTACTGTCTAATAAAACATTTTTTTCTTCAAGCGTATCAAAATATTGATATTACCTATGGAGAAGGATGTCATTATGTTACTACTACAATAATATGAATATTATTATACAGTCGTTCATCATCATCATCATCATCATCAGTTTCCGTAATTCTTAGGTGGAATATAAAGCTACATGCTTGAGAAACTGAACATATAAATTTGTAACAATTTTTTCTTGCATTGTCAATGGTACGGGTCGCTAGTTCACAGCCAAGCAAGAGACCTGCAGCTTATAGTGAGTTTCCAACAACTCATGCCCAGCCGATATCAGTTCAAGTATAAGGTATCAATGCTAGAAATAATATTTAATATAATTTTTGGTGTGAGCGTGGCGGGCGCGAACTATGGACATTTGGAGTCCGAGTTCAACAGGCTACCATTGGCCTACAGTAGTTACTATATACGTATATACATCATTAGCCTACAGTAGTTACTATATAATTAAAACAACACCTCAAATCAAACACAACACTTACAAATATAACTACGAAAGATAACATATATCTTGGCACCAGTACTTATGATAAACGTATGTGTAATAAAATAACAAAAATATTTAAAAACTATAACATAAAAATAGCTTTTACAAACAAATTTAAATTATGTAATTTATTAAATAATAACTTAGATCCGATTAACAATTCTGAAAAATCAGGTATTTATAGTATAAAATGCTCTAATTGTACAAAAGTGAATGTAGGCCAAACAAAGCGTAAAGGAGGTAGCAGGATAAGCACAGGGAATCGGCCCCAGACGAATTTTGACTTGTAGTAGCTTTTGACCGCTTAAAAACTAGTAAAAAACAAGATTCGGATGGTTTTTAAATTTCTAATCCGTAACAGTAATTTCAAAACGGTAAAAATCGTTTTTTTTGCTATAATTATAAAAAAAAAATTTTTTTATGTAGTTAATTTGTTTTAACCAAATTATTAGTAACAGTATAATATTCTACAGACTTTAGAGTATACATACAATTATTTTCAAGAGTTTTTTACCGGTTTTGACCGTTACAGAATTTTTTAAAACGAAAAAAAACTTTTAAAATACTATATTTTTTGTATAAATGTCGTGTTTTCTAAGGTTGTATTTGATGTAGAAAAAAGTCGCAAATACAAAATGTAGCCCTTTTCTTGGGGAACACGATTGTCTAAACCGCGGTTAAAAATCTTGATCCTATAAGGCGATAAATGAATTTTAGTAAAGGATTGCATATACAGAATGAACCAAAAGTCCCGAAACGGTCAAATATCTCTAAAAATATATTTTCGATCAACAAAATAAAAAACACGTGTTTAATCTTTTTCAAAAAGCTATCCACTGATATTCCACCTGACCCCCTACACCCACCCCCAGGCGCAGGCGGGGTGGTCAACTTTGAAATTTTATTTAGAATTTTTAATAATTTTTCCTGCCAAACCAGCATAAGTTTGAGAAAAAAGTTACTTAGCTATTATGTAGCTAATTTTTTTCTCTATTTTACTGAATTTTTTCAGATTGTTTTTAGCAAATTTTGAAAAAAGTCTTATTTTGAAAAAATCCCATTGGTAGAGATTTTCAAAAATTTAGTTTTTAATTTTTTTCTACTAAACGATGCATCCTAGAATAATGGTTTATTCACCAAATTATATTACTCATTATTCCGCATTTTTACATATTATGCTTATTTTCCTACACTTCATAGTTTTTGAGAAAAAAAATAAAAACAAAAAAATCAAAAGAAAATTCTAGAGCCCACACGGCACATGCTAGCAAATTAAAACTAAAACCAAATTATAGAACTTATTATGCCCTATCGAAAAGTATTCTAAGTATTTCTTCGAATTTTACTCGAAAAAGTAGTATTTCGCAATTTATCGAAATTACATGTTAAAGTCCTATGTTCTGGGGTCGCGGTCAACACACTATATTTCTATTTCTATATTTTCTATATTTCTATATTTCTATTAATTACAGCGCTATCTATCATAAATAGAAAAAAATGTTTTAGACAAATAATACGTATTTTTAGCCATAAAATCCAAATATGTAATAAAAAATAGGGGTTCCTATTTAAAATTTTAAAGTTGACCATCCCCCACCGCCTAGGGGTGGGTGTAGGGGGTCAGGTGGAATATCAGTAGATAGCTTTTTGAAAAAGATTAAACACGTGTTTTTTATTTTGTTGATCGGAAATATATTTTTAGAGATATTTGACCGTTCCAGGACTTTTGGTTCATTCTGTATATGCAATCCCTTACTAAAATTTATTTATCGCCTTATAGGATCAAGATATTTAACCGCGGTTTAAACAATCGTGTTCCCCAAGAAAAGGGCTACATTTTGTATTTGCAACTTTTTTCTACATCAAATACAACCTTAGAAAACACGACATTTATACGAAAAATATGGTATTTTAAAAAAATTTTTTTGTTTTAAAAAATTCTGTAACGGTCAAAACCGTTAAAAAACTCTTGAAAATAATTGTATGTATACTCTAAAGTCTGTAGAATATTATACTGTTACTAATAATTCGGTTAAAACAAATTAACTACATAAAAAAATTTTTTTTTTACAATTATACCAAAAAAAAAAACGATTTTTACCGTTTTGAAATTACCGTTACGGATTAGAAATTTAAAAACCATCCGAATCTTGTTTTTTACTAGTTTTTAAGCGGTCAAAAGCTACGACAAGTCAAAATTCGTCTGGGGCCGATTCCCTATGCTTATCCTGCTACCTCCTTTCGTCTGTTTCTGTATTTTAAAACAAATTAAAATTAGGACCGAATAGAATACGTTTATGTAACAGATTTTTAAATTAATAAGAGCATTTTTTAATTAATTTTTAAATTTTTTAATAATTTTTTAATAAATATCCGAAAGAAGACCGAGCTTCGTTCGTTCAAGAAAGACTTAAAAACATACTAAAAAAAATTATGTAATTTTACCTACAAACCATGAAACACTACAATGCCCAGTAATTATAGATATAATTACTCAACTGCTCTACATTTTAACATAATTGTTTAAAAATACATAAATATCAAAACTATTACAAATATTATGTATAATGATATTACCAACAGGATGCAAAAATACACATGTATGTAATATTACAGTTTTTTTTTTTTTAGTAAAGTCCTCCTTTTAGTAAATTTACAGAACTTAGTAAATTTGCTATCAGGAATTTTCCATAAATAGGTAAAATTTGTTTAGTTCTGTATTATTATTATTGGCATAATTACATACATTTTTAAATTTACATACAGAATGTATTTTGACATATTGTTATCTTATATAGTTAAGTTAGCAACAAATGTCAAATGAGACAATCATTTTTGAACAGAGGGTAGTAGTATTTTTATTAAATATCAAGTTAACTAGTTTAATTAATATGATTGAATCAATATTAATTAGGACAAGATTCAAAAATTTTGAAGTTAAAAAAATTAGACAAATCAAATTCTACTGATATGATAAAATTTGTGTTGGTAAAATAATTCATTTCTAAAAATAAAAAAGTAATTGCGTAATTGAGGCCTCCAAATTGCAAGACTCCTTAGCTACACCTTATTTGACTTATGCGTAAATTCGGCCC
The DNA here is from genome assembly GCA_963966155.1 of Clivina fossor. Taxonomy (NCBI): domain Eukaryota; kingdom Metazoa; phylum Arthropoda; class Insecta; order Coleoptera; family Carabidae; genus Clivina; species Clivina fossor. Next base: position 25,969,268 of record OZ014550.1, read on the forward strand.
TGATCTTATCCATCGAATGTAATTAAAACTTAATAACTAAATCTATTTAAAAGCGGATGTTAATTAATAGTTCAATTTGCAGTGTGCTAGCACTTATCAAATTATAACTGTCTGAACGAAATTTTTGAACAATAAATTATTATTTTTATAAATATTCAGCCCAACAATAGGGTCGTTGAACATTTTTCTTTTTTTATTTCTTTAATCAAAAATATACATTAAAATAACTACGTAAATATATGTTTTAAAGCAAAATTATTTATAATAATTAAGAAAATAAATTTTCAAGTTGAATGTCAAATTTGAATTTGCTCGTCATGACGTGTACCCCATTCAAAAATTTTGAAAATGTAAGATAATTCCTTTTTTGCTTAACTATGGGGTTCTATTATTTTTTTTTTTTGCGATAAAAACAAAATAATAATGCCTATTGTTTTTTATAAACTAAAGTTAAAATTTTTCTCAAAAATTTCACAAGTTACTACTCAGTCATTGCTAAGCCTAACCTAACCTACCCTAAATAGCCATTTGCGTAAAAATACTGTATGTATAAATAGCCAATTGCGTATACATACCATATGTATAAATAGCCACTTTCAAAAAAAAAAGTTCTGTTTTCTAGAAAAACACAAAACATTTTGTAACGCTACACGTCTTTTTCAAAATCACAGCAATAAATTTTTATTGCATATAAAATACGTATGGTTCGATGTAAAACTAACGATACATTCATGTATTCTATTAAAATTGTTACACGTATGACATAATCTATCTGTGTTTAGTACTTTGAAAATGCAAATTAAACTTAGATGTATTTCGAATTCATAAAAGATTCAATGACATTGACATAACCTTATTTCAATGTGAATTTAAAATACAAATATTTAAAAAAATCTGCTACGTTACTTCAAATATGTATGAATGAAATATCTAGTTACTATATATAGATGTTAAATTTTATATTTAAACTAGAATTAAGACAGAACGACAATCATTCATTTATTTTAAATTAAAAAAAAAAACTAGACTTTGTGTATAAAATCTGTAGATTCAAAATAGTATATTATGTTACAAAACACAAAAAGACATATACGATTTTTGCTCTTCAAGCGTTCTAAGCGAAGTGCTAAATTAAAAATAAATAAAAATACATGCCAAGTAACCTTAACCAGTTATAACAGTTGTACAGTAGTATGTATTATATTATTTATATCTGTGTTACGTGATTTCTGAGAAATATCATCGGAGACGTCAAATTAAATACACTTGATCGTGTTACTTTGGTTGAATATGCAGTTTGTGACCACCCTGGACCAGTGCACATTGCATTTCTTGCTCACACCTTTTCAATAATTAAATTAAAATTCAAGCGAAAATAAACAATGCAATTGTCAATTAACTTTAACTTGACATAATAATCTTCAATATGACCGCAGAAGATGTGAGATTAAATACAGTTGACGTTGTAGTTATGTTTGGTATTGCTACCAGTGGTGTATATAATAACTACTAGTATAATAATGTCATTATTGTACTAGTAATATAATGACCTCTTTCTACATAAGCAATATGATAATGTAATATTAATATTATGACATGTTTGAAAAAAAAAACTTATTCAAAGTTCAATATATTTACCACTTAGCTAACAGAAAGTAAAAAATAATTGAACTATAAAATGAAATTTCTATCGTTCATTTTACATACACTTGACAAAGTTCCAAAACTAAAATTTATATCGCAAATTTTTATCTGTTAAAAATTTATTTAATTTGTCTAATATGTCAAAATCAAAATTAATAAAACAGTTAATTTGTGCACTTTCATTAGGCCATTTTTCAACATTTTTCAGAAATAAACCTAAAGTCGTTTTATTTTAAAAGTACTCTTATATAAGTTTATACGAATGATATAAAATAACCCTGAACTAAAATAATTTTTACCAATAAAACAAAATTGCAATTTTATTTTGTATTTGTTTTTGCTGTAACTGCAAATTTTTAAGCATAGTCTATTTTAAAACGATTTTAGTTAAATACATTTTTTCATATTTATTTCGAATTGTATTTATGCTGTTTTTTTTATCAACTAATTAATTTATATATATATATATATATACAAATAAATAAATATTTTTTAAATATAATCAAAGCTAAATAAAGCTTTTGAAAATTATAATAAAATTAATTAATTAAGCTAGCTTAGCTAGCCGAACAATGACTGGAAAACTTGTAAAATTTTTGAAAAACAAAAATCTCACCTTTAGTATAGAAAAATTAATTGACAAGTAAATGTACGAGTATTTTGTAGGGTTCAATGACCCTGTCCGAAACTATATCATCGTCATTAGAAAGACAGCCCTTGGTGGGCCAAGGCCTCGAGAGTACATTACAAACCGTTTCCTACCGCGCGTAATTATTCATTTTGATGTGAGTAAAATGAAAAATGCACATATCCATTTGTTGGCAACACTGTAGAAATTATATAAAATTAAAATGATTAAAAATAAAATAAAATAAAATTAGTCTTTAGTTTTCTTGGAATACTGAATCATTTATTTAAAAATCAATGAATTTTATTGTATTTTTCATTTCTCTTATTTTTCTTTACATATTTTTCTTAAAATTTTGTTTATAAAACGATTTTTAATTTTTATAGATAAAAAACTAAAAAATTATAAAAATCATAAAAGCCGTATTTTAGATAAAATTTACAAATACAAACAAAAAAATATTGCTCGATAGATTTTGTCTAATTATAAGCTACTTTAATTTGCTCATTTTTATAACGCAAAATATTTTATATTTACTATTACAAAATAAAGTTAGCTATAGTAACAGTAAGAGCTATAATAATTGTAGGCGTTACCGTCGTTCAATTAAAAATAACAAAATTCCATATTTTTCGTAATTTTTTCAATAATATTTATATATATAAATTTACTTCATTTTTACATTTTCCTAAAAAAAATTTAAATTTCATACTTGACTTTTCCATTTCGATTCCACAACTAGAAAAATAATAAAAAATTTTGTAACTACATAGAAAAACTTTCGGAAACAAGTTTTGTTTGAAATTTTAAAGAATACAAATTTTTGTTTTACAGTATTTTAAATAACGGTATTTGCCCGAATATAACGCGACACCGAAATTTTTCAGAAAGATATTTAGAAAAAAAAAATGATTCGAATTTATTTTTCATAAAAGAATTACAAATAAAATTCAAAATCAAAGTTAGTTATGTTAAAACAAAAACAAAACATTATCAGTTTAGAAAATTGCATGACTAGCTTCCGGTAAACGACTTTCTATCGCGTTCTTTAACTGTATTTCATCATTTTCCACATTCAAAATGGTAAGTTTATTGATATGATAATAATCAAATATTAGTAAATTATGAAAAATCATAAAATAATAGGCCCCCGTATTCTCACCTCATTTATAAAAGTGATTTTTGCCAAAAGTGCTTTTGACGTTTACTTAAAATTATTTATTAAACATTTTCTAATAGTTTATTTCAATTTTATAATACCAAATATAATAAAAATGATCAAAAATAGAAAAACTATTTATATATGATCAAAAACAGAAACAAAAAATTATTTTGAAATTAATGATAAAAGCACTTTTTCAGGAAAGGGTGAGATGAGAATACGGGCCATAGTTTTTTCTTGATATTTAATATTTGATTTGACAAACCGTTAGAAAGCTGCATTTTTTGGAATATATACAAATGTTTGATAGTCACGTGATGTTCTAAATCTCAACCAATCAGGAGTTGTTTGTTTCAAATCAAAAATTAAATATCGGTGTGGTTCTGTAGTTGCATCTTTATAGGCTTCTAATATAAATTTAATATTTTCGAGAAATACTTGTCTTGCTAAATGCGAAAAATTTTCAAATAAATAATATAACTTGCATTTAATGATATATAAAATATAAAATATATAAATATAAATATATATAATATAAAATTATAATTAAAATAATACTGACTGTCAAATAACAATAATTTAATATCGACGAAAAATTTTACAATTAATATATCATTTATATTCATTAATATAGGTATACATCACATAAAGCATACTATTGATATTAAATATAAATAGTTTTCAAATTATTTCATATTAATATATATATATATATATATATATATATATATATATATATAATAATCGATTTTTAGAAAAGTAGTCAGAAAAACGGGTAGGTGTAAATCAGAAACTCATTTCCGATTAATTGTCAAGCTTTCGATGGCAATATTCCATCTTCTTCAGGACATTATCAACTAAAGTTAGCAAAATTTATATTCTAACATTCGTTGTTTGTATAATTGGCAAGTTTTATACACAGAGATAAACATGAAGCACATGTAATAGTCAAAATTAAATAAAATAAAAATGTATAATTTTAACAGCTCGTCAATAATTAAAATAATGGGGTCGTTGCGCTCATTTTTTTAATTTTTTTAGTGAAAAAAAATAAATATATATATATATATATATATGTATATATATATACGCCCCCAATATCAATAATATATATATATATATATATATATATATATATATATATAATGAGCATTATTATATTATTCATATCAAGTGCACTTGAATGAAAATAAAATTCAAAATCAAAGTTGTTTATGTTAAAACAAAAAACAAAAATTTTCACTTTAGAAAAAAATTGTATTACTAGCTTCCGGTAAACGTCGTTTTATTGTCCATTAATTGTATTTTATCATTTTCGACATTCAAAATGGTAAGTTTATTGATATGATATGATAATGATAATGTAAATTAAGAAAAATAATAAAATAAATCGTTTTTTTCTTGATATTTAATATTTGATGACTAACGGTTTGTCATCAAATATTAAATATCAAGAAAAAAACGATTAATTTTATTATTTTTCTTAATTTTCATTATTATTATCATCATATTCATAATGTAAATTAAGAAAAATAATAAAATTAATCGTTTTTTTTTTGATATTTAATATTTGATGACAAACCGTTAGTCATAAGTCATACGTGGCAAGGTATGCGGCGTCAGTCCGCCATCTTATAACTTTATCGGGTTTCTTTCATATTAATCAATTTTATTTATTTATTTATTATAGCGTGAGGTAATCTCCATCCATGTTGGTCAAGCTGGTGTCCAGATTGGGAATGCCTGCTGGGAACTTTACTGTTTGGAGCATGGCATCCAGCCTGATGGTCAAATGCCATCTGACAAAACTGTCGGTGGAGGAGATGACAGTTTTAACACATTCTTCAGCGAAACTGGAGCAGGCAAACACGTTCCCAGAACTGTTTTCGTTGATTTGGAACCCACAGTAATCGATGAAGTTCGTACTGGAACATACAGACAACTGTTCCACCCTGAACAGCTCATTACTGGTAAAGAAGATGCCGCCAATAATTATGCTCGTGGTCACTACACAATCGGCAAGGAAATCGTTGACTTGGTATTGGACCGTATCCGTAAATTGGCTGATCAATGTACTGGACTTCAAGGTTTCTTGATCTTCCACTCGTTCGGCGGTGGTACCGGCTCCGGTTTCACTTCGCTCTTGATGGAACGTTTATCTGTCGACTATGGCAAGAAATCTAAACTCGAATTCGCTATCTACCCAGCCCCTCAAGTTTCCACCGCTGTAGTAGAACCCTACAACTCAATCTTGACCACCCACACAACTTTGGAACACTCTGACTGCGCCTTTATGGTCGATAACGAAGCTATTTACGATATTTGCCGTCGTAACTTGGACATTGAACGCCCAACCTACACCAACTTGAACAGACTTATGGCCCAAATTGTCTCCTCGATCACGGCTTCCCTTCGTTTCGACGGCGCTTTGAATGTTGATTTGACTGAATTCCAGACCAATTTGGTGCCCTACCCCCGTATCCATTTCCCTCTCGTCACTTATGCCCCGGTTATCTCGGCTGAAAAGGCTTACCATGAACAGCTCTCTGTGGCCGAAATTACTAACTCCTGCTTTGAACCCGCCAACCAGATGGTGAAATGCGATCCACGTCACGGCAAATATATGGCTTGCTGCATGTTGTACCGTGGCGACGTCGTACCGAAGGATGTAAATGCTGCCATTGCCACCATTAAGACCAAGCGTACCATTCAGTTCGTGGACTGGTGTCCAACTGGATTTAAGGTCGGAATCAACTACCAACCACCCACTGTTGTACCCGGTGGTGATTTGGCTAAAGTACAACGTGCCGTCTGCATGTTGTCCAACACCACTGCTATTGCAGAGGCTTGGGCTCGTCTGGATCATAAATTCGACTTGATGTATGCCAAGCGTGCTTTCGTCCACTGGTACGTCGGTGAAGGTATGGAAGAAGGTGAATTCTCCGAGGCCCGTGAAGATTTGGCTGCCCTAGAAAAAGATTACGAAGAAGTTGGCATGGATTCCGCCGAGGGAGAAGGCGAAGGCGCCGAAGAATATTAAATTTCATTCTCATCAAAGCTATTATTTTTTTTTTATATTTTCCAGTTCTATTTTGTTTTGTTTTTTATTTATTTAAATTTGTCTAAATTTTCGACTTGAAGACTCCAGTTCCGACTCCACACGTACTCCTGATGTTTTTAATGTTTTCAACAACTAAAATGTTAACTTAAAAAATATATCATGTCAAAATAACTCGTAAAATAAAGACGTTCTAGTAAATGATTATGCAGTTTTATTTTTAACTCAATAAAATATATTTATTTTAAATTTATTAATTACATAAAAATAATAATCCCCATATTCATGAAACAATTATTATGGGACTTTATAAAACAGTTATATGGTTACATTTAATAAAAGTTGTTAAACAAAGCATGGATATTCTAGAATTAGTTATATCAGCGTTTCCCAACCAGTGCTCCTCAGGGGCTCCGCATCCGTTTCACAATATAAAAGAAATAAAAATCAAAATAAGAAGATTACAGAAAATTACATTCTAAACTAAAATTTGCCAATTTGAATGGTGTCCGAGTGCAGGGGCAGGGGCGCTTAAATTATAAAAATATAATTGTAAAATTCTATCTAATATATAAAATTCTTGTGTCACAGTTTTAGTGTTTATACTCCTCCGAAACGGTTTGACCGATTTTGATGAAATTTTATATGTATATTCAGTAGGTATGAGAATAGGTTTATAACTAATTTTTATACCCCTAAGTGTTAAGAGTGGCTTACCCTAAAAAAAAAAATTTTATTTTTTGGACAAATTTTTTTTTGGCTATTTTTTTATGGTGTGCCATTAAAAAATACATTTAGTCCTAAATTTTTATCCTTCTACCACCAACCCCTACTTTTTAATAGCATTTTATATTTTTTAATCCCGGTCGATATCAATGGGGTTCCGTTTAGCCAAACTCAATAAAATTAAATAAATAAATAAATTTGTAACTTTGGGAAGTTGTTATTCCAATTGAAATTATTGTTATTTGAATTTGAAGAATTCCAGTTGCTATTTTGATTTTTGTTCCTTTTCCGGTTCTGGTTACTGTTGTTCCAGTTTGGATTAGAGTTATTATTACTCCAATTGGAGCTGTTATTCGCGTTATTGTTGTTGCTGTTGTTCCAGTTAGAACTGTTTGCGTTATTGTTCCAATTGGAACTGTTATCATAAGTCAAGTTAGAATTGTTATTCCAAATTTTCAGAAAAGTTTCTTCTAGTGCCCACATAAATTATAATTTTATTAAACTACAATGTTGCCAACTTTCCGGAAAAAAAAAATAATTTTCTAAAAATTTGTTATGCCCGCATTATTTATCCGATTTTAATGAAATTTTTACAGATGATACCCTTAGCGCCTATAATATTATATATTAGCAAAATACAATGTTGCCAACTTTCGATAAAAAAAAATTTTATCCCTCTATCTTATCATTTATGTGATAATGTCAAAGTGGTCTATATATGGGTTTACCCATATACTTCTAATCTTGTATTTTGGCTAATCGAAAAACTAGCTTATAAAATCAAACCACATTCGACTAGCTCCATTCTCGCTTTGCGAGAATATTATTTATTCATAAATTTGATAATTTGCGATATTTTTATCTGTATTTAGCGAGCGCCAATCCAAAGGGGCAACAATAGCTGACCGGTTACTTTAAATTTATGTTTTTATGATAAATAAAATTTAAAATATATATTTCCAGTTGCTATTTTGATTATTATTCGAGTTGTTCGAATTCGAATTTTGATTATTCCAGTTGGAGTTGGAATCATTATTATTATTGTTCCAGTTGGGGTTGTTATTATTTCTCCAATTTGAGTTGTTCCTATAGGAATTGTTCGAATTACTGCTGCGATTACGTGCTTGATTCGAGCGATGCGATGGCGATGGCATCATGTCCATGAAATTAGTTAGACTATATAATCCATTGGTAGTCTTTACAATTGCGCCAAATTCGATACCGCTTTGCAACGATGAGAGAACCGTTTTCTTTGCATATTTGGCTGGTACGTTACATTATGTTTACTTACTAATGGCTACGGAAAAACTGACACGTTATTTGTTTTTTCTTCCCTTTTATAGACTTAGACAACAATGGTACAAAGCAGTCTGGATTGAGGAAAATTTAAATACGGTTGTTTATTTTACATAGCTTGTTTCTTACAAGTTCATGGCTTTTTCTAATATTTTAAAAAATAACGATTTAAATTTATTTATATTAAAAATTGTATTATTGTTATTCAAAAGGGCTAATATTGTTATGTATTTATCAAACTATTATTTAAATTTTAGTAAAAAAAAGTAAATTAATCTTTTCTTTAGAAAGGTGATGATGTAGGGATATTTGGTAACAGTTATGTTGTTCTACATTAAAATGACTAGGCTGGCAATATTGATATATGAATTTATATTTTGAGTTGTCAATTATATAAAAATACGTTGTAAAATAAAGTATCTATGTATCAAGAATTTAATAATGACAATATTCACGAAACTTACAAATAAAAGATTAAAGACAGTATATATTTATATTTTGTAATATCATATATAATAAAAAATAACAAATATTCATGGTAATTAATAAACCTGTAAGACAATGTTTTGTTTCATTTTCGCGCCCTAAAAATCGTATTTTTTTTCACTCGAAAATATTTAATAAATTTTATATATGTTGTTACAGTCACCATTATCAGAATCTCGCCGCATTTAAGAAATTAGACCGAACTGGTGATGGAGAAATTTTGAATAAATTAGAATGGAGGATTTGGAAAATGTCTATGGCGTAAAAAATTATCTTTGTTTTATAAGTTGCGAAAAAACTAAGGAAAAAACACTTTAGAAATTGGTTAATAATTTTGAAGCTCAAGAAACCGGAAATGGCATTGTATGCAGGGCGGCGGTGGCGGCGGCGACGGCGGCGCGGCGCCAATTCAAAGGGACGATTATTTAAAATTTATGTTTTTATTAAATAAAATTTGAAATATACATTTTTATATTCGTGCATTTCATTTAAGAAACTGCTTCAATAGATAATATCAATCAAATATTTTAGAATTTTTTCAAAATGTATTCATAACACACGTTTTTAAATTGTATATCTCATTTAAATATTTTTTTTAGGATGAGGCTATTTATACATATGGTATGTATACGCAATTGGCTATTTATACATACTAAAAAAAAAACTTAAACCAACCTACTAACCTAACCTACCCTAAATAGCCAATTGCGTAAACATACTGTATGTATAAATAGCCAATTGCGTATAGATACCGTATGTATAAATAGCCACTTTCTTATTTTTATTTGAGAAGTTTTTCTTATATGTTTTTTTTTTGTATATATGTAAAAGAATTATAAAACATATTAAATAGGTATTTTTTTAGTTTTCATATTTTTATTGCCTCAGTCTATAATTCAATTAAGTAAAAATTATTACTTATCATAATTAAGATTTTAGTTAACAAGTATTAATTTGTTCAAACAAATAATAGATATTTAATAATCGGAGTGAGTATTAAACTGTGCTTATCTAAAAACTTTGGATAAGCACAGAAAATCTGCATTGAATAAGCGCATTAAAAAACATTGAATAAGCGCATCAAAATATTAGGTTGGTTAAGGATAGGTTAGATTTGGTTAGTTATGTTATTCAATATAATCATTATTCAACCTATTTTGATGCGCTTATGCAATGTACACAAAAAAGGCTATATGCGCTTCCTTTTTTTGTTATTAATAAAATATGAATATTAATAATTATGATATAAAAAATTCGAATTCTCCTTCTCCTTTGATCATACTGCTCCGATTTATTCTCTACAATCTAAGAGAATTTTAGAACTAATTCTAATTTCGTAACGTTTTTTTGCAAATCCTGTTTAAAGAATCTTATATTGCTTAGTTTATCTTTTTTTTATTTTTGTATGCTTTTTGTTCAATATTACACTTAAATAATAAGATAGCACATAATGGAAAAACAAGTAATTGAAAAATATAAATTATATGTTACAGTTAAGTGTAGATATTTATTAGTAAGTTATTTTATAGTTTCATTTTGCATAATTTTAAAAATTAATTTTAAACATTTATAATTTATTTCAAATAATAGCAAGCAAAGTATATGAAATAGAAGCAGAAGAAATACAAATAATTGAACAAACAAGATTAGAAGCATATGGGTAAACCCATATATAGACCACTTTGACATTATCACATAAATGAAAGAAATAAGAATAAAAATTTTTTTCACCGAAAATTGACAACATTTTTTTTTGCTAATATATAATATTATAGGCGCTAAGGGTATCTTCTGTAAAAATTTGATTAAAATCGGATAAATAATGCGGGCATAACAAATTTTTAGAAAATTATTAATTTTTTTTTTCGGAAACTTGGCAACACCGTATTTTAACAAAATTATAATTTATGTGGGCACTAGGAAAAACTTTTCCGAAAATTTGATCAAAATCGGATAAATAATGTAGCAACAATGATTTTTTTTTAATTTTAGAATTTTTTTACGATAAGTTGGCAACACTGTATTTTGTTAAAATTGCATAATTTCAATATATTAAATTAAATTATTCAATGTTTTTTTTTAATTTAAATTTGCTAAAATTTTAAGCTTTTCATTAAAACTAGCATTTAATCAAGCTTTATTTGATGAATAAACATATAAAAAAAATATAAATTAATAAATTTTATAGAATATATTAATTTTTTTTAAAATTATAAATCCCGTGTCCGTTTTTGAAAGCAATACTAAGGAGGCGTATTTTCTAGAAAAAAAAATATTAATTTTTATTGTTATAATTTTGTTTCCTGAAATTAAATAAATATCAAACTAGCCGTGTGAAATACCAACAAAGCTGTTACCATGCTGTTACTAATAAACAAATTCAGTTGTTTTTTTTTCTTTCGTTGTATCGTGCACATGTAAATATTTTTCGTCTTCAAATACTAAATTTTAGTACCTAATTATTCTTCAATGTTATGTTAACTATTTCTCTCTCTCGGATTATTTAAAATAAAGTAAGTTATTCTCATTATTTATTATATTTTGAAGCAGTTCTTTTTATTTCAAAATTTTATAGTAGAGGTTATACATTAAAAAAAATATGCATTTTTTTAATGTAATATATCGATATGTTTATTTCAAAAATTTCTATTATAAAATTCTTTTCCGAAAGATTTTGTATAAAAAAATAATAGCGTATTGTGGATGAAAATTTTCAATAAATTTTAGCTCAGATGTTGTTTTTTTTTTTTTTTTAATATTTTCTAATTTATTTGATTATTTGCGTAGATGAAGTCCGTGCAAGATGCCGATGCTGCTAGTATTGCGACGATGGCAGCGGCAGCGACGCTCATCGTACACAAAGATACCGAAACATGAAGCAACGATCTCGCTTTTAGTATACCATCAAACTCACACCCCATCCTCTTCGCTTGAAAAATTAGTTCTTGTCTTAATCGTGAAATGCACAATGGCTGACAAGTCAACGAAAACTGACGAATCACTATTGAATGCCGATTTGGAAACGACGTGTCCGACGAGGACGAATGCAGCGACAGTTATTGCACGAGAAGCAAAACGAAACAGGACAAGAACATGCCGATGACGATGGTTCGTTTACTGTTTGTGAAGTTTATCATTTCACTGGCAAGTTTGTTTTATATTAATAATTATCTGAGAAGCTACTAACGTTTAATTTTAGATGAACGAATGAAGTAATGTGTGACGATTGAAAATGTATTACAAAGTTTGCACATCATTTCTTTCATCGGAATTACATTATTTGCATAGTTTTTCAATTCTTCCAATTTTGATATTTCGCTTCTCTTTCTTCTTATCAATTAATTTTACGAAAGAATGCATCGGCCTTAATTTCTTCTTCGCGGTTAAATGATACAGTAGGTACTTGGACATTTTTCGGAAAATTATCCCATTTGTAGATATTGGGTGAAACTTGTCGGTCCAAACTTGCATAAGGTATGCTTAACAATTGTCTGATACATTTTCGAATCTCGTTCTGACAAGTTTCAATCGTGATTATTTGTTGTTGATGATTATGATCATTATTATGCAATGATGAACTGCACGAACTCATTGTTATGATCGCATTATTTATAAAATATCGTATTTCGTTGATCTGTGTAATCTGTGTAAAATCAGTGTGCAATTTAGTTTGAATAAGACGATCGGTGCCGAATGGAATTCGGTTAATTCTGTACTGTTAGATAGCGATCCACAAGATCCACACCTTATGCAAGTTTGGACCGACAAGTTTTTTCCAATATCTTCAAATGGGATAATCTTCCGAAAAATGTCCAAGTAACTACTGTATCATTTAACCGCGAAGAAGATATTTGGCCGATGCATTCTTTCGTGAAATTAATCGATAACGAAGAGAAACGAAATATTGAAAATGTATTAAATTTCTACGGGGAACAATATTCGCATTGAATTCTTTTTGCTCTTGTGGTTCTTGTTCTTTCAACTGTTTCTTTTTCATCCCGGTAGTATCAACGAGAATATAGTATTATACTATATTCTTTTTGGTGTAGTAATAGAAGTATCGTTATTTATTTTTACCTAATAGAATACGTTCGCGTTTGGATAACTTTTATTGAAATGCGTGGAAAAAGTGGACCGGAATAAAGCAGAGACAGTTAAAACAAGAACGTCAAAAACAAACTTAGGCAATTTAATGCAAATATTTGCCCGTACATATTTGAGATATTGTTTTTATTCATCGGATATTACTTCATTCGCATCTAAACTTAAACGTTCGTAGCCCATCAGCTGATTTTGAATATCGAACGAACTTCCCACTGAAGTGATTTACTTCGGAAATAGTAAACGGAGGCACCATCGAAGAAAATCGCAATGTACGATGATATTGAGTGCGTGCCTTCTTTAACTTCCGGTGTACAAATCAATCACTTTGCAAGAAATGTGCATCTGTATTTGATATGCTAATTTCAAGGTTCCATTTATTGTTTATCTGTATGATTTATGATGTAATGTTTTAAATTTTATCTATGTAGCCTCCAGCCAGTTTTTTTACTTAAATACTTTATGAAATTTCCTTATATGATTTTCAATAAACAATATGATAACAAATAATATTTAGTTTTTCTCATTACGTTTCGGACAATAGAAACAATGCATGCTGTTGTTGTTGTTGTTTTCCTTTGGTCGTTCCAATGGCCACCTTCATTTTGCGCAAGTGCTTGATGTGGACCATGTGGAGAAGGCCTACTTAAAACGACTCCGACTCCGACTCTCCACTAATGACAAAAATGACTCCGACTCCGGCTCCTCTAAAAATTACCGACTCCATGACTTACAGCCCTGCTTTGAACTAACCTAATCTAACCTAACCTACCTTGTTCTGCACAAGTGCTTGCTGTGGACCATGACGGTCTTGCTGTTAGCTCTTTTTTTATCAGTTTATATAATTATAGGTAAATGCTAATATTTTTATTAGGTCAAAACTAAAAAATTCATAACAAAATAGACATTACGATATATTTTTATTTTGAAATATAAATTTTATTTTTTATTAAGAAAAAAAAATCTCTTTTAACTATTTTTATTTTTTGCATTAAACACCATTAATTTTATATTTATTTATCTAATTAAAAATTAGACAATTTTTAAATTAAAGAAAAATGCATTGGTGTTTAATGCAAAAATAAAACTAGTTAAACATTTACACTAAAAGAATTTATAAAAATTAAATCTCTTTTAGTTCAAAATTATTTTATATATTAAGTTATTCAATGTTAATTTCTACTACTTTGACTGCAAGGAAAAGTAGTATAGCGTTTGGTACGGTGTCTGTAACATTTTCAAAAAAAAAAAAAAATTGTATAGAAATCCTTCATATAGCCTCTAGATGACGAATCTGAACTTAGTGTATGTGGGTGTGTGTGTGTGTGCGTAGTCAGCTCACTCGCTCGCTCGCTCCTCCTAGACGGTTCAACCGATTTTAATGAAATTTTCAGGATAAATTTGTCTAGTACCCAAAATGGTCATGTGATTTTGTTTTTTTTCCAGTAATGCCAACTTTCCAAGAAAAAAATTACTAAAGTTTTAAAAAATTCATATTGGCTACGTTATTTATCCAATTTTTATCAAATTTTCAGAAAAGATTTCCCTAATGCTCCCATTAATTACATAATTTTATTAATATTCAGTGTTGCCAACTTTCCAAGAAAAAAATTGCCAAAGTTTTAAAAATTTTATTATGGCCATGTTATTCAACCGATTTTAAATTAAAGTAAGTCTTTTGCATCAAAAACTATAAATTTTGCCTATTACGTTTTTGAAATTATTTGTAACAATCAGCAAAAAGAAACAAATATTGATTCTTTTTTTATAAAGAAATATAAAAAAAAATTACAAAAAGATTATATTGAAAACTGAATTTCATAGCCTACAAATATTTTACATTGATTATTTCGTTAATTTTATATAAAAATGTAGAAGGTTAAAAATATTTTAAAACATGATATTTTTATAAAAATATTTCATAGTGTACAAGTATTTTACATTTTGGCAACTGATATAATTAACAAAATATGTACAGTTTTTTTTTTTAAATAACAACATTAGAAGTATATGGGTAAACCCATATATAGACCACTTTGACATTTCTCGGAAAGTTGGCAACACTGTATATTAATAATATTATAATTTATGTGGGCACTAGGAGAAACTTTCTAGGAAAATTTCATCAAAATCGAATAAATAATGTAGCCACAATAAATTTTTAAAAACTTTAGTAATTTTTTTCTCAGAAAGTTGGCAACACTGTATTATATTAAAATTATGTTATTTATGTGGACACTAGAGAAATCTTTCCAGAAAATTTGATCGAAATCGGATAAATAATGTACACAATAAATTTTTAAAAACTTTAGTATTTTTTTCCTCGGAAAGTTGGCATCACTGGAAAAAACAAAACCACATGACCATCTTGAGCACTAGACAAATTTATCCTGAAAATTTCATTAAAATCGGTTGAACCGTCCGATCAGGTGAGCGAGCGAGCTGACGACGCACATCCATACACCCACATAAACTAAGTTCAGATTCGTCATCATGAAAAATTTCTATACACAATTTTTTTTTTGTAAATGTTACAGACACCGTACCAAACGCTATACGACTTTTTCTTTGCAGTCAAAGTGGTAATAAAATCAGAATTAAAATATTGTGTTTTAATCCGAAATATTTAGGTTAAATTTAATAAGTTTCAGCCTCACAAAAGACAGTTGTAATTTTGTTTTATTTATAAAACTAACTATATTTAATTGAAAATAATTTCAAGCTTTACTATATAGAAAGCTTCAAAATTATAGTTTTTTATTTTATGGACTTATAAATAGTACAAGCGTTACTATATAGATGGCTTCAAAATTACAGTTTTCTTTTTTATTGACTTATAAATAGTACAAGCGTTACTTTGTAGATGGCTTTAAAATTATAGTTTTCTTTTTTGTCGACAATGCTTTTAATAGTTTAGGCATTACTCGTATAGATGACGCTGGTAGTATAGTTTTCTTTTTTACCGACTTGTAAATAGTACAAGCGTTACTATATAGATGGCTTTAAAATTATAGTTTTCTTTTTTATTGATTTATAAATAGTACAAGCGTTACCATATAGATGGCTTTAAAATTATAGTTTTCTTGTTTATCGACAGTGCTTTTAATAGTTTAGGCATTACTCGTATAGATAACGCTAGTAGTATAGTTTTCCTTTTTATCGACTTGTAAATAGTAATGGTAACATTAAAATTATAATTTTCTTTATTATTTGTATTTTATTTATTATTTATTATTTTACTATGTTAATGAACTTTTAATTGGATGAAAAATAAAGTAAGCAAAATTTCTTTTGTAATATATTTATTTTCTACAATATTTACATTTTTCTATTTGTATTTGAATAGAAAACGAATTCGATTTAGTAATTAATAAATAAAATTATCGATTGTGATAATGAAATATATATTTATTTGTTACTACTTACAAAAGCGCATTCAAGTGCGTATAAATTACGTAATATTAGGTCGGTACGAAAGTTCTCAGGGTTTATCTTGTTACTGTTTTTTATTCATTTGTTTCTGAATAAAATATTCAACGTATTTCGCGTTTTGACATCTTATCTTGTAAAGAATTTTTCCCTCTATCTGATAGTGTAATTTGTTTTTTTCTATGTTATTCTAATTTGTGATTTTTGTGAGTTTAATTCAGCATGTCTGAGGAACAATTTCGTACGATTTTTTTATTTTAACTTTAAATTGGGACAATCCGCTGCCGAGACAGCTCGCCAAATTAACCAAGTGTGGGGCCCTAATAGCGTTGGAGAAAGCACCGTGCAACAATGGTTTAAGAAATTTCGTTCCGGAGATATCAGCCTTGAAGATGCACCTCGTAGTGGTCGTAGTGGACGTCGGATTGAGGACCCTGGTGGAAGCTGACCCATCGCGAACGGCTCGAGGGATTGCACAGGAACTAGGAGTCAGTCACCATGCAGTCTTAGATGGTTTAAAACGTCTTGGAAAGGTGAAAAAACTAGAAAAGTGGGTGCCCCACGATTTGAACGATCGACAGAAATTGTCACGTTTCGAGATGTGTTCGTCTTTGATTCTGCGAATCAAAACGACCCTTTTTTGGATCTAATCGTGACGAGCGATGAAAAATGGATAATGTACGATAACCGGAAACGTTCGGGACAGTGGTTGAACGCCGACGAGCCTCTCAGACACTTTCCAAAGGCGAAAACCCACCAAAAAAAAAACTATGGTTACAGTATGGTGGTCTGCAGCTGGCGTGATCCACTACAATTTTTTGAAACCTGGTCAAACCATCACAGCGGAGTCTTATTGTGAGGAAATCGACGAAATGTGCCGCAAATTGCATCAAAAGCAGCCGGCACTGGTCAACAGAAGAGGTCCGATCCTGCTCCACGACAACGTCCGTCCGCACATTTCACAAATCACCGTCCGAAAATTAAATGAATTGAGCGTCGAAGTTTTGCCTCACCCACCATACTCTCCAGACCTCTCGCCAACCGACTACCACCTTTTCAAGCACTTTGATAACTTTCTTACAGGTAGAATCTTCGTTAACCAGGACCAGGCAAAAACAGCATTTGTCGATTTCATCGAATCCCGTGAACCAAATTTTTATAATGATGGAATAAATAGACTTGTAACACGTTGGCAAAAATGTACAGATTATAATGGCGCTTATTTCGATTAAATCGAGTAATTATTACAGAAGTTATGCCACTTTGAACTTTACCTATTGAAACCCTGAGAACTTTTGTACCAATCTATTTTTACATTTGAATACTTATTTTATGTACCTAATTATACAAATATTTTTATATAAAAATGCAAAAAATGTAATAATGACATTAATAAATGTAATAATTACATTAATAAATGTATAATATTTATATTAATAAATATAAATGTAATATTTACAACAGTAAATGTAATTGTTACATTTATTAATGTAAATATGTACGCATAAATGTAATATTTACATTCACAAATGTAATAATTACTTTAAAACGTGGAACTATTACAAGTAGTTATGTAAATTTACTTAGTCAATGTAATAGATTAAAATGTGTTACATATTTTAATTGTAATTTTACATATAAAAATAATTTTTGTAAAAATACATTTTTTTGTAAATGTACAATGATTATTATCGTTGGCAACAAAGTGTCCAATGATTTTCATTGTAAATTTTTTTTACAGTGTACTACTTGGAAACTTTCGCTGCAAGCAAGCCACTCTCACAATCATACCACCACTCCAACTACTCATCGGACTGATCCACTGGGCAAACGTATACCATATCAAAATCATTCAAATAAATCATTTTTAACAGCAAACGTTCATTAGACACATTCGCTCCGCCATGTCTCCGAACCATCTTAACTGACTAACACCAACTTTTGCTACAACAAGATGCATATAAAGTATATTCACAGAAATATTCTCAAACAGAGGTACATGGAATTGTTGTTCAGCAACCTAGCTTTAGGGCTTTGAACCGTTATATTTTTCCGCACTTTGACTGCAAGGAAAAAGTGGTATAGCGTGCGCGTACATTAGCAAAAAACATTAGCAAAAAACAAATTTTGTGTATAGAAATCCTTCGTCTATGGCCTCTAGATCAGACGAATCAAGCAAACTTAGTTTATAAGTGAGTGTATGGATGTAAGGAGTCAGTCAAAATTTTGTGATTGCAACTCCTCCTAGACGGGATTCAACCGATTTGAATGAAATTTTCTTCATAACCTTGTAAAAAAAACAGTCATAACCTTGTAAAAAACAGACATAATCTTGTGAAAAACAGACATAATCTTGTGAAAAACAGACATAATCTTGTAAAAAACAGTCATAACCTTGTGAAAAACAGACATAATCTTGTGAAAAACAGACATAATCTTGTGAAAAACAGACATAATCTTGTAAAAAACAGTCATAACCTTGTGAAAAACAGACATAATCTTGTGAAAAACAGACATAATCTTGTGAAAAACAGACATAATCTTGTGAAAAACTTCATAATCTTGTAAAAAACAGTCATAACCTTGTGAAAAACAGACATAATCTTGTAAAAAACAGTCATAACCTTGTGAAAAACAGACATAATCTTATGAAAAACTTTATAATCTTGTAAAAAACAGTCATAACCTTGTGAAAAACAGACATAATCTTATGAAAAACTTCATAATCTTGTAAGAAAACAGTCATAATCTTGTAAATAATAAAATATATAAAAACAACTTTTTTAAAAACCACGCTTATATTTAAATGCACTAAAAAGAGGAAAATAAATTTTTTCCTGGTTTTCCAAAATTTTTAGAAAGAAATAAAAGCGTGGAGCGCCAGAAAACTATATATTTCGCAATGATGATTAAGCGCTCCACGCTTTTATTTCTTTCTAAAATTCTTGGATAATCAAGAAAAAAAAATATTTTCCTCTTTTTAGTGCATTTGAATATAAGCGTGGTTTTTAAAAAAGTCTTTCTTATATATTTTATTTTCTGCTTTTTACCACTTTGACTGCAAGGAAAAAGTAGTATAGCATTTGGTACGGTGTCTGTAACATTTTCAAAAAAAAATAAATTGTATAGCAATCCTTTATATAGCCTGTAGATGACGAATCTGAACTTAGTTTATGTGGGTGTATCATACACCCACTTATAAACTAAGTTCAGATTCGTCTGATCTAGAGCCTATATGAAGGATTTCTATACACAAATTATTTTTTTTTGAAAATGTTACAGACACCGTACCAAACGCTATACTACTTTTTCCTTGCAGTCAAAGTAGTAAAAATAGTAACACGTGCAAGTAAAATTTATAAATAAATTATTGTTATTTGATCATGATTCCAGGGAAGACCTGCATGATTCGATCCGTCGTAGAGTTCAGACGCGCTAATATGTTCTTCGTAAATATTGACCCCTAATTTCCAAATTTCTTATTCGGAATGGGGTGAAGCCCCATGGTGAAGAATCCTTTCTGTAAGCTTTGAATTTTATGTTTTTCTGTTTGCAGTTGCTGCCATCCTTACGTAATCTCCTATTTCTGCCCCATCTAGTGTCAATATGCCCCCCCCATGTTGTCTGTCTGTATGCTGTCGTCCTTATGGCCCTTTGTGTTAGAACTCATTAACATTTGCGAAGTCTACTCTTCAGAAATTTGTAAGTAAGAAATCATTTTCACTCATATAGGTACATAATTTTGACATTTATAAAATATTCACTTATCAATTTCAAATTATTCATTGCGTTTCAATTTTAAAATTTTTATTTGTATAGTAGTGACTTGTCAAAATAACTCAATATTTATGTTTTACAAATGCTTCTCCCAGGGCCGGATTAACAGT
The DNA here is from genome assembly GCA_963966155.1 of Clivina fossor. Classification (NCBI taxonomy): domain Eukaryota; kingdom Metazoa; phylum Arthropoda; class Insecta; order Coleoptera; family Carabidae; genus Clivina; species Clivina fossor. The sequence continues at coordinate 25,989,685 of OZ014550.1, forward strand.
AGCGGAGGCCCTGGGGCGGAAAGCTAGTGTGTAGGCCGCTCTTTGAGAAACATTTTTTCACAAACTTGAAAAATAATCAAGATACAGATAAAAAACTAATTTTAGTTGTTGTTTAAATACTTTATTTATTAATAGTATGTATGAATATTTAGGTGAACATAATTGATGATTATGAACATAATCATCTGAATTGAACGAAAGCTTTATTTTATACAGATATATAAACTTTTCGCGACTTCTTTTCAAAAAACTTGTGAATTAAATCACTGAAATCCAGTTCTCGGAGTAGATGTTCCAAATTGTTGACAAAATAAAATATATATTTACACCGGTGCATGCCAAATAGGCGCGATTTCAGGTAGCGTTAATCCGCAATACCAAATAGGCGCGAATAACCGCTATAATCCCCATCAGTGCTCAGGTATAGACATAGTCTGTAGGTCAGGTATAAAATAAGAATTGGAAAAATTTACAATTAAAAATGTGTAGATTCGCAAAAATAAACGCAGTTATTTAATATTATGTAATTATATAATCAATTCTAGTCAGTAACAAAAAACAAAATAAACATTGTGTAGCAACATACAAATAATATTATAATTAAAAAAATTAAAATTAGATCATGGTAGAAAAAATAAATATCATATATTGTATGATAATATAATCAAATCTTGACTATAACAATTGCAAAAATAAAACGTACAAATGATATAAATATAAAGTAAAAATTATTGAAATAAAAAAAATATATAGGTAGCACAAACTAAAATAAGACCGGAAAAAATGCATCACAAACTAAATTAGAAATTATAATTCAATTATTTTGTAACCGGCGCGTATTTGTAACATATTAGTTGTACAAAACTTATCCTGCTTAATATATAACTATTTGAAAAGAGACATGCGACTGAGGATTAGAAGGCTACCGCGCCTAAAAGACACGGTTTTTGGTACCTGTCGCCCACCTTTCCTGTTGCAAGGGATTATAAGGGATCGCGCCTATTTGGTATGCAGCCATTTACACTATTTTTAATGTTTTATGTACAGAATCCATTTGCTTTATATGTTCACAGAAGAAAATTTATATTATTACATAATACACGTTTATTAAATTGTCTGTAAGTACTATATTTAGTTTAAACTACAAATAATTATACTCGTTCAAATATTTTTGTGGATGAAAATTTAATTAGTGAAAATTAAATATATTGTAAAAAAAATGTAAATAAATTTTTTATGAGTAGGCCCTAATATGTGGAGGCCCTGGGCAAACGCCCCTTCTGCCCACTCGTTAATCCGCCCCTGGCTTCTTCAATTTCTTTTTATTTTACACGACTTATTTTTAAATGTATTGAACTTTTCGAAGTGATTAAATTAAATTTTATTTTGTTATCTACAGAATTGGCTCGACAAAAAAAAATGAAAATTCGACGTTCACTTTCGATTGATTCATTTATGTGCTCAATATCTTCATGGAAAACCATTTCGGGGGCATAGCGCCTCAAATTGTTTAAAAACTTTAGGTTTAGTTTAGTTATTGTTGTACTAGAATTAAGTTAGTTAGGCATATTATTTACATTTTTATAGTTTTCAATACTTGCATTCTTACAGTTTTGTCTATTTGTATTTCTATAGATTTAATTATTTTCATGTTTATATCGAGCAACAATCAATAAAAAAACTTTAAAATACAAAATGGCTTTTTATTTGTAACATTAATTTATAATAATATTAAATAAAAAGCATATAAAAATAAAAAATATAAACTAAGCAATATAACGTGCTTTAAACAGGATTTGTAAAAAAACGTAAATTTACGAAATTAGAATTATTTTTAGAATTCTCAAATTTATTGTAGAAAATAAATCGAGGCAGTATGATCAATGTAGAAGGTGAATTCGAATTTTTTATATCGCAATTATTAATATTTATATTTTATTAATAACAAAAAAATAATTATCTATAGACTAATATAATCAACATATAAATAACAATAGAAATAAATATATTGTTTTTTTAGTAAAAAAATATAAATTCTTTTGGTTTAACATATTTGCGGTTTCATGTCAAATCGCATAACATTTACAAACCTATTAAACGTTAAATTTTTGAATACTTTTTTTGAATTTAACTGCTTTTAACCAATCATTTTGCTTGCTTCTTGTTGAAGTGAGTTCTAATTGGATTAATGTATTATTAAAATACACAAATCCGGGGAAAATTAAGGTAAATAATTTATGAATTGATATATGTGTAAGAAAATTAGAATCAAACCCAAAACAAACCCCTTTAAAAAACAAACAAAAAAGATGAATAAAAATCAATAAAATCTTTTGGAATTTTTTCAAAATGTGTTCATAACACACGTTTTTAAATTTTATCAATTAAATGATATCAATCTTTTTTTTGTTTGGTTTTTAAAGGGAAGCAGTGCTGCGTAACCCTTTACAATGCAATTGTGTTCTGGGTTTGATAAATTTTAGTGCGGGAATACTGCACGAGAGGTATTTTCATCATTTTTATATCATTTTGACATTTTTCAAAAAACAAAATTCTATATTTTGGCAAAAAAACATTCACTTTTTTCGAAGCTATCTACTATTTATACGAGGGTTGCCTTTTATATTTCGGGATTCAAGAACAAAATCTAATATCATCAAAAATAGCTTTATTGTTTTTCAAAATATTCTCCATATAGATCAATATACTTTTGCATCCGTTTGAACCAATTTTCGAAGCACTTTTTCTGCTTCGATTGAGGTACCTCCAAAACATGAATTTGAAACGCACCAACCGCTTCTTTAGGTGTCGAAAAACGTTGATCTCACAATTTATTTTTGATGTGTGCGAATAAAAAAAAGTTACTGGGTACAAATCAGGGCTATACGAGGGATAACCCATCAAATCGACGTATTGAGTGCTCAAAACTTCACTGTGTGAAAGCTCGCATTGTTGTTATGAAGAATGATCCGTTTTCGGCGGTTGGTTTTCTTTATTTCTCCGAAGACTTCTGGTAAGCAAATGATTGTGTAGCATTCAGAATTGACCGTTCTACATTGCACCAATAGTACGGTTGCGACATGTTTAGTTTTTCCAAAAAAACAGGCGACCATTTGCTTCGAAGTGCTTCATTTGGCTCATCTTGAAAAACTCACACAATTGACTGCTGTTTATTTTCGGACTCATACGCGTTAATCCACCATTCATCATGGGGGTCATGACCCCCCCCCCCCCAAGCATTTGCTTTCATTTAATTTTGGCCCTAATAGTTAAGGTGATGCCTCAAGTCTGTTGCAATGGAGTTAGTGTCGAAATTTTTCAAAGTTCAATTTCGATGATAATAATCGATTAGAACTTCTTGCACATATTTTGCCAGATTCAGCTTGACGTCGATAAAATTATCACTAAATTTGCGAAAAGCAATCGACGAAGACGAATTGATTTTGTTATATAATTAAAGACGCTTTAATGTTATTAAATGTGATTAATGTGAGTTAATGTGATTCCAAAGATGATTTAATAAAATGTAATGTGATTATAAAAATTATTTAAAGCAGGAACATAATGTGAGTAAATAAAATTTTTTTTTATGATCAGAAAATGGGAAATACCCCCCCTTCAATACAAATTTCGCTCCATGACCCCCCCCCCCCAATACAAATTTCGCTCCATGACCCCCCCTAATACAAATTTCGCACCATGACCCCCCCCTAATTCGAAGTCTGGATCCGCCCCTGCATTCATCATCTGTCACGATGTTATAGACATGTTTGGAAAGCATCGCGATCGTATTTTTTGAGCATTTCTTTTGACCAACTGGCACGAGTCTTTTTTGAGCGATTGTCAAATTATGTGAGCATGTGAGATCGATCCAACGGGAACAAATCTTTTTGAAGGCCAAATATGCATGCAATATTGAATGTATGCTACTGATTCCACTTAATGCCCAAGGATGCCTCAATCTCAAAATAAGTCACATGACGATCTTGCAGTATTAGTTCATGCACAACATCAATGTTTTCCAGGACAACAACCGATTTTGGACAACCTTCACGAAATTCGTCGTTGAGCGAACTACGGCTAGGATTGCATTCAGTAATCCATCGACAAACACTGGTCCTTGATGGTGTTTCATCGCCAAAAGTCAAATTAAGTTCATCGATGCACTGCTGTTGAGTTATTCCACGTCGAAAATTGTAAAATATAATCGCACAAAAATGTTCACTATTTAATTCCAATTTTCGGCCAAGATGAATTTTTTTTTGTATTTTTACTGTAAACAACACAAATAGCACTTGTACGTTAAAACGTTATGAGTACATATTCCGTCAAAAATGTAAAACTTTACGTTAGAGACGTCAATTCCAGATGGCAACACTAGGATTGCCTAATCCCGAAATATAAAAGGCAACCCTCGTATACCTATATTTTTTTAATGCAACATTTTTATGCCATTATGGTAAGCAAGTAACGTATTTTTCTCCTTTCTCTCTCCATCTAAGCTGTATTATTTCACGTATATATTATACGATGTGTCTAAGAAAATTATATGCAATATGCTTTATTGTATTTAAAGTGTTTTTACAGAATTATATATTTGATATATATATATATATATATATATATATATATATATATAAATATAAAAGAATTTTATATATGTACAATGTATAATACATGTTATTATACATGCGCTCCTGCCATGCCTTCACTATATGGTGATGTATTATTTGTTATCAAAAAATAATTTCCAGTTGCACTATAAATCAAAATATGTTAATGAATATTTTCTAATAAACAATATTCTATAGTTTGTACCTTTTGTTCACATTATAGCCCATGTATTCAAAGATATTCTCGCAAGAACAAAGTGATGGTATTATTGAACAGAATATATTTCGGTTACATTTTCTTGCAGGAAATGCATTTAAATTGTTTATAGATTCCGCATAATATTTGTAAGACATGTGATGACTGCAAAAATCTGCAAAAAGTAAACATTAGTTTTATTCGATAGGATTGTGCAAAAGCTATTGGAGTAGAACGATTTTGTTCGCTGATTTTAGATCGTTATAATTTTATTAAATGCTTTTACGATCGCAGTAAACTAAAATTCTTTTTATTTTTGTATTTGGCGTTGTCGGGATTTCAACTCAGGATCTCCTTCTATCATTGAAGGTGCTCTATCACTGAGCCATAACAAGCCACGACAATCCAAACATATTTTTTCACCTATCATTTATTTTTGATAAGTTATAACTAATCGTCATGTATCATGTCTGGTCACAGACGGTGTTTACGGTCTATTCTATTTTTTTGGGGAGCAATAGTACACCTCAAAAGGAGTCGATAAACTTTAAAACGGTCTTAGTAAAAATCGTCTCATAAGCGAGATAATAATTCTTTTAGTTTTTACGGGAAATGATTAATTTGTTTTAAACTATAGGAATCAGAGGCGTAGCAAGACCTTTGTGGGCCGGTGTGCCACTGATTTTAAGGGGCCCCTCTCTACTCCTTGTATCGTTTAAAATTTTAATGTTTTTTTGGCTCATTTTAAGTTCTAAATATCATTTTAATTTTTTAAATTTGTGTCTGTGCCTTATTCGAAAAAAATTTCAAATAAAAGTTGTTTTATTTTTATGATAATTAAAATTAATTAAAATTATTTTTTGTTAAAAAGCAATCTGTATTTTCAAAATTAATAAATTAAAGTGAAATGCCTAAAGAAACAACTTGCCAGGAAATATATAAGTATGTATGTACCTAATAATGTTGGCTTAACCATAGACAAAGAATGTGTGAAGATTTTCGATTTAATAGTTCAGAAGATAATTTTAGGATAAACGTTTTCAACGCTACGTTAGATATTATAATTTCACAATTAAAAGATAGATTTTCAAATATACTGACGATTTAACCGCAGATTTTAAGACACAGATATTATATTTTAGGAAAACCTTTAAAAAACAGTTACAAAATATTAATTCGGTATTTGAATTAGAAGAATTAATATTTACAGAATATTCTATTCTAAGTTCGGCATTTCCAAAACTTTGTACCGCTCTTATTTTATTCTTAACATTCCCCGTATCAACTTCTAGCGCCAAAAGAACATTTTCAAAGTTAAAACTTATTAAAACATATTTAAGAAACTCTATGGGGGAGCACGTAAATTAAATTTAAGTGAAATAATTAGCATTTTTGCTTCAATGAAAGCAAGAAAAGTTAAGTTTAGTTAAAGTTAATGAACTATGTTTGTAAACCTAAACTTTAAATTTGATTTGTACTGTATGTTTTTGTGTTTGTAAACTTAAGGGGGCATAGTAGTTTTTTATGTTCAAAAAATCGATTTTTTTTTATTTAATATTATTAAAGAGTAATGTCTAAAGAATCGTTTTCACTAAACCGCATGTCAAAATTATAAAAATTACGAAAGTTACATCACTTTTTGTAAAGAAACATAAACATTCACTTGGGCTTTTCTTATGTGACATTAAACTCATTCTGAAACTTCAACCGCGTTTTTTTCGAAACCATATTTTTTTTGTCGGTTCCAGTGATATCTCTAGAACAAACAATCGGATTTATTTGAATTTTTGTTCTTCTGAAAGCTAATAGAATTCTGCATCGTTTGACCCATCCTTTTTTTAAAATTTTGATTTGTTATATTTTTTTTACGTTAAAGAAATCAAAAAAAGGGCAAAAAATTGACCTCTTTTTTTGGAAGCCCGCCATTTTGCAAAAAAAAAACAATTTTCAAAAAAAATCGGTCAAACGATGGGGAATATATTCAACTTTAATAATCCGAAACGATTTTTGTTTCCGATAACCCAGTCCCGAGATATCTATGGAACCGTGGACCTCGGCACTTCAGCTTTCGGGGGAGGGGGTAAAAAAATTCTGACGTATTTTTCAATAAAGGATCTACATTATACAAAAAGTTTCAATGCTTTACGTCTTCCCGTTATTGAGAAAAAAATAATGAAAGTGGACTACTTTTTCATTGAAAAAATCTATAAAAATATATTTAACTTACTATAATAAATTAATTTATATAATAAATGTATTTAATCCTATAAATAGTATTAATGAAAATAAGGCCCCATTGGGCATTTTGGCTCGTGGGCCCCTTTCGCTCATGGGCCCGTGTGCATCGCACTCCTTGCACCCCCGGTTGCTACGCCCCTGATAGGAATCTAATACTTAATCAGCTTTGTCCAATATAAAATATGTTCGAAGTTATTATCAAGTTAATATGATGCATTTCCCTATAAATCAGCAACATATCGACTAATTCAATATTAGAATATCGAAGGTAAAAATAATCAAAATTTTAGTCAAACATAGGTGATGGTAAAAATGAATACAATAACAACGTTACCTGTCAAATAATAAAACGTAAGAACAATTGAACAATACTGATTAAGTATTAGATTACTCGAATTTAAAACAAATTAATCATTTCCAGTAAAAATTAAAAGAATTATTATCTCGCTTATGAGATGATTTTTACTAAGACGTTTTAAGGTTTATCGACCCATTTTAAAGTGTATCCTTAAAAGGATACAGAGAAGACTGTAAACACCCTGTATATTAATGCTTATTTAAAAAATAGTAATAAAAAAAAAAATTTACCATTTAAAATTTAATTAAATATTATGTTTTGTTATTGATAAAATAAACTTCGTTTTCGTAATGCAAATATAAAAATAAATATAACGTTAAAATCAGTCGATTTCCAAACAAACGTTTAATGTTTTATTTTAAATTTTCAATAAAAAAGCTGCCTTAGACAAGTATACCCAAAAGCTGGTACTATAAGTTTGGGATTAACTAATACCGATGTCACACTACACAACTATGTTTCATATAACACTTTGTTCAATGAAGAAACAAATATTTTTTTAATTTTTCTATTACGAATATATTATTGTGAAATGAGAAATAAATTGTTTAAGAGTTACTATCAGGGTCAAATAGTGTGAAGCAAATCTGTATAGATGTCTCTGAATGCAGTATGGAAATTATCATATATTACATAAAAGGAATAAATTTAAGATAACTTATTTGTCGGATCGTGTAATCTGGACTACTTTTTCACTATTTCGAAGATTTGTTGTGAGCTGCCAGTAGCAACTAAAGAGATTTCGAAATATAAAAATAGAAAATATAAAAATATTAAATAACCATTATTAATTAACAAAAAAAAGTATAATATTATTTTATAATTATAAACTTTATATAAAAATTTCAGATTTTATAAACGTGTAATTTAAACAAGAGAAAATAAAATATGCAATTTGCTTGATAAATTTTAGGTTTTTCTTGATAAAAGTCAATCGATCTCTATTTTCTATCGTTCGTAAAAATTCAAAAAAATGTATATTATTCTGTATAACATTTCACATCTCATATATTTTTTCGAAACAATAATAATGATATTTAAAGAAAATATGGCTTGTTAAAAAGTATATTTACTTGTATTTTATGTAATTTTTATTAATAATGGAATATTGATACTGAATTATTAATTATACATATATTTTTAAATATTACGAATAATCAGTTATATTAAATATGCTTTACAAAATTAATAAAAAAATATTTATTTAATCGTCCTCTGCGAGTGTGACTGTTCACCTTAAATGAAATGAAAGTTTAACTGAAATAGCATCGATTCTATTTTCAAGAAACATTTAAGTCATTCATTCATTTCGTACAATAAATTTCGATTATGTGATAGGGATATAAAACAATGAAATTTTCATAAAACCGGTTACTAAACAAATGAATTAAAATATCCAAAAACCAAGCTTGTAGTACCAGCCACAATGACTGATCTCCAACAATCTAAATGTAGTTGGCGTATCTTTATCTATATAATAAAGAACAATATGAATACTGTCTTACCATCTGTAAGATTTTTAACACATGCCGGTTGAATTCGTTTTCCACGATTTGGAAAGAAATCCACAGTACCGTCTGATCTAGCGTCACCATAATAGCCTTTATCTGTATGAATGACATCAACAAAAACTCCATCAGATGCTGAAAGATGCTCTACAGTTGGTAAATTAAATAAAGGACCCGCTGGATCTAAACCTGTTTTAAATAAATACTTAAAATAATCGTTTCTCTAGTTCTTCGAATATTTCTATTAAAATTGTTTGTTAAACAGATGTCCATCTAAGTACGTTATTTTATTGTTAAAGACAGTTTATAATTTAATTGCGTAGTTAATCAATAATTAAGTTAATGACATTTCATGCAACTGGTCCTAAATTTTTATTAATTTTAATTACAATTTTTTATTACCTGTATGCATTTTCAAGTAGTTGAGTGGTAAAATGAGAAACTGAGTGTAAATTAGTTTGAGGATAAGAGCATTTAAAGTTTTATTTCGTAAAATATTTTGTTTTATAGATATTACGTTAACAGTAATCTTCAGGCTTTTTCGGCCGATATCCACTGAATTTATTGAATGCCGTGGTCGATCTATCCTTGTCGCAGACATTTCACCATACATCGTAGAAGGTATCCTCAGTGCTTGGTGAAACGTCTGCGACGAGGATAGATCGACTACGACATACCAACCCAGAAAATGCTATAAATTCAATATTAGGTTCATTTTGTAAAGCTTGAGTTTTTAGGTAGGTAGATTTCAAGTATATCGTAAATTTCGAAATAAATTTATCTCGAATTTGCGTCGTTTTATTTTTTTCAAAAAAATACAATTATCAAGTGTCATTTAGACTTTACTCTCTATTCAAGAAAAACATGTTTTTAATATGCAATAGTTTCGATAAAATTCAAGTATTTGTATTTTTTCGAAACTTTAATCTGAATTCTGCCTGGGAACGGTTTAACTAGAATCGCAATTCAGCTAACATAATTCAAAATCTTTATGTATATGCAGGGTTTGAAGCAAGCAAAACTTTATTATCCCTTTTATAAGGCTTTTTCAAAATTTACGATTTAAAATACAATTTCTAGAAATATGTCAGTTACTCCACTTTTCTATTCAAAGATTCATTTTGAAATTAAAATGTGTACCTGTCAGCCAAGGTAATTTTGGAGTTCCGTAAGTCCTTGCCGCTTGAGACATAACCTGACTGCCTAAACTATGACTAAGTAAATGTATTAAATCAGCTGATTGTACAGTAGACGTATATTGTTTTATGTACTGTCCGAGAGCTGTACCAATGTTAGTAACATTCAAGAATGATGAAAGGTAATTCAAAATAAACTGATTTTGATTTTTTACTAATGCTTAGTAATCAAATACGGCTAAATTTATATCATGTTTGACTAAAAACGCTGAAAAAAAAAAACCATAAATATTGTAATTTTATAATTTCAATAACAAATATTATAATTGGCGTATGGGTTCCATAGCATAAAAAAAATACAATAGGCCAATTAATAAAAGTTCCAACAGGTAGCCATAAACTAATAAATTTGGTCTGTGCCTGTCGAAAGTGTTTCACACTGTAAAAAAATCGGTAATTTTACATAAAACCCTGCGGCAATTGATTTACACCAGTTTAATATGTAAACTTACAGACGTCACAAAATTTTTTTTACATAACATAAATATAAAATACGTATATTTACATACATACATAATCACGTCATGTATCTAACAGGGTGTGGCACAAACTCTTTTCATCATTCCGTAATCAGTCTCCTTCAAAAATTCCTATCCAAACAAGCAACTTTCGCTTCATGCACATTCATAATTTTTCTCATACGTATATTTTATGCAAGTTTACTTACTTTTCCGGTAAAACAATCTATATATAATATGGTAAATTTATTATTTTACTTAAAATTATATAATGTAATTATTTTTACAGATAATTTGCTGAAATAATATGCAATTTTTTTACTATGGTTTTTATGTGAAACGGCAACTTTTTTACAGTGCAGTTTCGATTGGCACCAAGCTAATGTTTGCTTTTTAATTATCGTATTCTTATATTAATTTTGAATGAGATTTAGATTTTTTTTATGGAATTCAGCAGCTTGCCATAATATTGAAATGAAAGATATCTAGATACAATAGCTATGTTGGCATAATAGTTTAAAACTGTCGGCAATCGTCAGGAATTTGCATTGGATAAATAGATTTTACTGCGGAAATGCTGTATGAGAAGTATTTTTATCATTATCATATCATTTTGACATTTTTCAGGAAAAAATATTATTCATTTTTTTCAAAGCTATCTACTATTTATATATTTTTTTTAATACGATATTTTTACACTATTATACAAGTAACGTATTTTTCTCCTCTGTCTCTCTATATAAACTGTATTATTTCACGGAGATGCAGTGTACGCGGCAATTATATACGATGTATGTAAGAAAATTATGTACAAATTGTTTTTAAAAACTATTGTATACAATGTGTTTTTAGGAATTATATATTCAATGTGCTTAGAGAATTTTATATACAATGTGTTCTTTATAAATAAATATGCAATGTGTCTCAAAATCATATATACAATATGTCTAAAAAAATTTATATACAAAATATTTAAAGAATATTTAATTTTACATATACGTATTGTTCTACGGGGTGCGCGCGTGTGGGCGCCTTACATCATTTCAAATTTGTGTACTGTATGTTTTTTATATATGAAATACACTCTTCGTGAGCACTTAAATCATACTGCGTTTGCTCCTGACAATTACTGATAGCTATAAACTATTCTTTGAATGAAGCTAAATATCTGGTTTAGTAGCAAAACGTAACATATTAGCTTGTAAACATTAATAAATATATTATCAGTTAAAGAAAGGTTGCTGTACTGATAGACAAAAAAAAATATTTTTTTAACATAAATTTAAGTAATTACTAAAATGTCTAGAAAATTTGGTTGAAAGAGATTTGTCGATACCTAATGTATGTCCGAAGTTACAGCAGGTAATTATATATACTGTGTGGAAATTAAGTATAAGGAATAAACTCAGTAATTCCGTTGATATTATTTTTTTGGAAAAAATCTCGAAGGGGTATAGCGATTTTGACTACAGCGAATATTTTCAGCTTATTTTCAGTTTCTTATGTCATTTGTTTTTCATGTTATGACGTCATCGATTTTTTTAAAAATAATAATCTATATTTTTTATTATTGATTATGGTAGTACTTTTTATTTCAATTCCAACCACAGAAAATTTTCAATATGTTACATTTGAAAAAAATTGAGAAAAATAGTCTTAAATTTCAAATATTAAAAATGAATTAAATTAGCAAAATGAATCTAGTTATCGGTGTATAAAACAAAAAACATCGCTATACCCCTTCGAGATTTTTTCCAAAAAATTAATATCAACTGAATTACTGAATTTATTCCTTACTCAATTTCCACACTATATATATATATATATATATATATATATATATATATATATATATATATATATCAATATTCTCGAAAGAAAAACTTTGAACGCATTTTAGTCGGAACAGCATTGTTCAACGCGCGGGGCGCCCCAGCGCTTCAAGAGATTAACGGATTCACTTGATTCTTTGTGCACTAGACAGGAAATTTAATTTTCGGGGCCCCGACGAGCCGTCTTTTTAAAAAATCGATTTATAATTTTTTTTTGTCCGTTAAAGAAAAAAGAAAAACAGTAAAAAATTGTTTTTTCAAATGGATGTTGATGATGAAAGCTTAGCTTCCGAAATACATATATAGCTTTTTTCTTAATTATTGTTTGTAGTTTAAGGTGTAGTTTTAAGTTAAAAAGTGATTTATTAATAAAACTAACAATAAAGATTACGTATTTTTTTAAAATAAATAAAAATTTTGTTATATCGTTACCCTTTTATTAAATATATAAAAATATTATCCGTAACATCCGTGGGTACATTGCTAAAAGCTACTTTTTTCGCATCACCTACAAATAAGAACTATTATTAATAAATTGTTAAAACAAAGATGTAAAAATAATATCGGATTATGCAAGAATTTTAATGTTCTTACTAATTTTTTAATATTTAATTTGTAAATTTATCGAAAACATGTGAAATCAGTATTAAAATGATTGTACTTTACCGTTTCTTGTAAAAATATACACAATTACAGCACAAAAGAGAATGCTTGCCTTCAAACCCATTGCGAAACTAATCTATAACATTTTGTATCTTATATATTTATTGCAATGTTGTATAATAAATTGTAATGCATTAATAATTTTTTATTTTTTTTGTATGATAACGTATCTACCTAATGTAAAATTATTACTGGTTAATCTACCGTTAAATAAATTATTAACGTGTTTCTGGTTAAAATTTGGTAGTTATAACAAAACTGTTGACGAAATTTTATAACAAATGTAGATAAAAAAAACAATTTGTATATTTCTTTTGTCACAAAAGTCAATTATTGTTTTTATATTATGTATGATAAAAATTGCCCTAAAAAAGTGATTTTACAACTTTAACAATTTTTTTTTGCATGCAGTACATACATACCAACATACACAATCACGTCATGTTCATTATCCGGAAATTAAATTTCTCCAAACATTACATGTTGTATGTTTTAGATTGCAACATGTATAATGTGTCCCTAGTCGGCGTAGTGTCCACGGTAGGCGTTGTGTTCACGGTCGGCGTAGTGTCCCCGGTCGGCGTTGTGTCCACGGTCGGCGTAGTGTCCACGGTCGGCGTAGTGTCCCTAGTAAGCGGTCGGCGTTGTGTCCACGGTCGGCGTAGTGTCCCCAGTAGGCGGTCGGCGTTGTGTCCACGGTCGGTGTAGTGTCCAAGGCAAGCAGTCGGCGTTGTGTCCACGGTCGGCGTTGTGTCCCCGGTCGGCGTTGTGTCCAGACACCTAAAATTCTTCAGATACATTGCATATATAATTCTTTAAAAAAACACATTGTACACTCTTAGACAATTTGTATATAATTGCGTCGTACACTGTATCTCCGTGAAATAATACAATTTATGTAAAAAAAGAGAGAAAGAGAGAGAGAGAGAGAGAGAGAGAGTAAAAATATCGCATTTAAAAAAAACATAAATAGCAGATAGCTTTGAAAAACATAAATGTTTCTTTTTTGTATTTTATCTTTTATTTTGTCTTGAAAACTGTCAAAATCAAATGAAAATGATAAAAATACCTTTTGTACAGTATTCCCACAGTAAAATCTATTTATTCAGCGGTTATAGGATAGATTTAACTACAGTTTAAAATGCGCCAACATAATATTTGCCACTTTTTACCACAGAAATACCTATTTCAATATATATAACTAATAAAAATGACTGAAAATTATATTACTGTCTAATAAAACAGTTTTTTCTTCAAGCGTATCAAAATATTGATATTACCTACCATATTACCTATGGAGAAGGATGTCATTATGTTACTACTACAATAATGTGAATATTATTATACAGTCGTTCATCATCATCATCATCATCAGTTTCCGTAATTCTTAAGTGGAATATAAAGCTACATGCTTGAGAAACTGAACATATAAATTTGTAACAATTTTTTCTTGCATTGTCAATGGTACGGGTCGCTAGTTCACAGCCAAGCAAGAGACCTGCAGCTTATAGTGAGTTTCCAACAACTCATGCCCAGCCGATATCAGTTTAAGTATAAGGTTTCAATGCTAGAAATAATATTTAATATAATTTCTGGTTTGAGCGCGGCGGGCGCGAACTATGGACATTTGGAGTCCGAGTTAAACACGCTACCATTGGCCTACAGTAGTTACTATATACGTATATAAATCATTAGCCTACAGTAGTTACTATATAATTAAAACAACACCTCAAATCAAACACAACACTTACAAATATAACTACGAAAGATAACATATATTTTGGCACCAGTACTTATGATAAACGTATGTGTAATAAAATAACAAAAATATTTAAAAACTATAACATAAAAATAGCTTTTACAAACAAATTTAAATTATGTAATTTATTAAATAATAACTTAGATCCGATTAACAATTCTGAAAAATCAGGTATTTATAGTATAAAATGCTCTAATTGTACAAAAGTGAATGTAGGCCAAACAAAGCGTAAAGGAGATAGCAGGATAAGCACAGGGAATCGGCCCCAGACGAATTTTGACTTGTAGTAGCTTTTGACCGCTTAAAAACTAGTAAAAAACAAGATTCGGATGGTTTTTAAATTTCTAATCCGTAACAGTAATTTCAAAACGGTAAAAATCGTTTTTTTTGCTATAATTATAAAAAAAAAATTTTTTTATGTAGTTAATTTGTTTTAACCAAATTATTAGTAACAGTATAATATTCTACAGACTTTAGAGTATACATACAATTATTTTCAAGAGTTTTTTACCGGTTTTGACCGTTACAGAATTTTTTAAAACGAAAAAAAACTTTTAAAATACTATATTTTTTGTATAAATGTCGTGTTTTCTAAGGTTGTATTTGATGTAGAAAAAAGTCGCAAATACAAAATGTAGCCCTTTTCTTGGGGAACACGATTGTCTAAACCGCGGTTAAAAATCTTGATCCTATAAGGCGATAAATGAATTTTAGTAAAGGATTGCATATACAGAATGAACCAAAAGTCGCGAAACGGTCAAATATCTCTAAAAATATATTTTCGATCAACAAAATAAAAAACACGTGTTTAATCTTTTTCAAAAAGCTATCCACTGATATTCCACCTGACCCCCTACACCCACCCCCAGGCGCAGGCGGGGTGGTCAACTTTGAAATTTTATTTAGAATTTTTAATAATTTTTCCTGCCAAACCAGCATAAGTTTGAGAAAAAAGTTACTTAGCTATTATGTAGCTAATTTTTTTCTCTATTTTACTGAATTTTTTCAGATTGTTTTTAGCAAATTTTGAAAAAAGTCTTATTTTGAAAAAATCCCATTGGTAGAGATTTTCAAAAATTTAGTTTTTAATTTTTTTCTACTAAACGATGCATCCTAGAATAATGGTTTATTCACCAAATTATATTACTCATTATTCCGCATTTTTACATATTATGCTTATTTTCCTACACTTCATAGTTTTTGAGAAAAAAAATAAAAACAAAAAAATCAAAAGAAAATTCTAGAGCCCACACGGCACATGCTAGCAAATTAAAACTAAAACCAAATTATAGAACTTATTATGCCCTATCGAAAAGTATTCTAAGTATTTCTTCGAATTTTACTCGAAAAAGTAGTATTTCGCAATTTATCGAAATTACATGTTAAAGTCCTATGTTCTGGGGTCGCGGTCAACACACTATATTTCTATTTCTATATTTTCTATATTTCTATATTTCTATTAATTACAGCGCTATCTATCATAAATAGAAAAAAATGTTTTAGACAAATAATACGTATTTTTAGCCATAAAATCCAAATATGTAATAAAAAATAGGGGTTCCTATTTAAAATTTTAAAGTTGACCATCCCCCACCGCCTAGGGGTGGGTGTAGGGGGTCAGGTGGAATATCAGTAGATAGCTTTTTGAAAAAGATTAAACACGTGTTTTTTATTTTGTTGATCGGAAATATATTTTTAGAGATATTTGACCGTTCCAGGACTTTTGGTTCATTCTGTATATGCAATCCCTTACTAAAATTTATTTATCGCCTTATAGGATCAAGATATTTAACCGCGGTTTAAACAATCGTGTTCCCCAAGAAAAGGGCTACATTTTGTATTTGCAACTTTTTTCTACATCAAATACAACCTTAGAAAACACGACATTTATACGAAAAATATGGTATTTTAAAAAAATTTTTTTGTTTTAAAAAATTCTGTAACGGTCAAAACCGTTAAAAAACTCTTGAAAATAATTGTATGTATACTCTAAAGTCTGTAGAATATTATACTGTTACTAATAATTCGGTTAAAACAAATTAACTACATAAAAAAATTTTTTTTTTACAATTATACCAAAAAAAAAAAACGATTTTTACCGTTTTGAAATTACCGTTACGGATTAGAAATTTAAAAACCATCCGAATCTTGTTTTTTACTAGTTTTTAAGCGGTCAAAAGCTACGACAAGTCAAAATTCGTCTGGGGCCGATTCCCTATGCTTATCCTGCTACCTCCTTTCGTCTGTTTCTGTATTTTAAAACAAATTAAAATTAGGACCGAATAGAATACGTTTATGTAACAGATTTTTAAATTAATAAGAGCATTTTTTAATTAATTTTTAAATTTTTTAATAATTTTTTAATAAATATCCGAAAGAAGACCGAGCTTCGTTCGTTCAAGAAAGACTTAAAAACATACTAAAAAAAATTATGTAATTTTACCTACAAACCATGAAACACTACAATGCCCAGTAATTATAGATATAATTACTCAACTGCTCTACATTTTAACATAATTGTTTAAAAATACATAAATATCAGAACTATTACAAATATTATGTATAATGATATTACCAACGGGATGCAAAAATACACATGTATGTAATATTACAGTTTTTTTTTTTTTAGTAAAGTCCTCCTTTTAGTAAATTTACAGAACTTAGTAAATTTGCTATCAGGAATTTTCCATAAATAGGTAAAATTTGTTTAGTTCTGTATTATTATTATTGGCATAATTACATACATTTTTAAATTTACATACAGAATGTATTTTGACATATTGTTATCTTATATAGTTAAGTTAGCAACAAATGTCAAATGAGACAATCATTTTTGAACAGAGGGTAGTAGTATTTTTATTAAATATCAAGTTAACTAGTTTAATTAATATGATTGAATCAATATTAATTAGGACAAGATTTAAAAATTTTGAAGTTAAAAAAATTAGACAAATCAAATTCTACTGATATGATAAAATTTGTGTTGGTAAAATAATTCATTTCTAAAAATAAAAAAGTAATTGCGTAATTGAGGCCTCCAAATTGCAAGACTCCTTAGCTACACCTTATTTGACTTATGCGTAAATTCGGCCCTGATCTTATCCATCGAATGTAATTAAAACTTAATAACTAAATCTATTTAAAAGCGGATGTTAATTAATAGTTCAATTTGCAGTGTGCTAGCACTTATCAAATTATAACTGTCTGAACGAAATTTTTGAACAATAAATTATTATTTTTATAAATATTCAGCCCAACAATAGGGTCGTTGAACATTTTTCTTTTTTTATTTCTTTAATCAAAAATATACATTAAAATAACTACGTAAATATATGTTTTAAAGCAAAATTATTTATAATAATTAAGAAAATAAATTTTCAAGTTGAATGTCAAATTTGAATTTGCTCGTCATGACGTGTACCCCATTCAAAAATTTTGAAAATGTAAGATAATTCCTTTTTTGCTTAACTATGGGGTTCTATTATTTTTTTTTTTTGCGATAAAAACAAAATAATAATGCCTATTGTTTTTTATAAACTAAAGTTAAAATTTTTCTCAAAAATTTCACAAGTTACTACTCAGTCATTGCTAAGCCTAACCTAACCTACCCTAAATAGCCATTTGCGTAAAAATACTGTATGTATAAATAGCCAATTGCGTATACATACCATATGTATAAATAGCCACTTTCAAAAAAAAAAGTTCTGTTTTCTAGAAAAACACAAAACATTTTGTAACGCTACACGTCTTTTTCAAAATCACAGCAATAAATTTTTATTGCATATAAAATACGTATGGTTCGATGTAAAACTAACGATACATTCATGTATTCTATTAAAATTGTTACACGTATGACATAATCTATCTGTGTTTAGTACTTTGAAAATGCAAATTAAACTTAGATGTATTTCGAATTCATAAAAGATTCAATGACATTGACATAACCTTATTTCAATGTGAATTTAAAATACAAATATTTAAAAAAATCTGCTACGTTACTTCAAATATGTATGAATGAAATATCTAGTTACTATATATAGATGTTAAATTTTATATTTAAACTAGAATTAAGACAGAACGACAATCATTCATTTATTTTAAATTAAAAAAAAAAACTAGACTTTGTGTATAAAATCTGTAGATTCAAAATAGTATATTATGTTACAAAACACAAAAAGACATATACGATTTTTGCTCTTCAAGCGTTCTAAGCGAAGTGCTAAATTAAAAATAAATAAAAATACATGCCAAGTAACCTTAACCAGTTATAACAGTTGTACAGTAGTATGTGTTATATTATTTATATCTGTGTTACGTGATTTCTGAGAAATATCATCGGAGACGTCAAATTAAATACACTTGATCGTGTTACTTTGGTTGAATATGCAGTTTGTGACCACCCTGGACCAGTGCACATTGCATTTCTTGCTCACACCTTTTCAATAATTAAATTAAAATTCAAGCGAAAATAAACAATGCAATTGTCAATTAACTTTAACTTGACATAATAATCTTCAATATGACCGCAGAAGATGTGAGATTAAATACAGTTGACGTTGTAGTTATGTTTGGTATTGCTACCAGTGGTGTTTTATAATAACTACTAGTATAATAATGTCATTATTGTACTAGTAACATAATGACTTCTTTCTACATAAGCAATATGATAATGTAATATTAATATTATGACATGTTTGAAAAAAAAAAAACTTATTCAAAGTTCAATATATTTACCACTTAGCTAACAGAAAGTAAAAAATAATTGAACTATAAAATGAAATTTCTATCGTTCATTTTACATACACTTGACAAAGTTCCAAAACTAAAATTTATATCGCAAATTTTTATCTGTTAAAAATTTATTTAATTTGTCTAATATGTCAAAATCAAAATTAATAAAACAGTTAATTTGTGCACTTTCATTAGGCCATTTTTCAACATTTTTCAGAAATAAACCTAAAGTCGTTTTATTTTAAAAGTACTCTTATATAAGTTTATACGAATGATATAAAATAACCCTGAACTAAAATAATTTTTATCAATAAAACAAAATTGCAATTTTATTTTGTATTTGTTTTTGCTGTAACTGCAAATTTTTAAGCATAGTCTATTTTAAAACGATTTTAGTTAAATACATTTTTTCATATTTATTTCGAATTGTATTTATGCTGTTTTTTTTATCAACTAATTAATTTATATATATATATATATATATATATATATACAAATAAATAAATATTTTTTAAATATAATCAAAGCTAAATAAAGCTTTTGAAAGTTATAATAAAATTAATTAATTAAGCTAGCTTAGCTAGCCGAACAATGACTGGAAAACATGTAAAATTTTTGAAAAACAAAAATCTCACCTTTAGTATAGAAAAATTAATTGACAAGTAAATGTACGAGTATTTTGTAGGGTTCAATGACCCTGTCCGAAACTATATCATCGTCATTAGAAAGACAGCCCTTGGTGGGCCAAGGCCTCGAGAGTACATTTCAAACCGTTTCCTAGCGCGCGTAATTATTCATTTTGATGTGAGTAAAATGAAAAATGCACATATCCATTTGTTGGCAACACTGTAGAAATTATATAAAATTAAAATAATTAAAAATAAAATAAAATAAAATTAGTCTTCAGTTTTCTTGGAATACTGAATCATTTATTTAAAAATCAATGAATTTTATTGTATTTTTCATTTCTCTTATTTTTCTTTATATATTTTTCTTAAAATTTTGTTTATAAAACGATTTTTAATTTTTATAGATAAAAAACTAAAAAATTATAAAAATCATAAAAGCCGTATTTTAGATAAAATTTACAAATACAAACAAAAAGAATATTGCTCGCTAAATTTTGTCTAATTATAAGCTACTTTAATTTGCTCATTTTTATAACGCAAAATATTTTATATTTACTATTACAAAATAAAGTTAGCTATAGTAACAGTAAAAGCTATAATAATTGTAGGCGTTGCCGTCGTTCAATTAAAAATAACAAAATTCCATATTTTTCGTAATTTTTTCAATAATATTTATATATAAATTTCTCTTCATTTTTACATTTTCCTAAAAAAAAATTAAATTTCATACTTGACTTATCCATTTTGATTCCACAACTAGAAAAATAATAAAATTTTCTGTAACTACATAGAAAAACTTTCGGAAACAAGTTTTGTTTTAAATTTTAAAGAATACAAATTTTTGTTTTACAGTATTTTAAATTACGGTATTTGCCCGAATATAACGCGACACCGAAATTATTCCGAAAGATATTTAGAAAAAAAAAATGATTCGAATTTATTTTTCATAAAAGAATTAAAAATAAAATTCAAAATCAAAGTCGGTTATGTTAAAACAAAAACAAAACATTATCAGTTTAGAAAATTGCATTAGTAGCTTCCGGTAAACGACTTTCTATCGCGTTCTTTAACTGTATTTCAACATTTTCCACATTCAAAATGGTAAGTTTATTGATATGATAATCATCGATTATTAGTAAATTATAAAAAATCATAAAATAATAGGCGCCCGTATTCTCACCTCATTTATAAAAGTGATTTTTGCCAAAAGTGCTTTTGACGTTTACTTAAAATTATTTATTAAACATTTTCTAATAGTTTATTTCAATTTTATAATACCAAATATAATAAAAATGATCAAAAATAGAAAAACCATTTATATATGATCAAAAACAGAAGCAAAAAATTATTTTGAAATTAATGATAAAAGCACTTTTTCAGGAAAAGGTGAAATGAGAATACGGGCCATAGTTTTTTCTTGATATTTAATATTTGATGAAAAACCGTTAGAAAGCTGCATTTTTTGGAATAGATACAAATGTTTGATAGTCACGTGATGTTCTAAATCGCAACCAATCAGGAGTTGTTTGTTTCAAATCAAAAATTAAATATCGGTGTGGTTCTGTAGTTGCATCTTTATAGGCTTCTAATATAAATTTAATATTTTCGGGAAATACTTGCCTTGGTAAATGCGATATTTGTGCCTTATCGCGAGGATTTTTCAAATAAATAATATAACTTGCATTTAATGATATATAAAATATAAAATATATAAATATAAATATATATATATATATATATATAATATAAAATTATAATTAAAATAATACTGACTGTCAAATAACAATAATTTAATATCGACGAAAAATTTTACAATTAATTTATCATTTATATTCATTAATATAGGTATACATCACATAAAGCATACTATTGATATTAAATATAAATAGTTTTCAAATTATTTCATATCAATATATATATATATATATATATATATATATATATATATATATATAATCGATTTTTAGAAAAGTAGTCAGAAAAACGGGTAGGTGTAAATCAGAAACTCATTTCTGATTAATTGTCAAGCTTTCGATGGCAATATTCCATCTTCTTCAGGACATTATCAACTAAAGTTAGCAAAATTTATATTCTAACATTCGTTGTTTGTATAATTGGCAAGTTTTATACACAGAGATAAACATGAAGCACATGTAATAGTCAAAATTAAATAAAATAAAAATGTATCATTTTAACAGCTCGTCAATAATTAAAATAATGGGGTCGTTGCGCTCATTTTTTTAATTTTTTTAGTGAAAAAAAATATATATATATATATAATGAGCATTATTATATTATTCATATCAAGTGCACTTGAATGAAAATAAAATTCAAAATCAAAGTTGTTTATGTTAAAACAAAAAACAAAAATTTTCACTTTAGAAAAAAATTGTATTACTAGCTTTCGCTAAACGTCGTTTTATTGTCCATTAATTGTATTTTATCATTTTCCACATTTAAAATGGTAAGTTTATTGATATGATATGATAATGATAATGTAAATTAAGAAAAATAATAAAATAAATCGTTTTTTTCTTGATATTTAATATTTGATGACTAACGGTTTGTCATCAAATATTAAATATCAAGAAAAAAACGATTAATTTTATTATTTTTCTTAATTTTCATTATTATTATCATCATATTCATAATGTAAATTAAGAAAAATAATAAAATTAATCGTTTTTTTTTTTGATATTTAATATTTGATGACAAACCGTTAGTCATACGTGGCAAGGTATGCGGCGTCAGTCCGCCATCTTATAACTTTATCGGGTTTCTTTCATATTAATCAATTTTATTTATTTATTTATTATAGCGTGAGGTAATCTCCATCCATGTTGGTCAAGCTGGTGTCCAGATTGGTAATGCCTGCTGGGAACTTTACTGTTTGGAGCATGGCATCCAGCCTGATGGTCAAATGCCATCTGACAAAACTGTCGGTGGAGGAGATGACAGTTTTAACACATTCTTCAGCGAAACTGGAGCAGGCAAACACGTTCCCAGAACTGTTTTCGTTGATTTGGAACCCACAGTAATCGATGAAGTTCGTACTGGAACATACAGACAACTGTTCCACCCTGAACAGCTCATTACTGGTAAAGAAGATGCCGCCAATAATTATGCTCGTGGTCACTACACAATCGGCAAGGAAATCGTTGACTTGGTATTGGACCGTATCCGTAAATTGGCTGATCAATGTACTGGACTTCAAGGTTTCTTGATCTTCCACTCGTTCGGCGGTGGTACCGGCTCCGGTTTCACTTCGCTCTTGA
The DNA here is from genome assembly GCA_963966155.1 of Clivina fossor. Lineage (NCBI taxonomy): Eukaryota > Metazoa > Arthropoda > Insecta > Coleoptera > Carabidae > Clivina > Clivina fossor. The sequence goes on from OZ014550.1 coordinate 26,013,141, forward strand.
TGGAACGTTTATCTGTCGACTATGGCAAGAAATCTAAACTCGAATTTGCTATCTACCCAGCCCCTCAAATTTCCACCGCTGTAGTAGAACCCTACAACTCAATCTTGACCACCCACACAACTTTGGAACACTCTGACTGTGCCTTTATGGTCGATAACGAAGCTATTTACGATATTTGCCGCCGTAACTTGGACATTGAACGCCCAACCTACACCAACTTGAACAGACTTATGGCCCAAATTGTCTCCTCGATCACGGCTTCCCTTCGTTTCGACGGCGCTTTGAATGTTGATTTGACTGAATTCCAGACCAATTTGGTGCCCTACCCCCGTATCCATTTCCCTCTCGTCACTTATGCCCCGGTTATCTCGGCTGAAAAGGCTTACCATGAACAGCTCTCTGTGGCAGAAATTACAAATTCCTGCTTTGAACCCGCCAACCAGATGGTGAAATGCGATCCACGTCACGGCAAATATATGGCTTGCTGCATGTTGTACCGTGGCGACGTCGTACCGAAGGATGTAAATGCTGCCATTGCCACCATTAAGACCAAGCGTACCATTCAGTTCGTGGACTGGTGTCCAACTGGATTCAAGGTCGGAATCAACTACCAACCACCCACTGTTGTACCCGGTGGTGATTTGGCTAAAGTACAACGTGCCGTCTGCATGTTGTCCAACACCACTGCTATTGCAGAGGCTTGGGCTCGTCTGGATCATAAATTCGACTTGATGTATGCCAAGCGTGCTTTCGTCCACTGGTACGTCGGTGAAGGTATGGAAGAAGGTGAATTCTCCGAGGCCCGTGAAGATTTGGCTGCCCTAGAAAAAGATTACGAAGAAGTTGGCATGGATTCCGCCGAGGGAGAAGGCGAAGGCGCCGAAGAATATTAAATTTCATTCTCATCAAAGCTATTATTTTTTTTTTATATTTTCCAGTTCTATTTTGTTTTGTTTTTTATTTATTTAAATTTGTCTAAATTTTCGACTTGAAGACTCCAGTTCCGACTCCACACGTACTCCTGATGTTTTTAATGTTTTCAACAACTAAAATGTTATCTTAAAAAATATATCATGTCAAAATAACTCGTAAAATAAAGACGTTCTAGTAAATGATTATGCAGTTTTATTTTTAACTCAATAAAATATATTTATTTTAAATTTATTAATTACATAAAAATAATAATCCCCATATTCATGAAACAATTATTATGGGACTTTATAAAACAGTTATATGGTTACATTTAATAAAAGTTGTTAAACAAAGCATGGATATTCTAGAATTAGTTATATCAGCGTTTCCCAACCAGTGCTCCTCAGGGGCTCCGCATCCGTTACACAATATAAAAGAAATAAAAATCAAAATAAGAAGATTACAGAAAATTACATTCTAAACTAAAATTTGCCAATTTGAATGGTGTCCGAGTGCAGGGGCAGGGGCGCTTAAATGCAGAACCAGATATTCGCCTGCCATTATCATCGCTTAAACCTGATATAAGTAAACTGTGTAAAAAGGTACAACCACAGAAGTCTCATTAAACGCTTAAGATTATTTTATGTTTTCTTATGTCATTTTATCTACCACCCCCCCCCCCCTTCTCCAGTAACTAGTAAAAAAAATACTTATAAGAATATAAGATATAAGGGGCTCCGCCACAGAAATTAATTCTAAAAAGGGTTTCGCAAGCCAAAAAGGTTGGGAAACGCTGAGTTATATAGTACCTAATCTGTTCAATTTAATATAAATATATATGTAAATATAATTTTGACATATCAATAAAATTATATTGCATATTAATATTAATGCTAATATAAATGTAATAAGATACTAGTATTAAATAAGTATACTAACAAAATTATTATTATGTTCTATTTTAGTTCTATTATTGCGCATTTAATACAAAATTATAATTAAAATAATACTGACTGTCAAATAACAATAATTTAATATCGACGAAAAATTTTACAATTAATTTATCATTTATATTCATACGTTTAATTGTAGGATACATCGAAACAACATTTATAGAACGACAAGCGCGAATAACTAATTCAGAGGAAAGAAAGGAGGTAGCAGGATAAACACAGGGAATCGGCCCCAGACGAATTTTGACTTGTAGTAGCTTTTGACCGCTTAAAAACTAGTAAAAAACAAGATTCGGATGGTTTTTAAATTTCTAATCCGTAACGGTAATTTCAAAACGGTAAAAATCGTTTTTTTTTTTTTGGTATAATTGTAAAAAAAAATTTTTTTATGTAGTTAATTTGTTTTAACCGAATTATTAGTAACAGTATAATATTCTACAGACTTTAGAGTATACATACAATTATTTTCAAGAGTTTTTTACCGGTTTTGACCGTTACAGAATTTTTTAAAACGAAAAAAAATTTTTAAAATACCATATTTTTCGTATAAATGTCGTGTTTTCTAAGGTTGTATTTGATGTAGAAAAAAGTCGCAAATACAAAATGTAGCCCTTTTCTTGGGGAACACGATTGTCTAAACCGCGGTTAAAAATCTTAATCCTATAAGGCGATAAATGAATTTTAGTAAAGGATTGCATATACAGAATGAACCAAAAGTCCCGAAACGGTCAAATATCTCTAAAAATATATTTTCGATCAACAAAATAAAAAACACGTGTTTAATCTTTTTCAAAAAGCTATCCACTGATATCCCACCTGACCCCCTACACCCACCCCCAGGCGCAGGCGGGGTGGTCAACTTTGAAATTTTATTTAGAATTTTTAATAATTTTTCCTGCCAAACCAGCATAAGTTTGAGAAAAAAGTTACTTAGCTATTATGTAGCTAATTTTTTTCTCTATTTTACTAAATTTTTTCAGATTGTTTTCAGCAAATTTTGAAAAAAGTCTTATTTTGAAATAATCCCATTGGTACCCCCTTTAGAGATTTTCAAAAATTCAGTTTTTAATTTTTTTCTACTAAACGATGCATCCTAGAATAATGGTTTATTCACCAAATTATATTACTCATTATTCCGCATTTTTCCATATCATGCTTATTTTCCTACACTTCATAGTTTTTGAGAAAAAAAATAAAAACAAAAAAATTAAAAGAAAATTCTAGAGCCCACACGGCACATGTTAGCAAATTAAAACTAAAACCAAATTATAGAACTTATTATGCCCTATCGAAAAGTATTCTAAGTATTTCTTCGAATTTTACTCGAGAAAGTAGTATTTCGCAATTTATCGAAATTACATGTTAAAGTCCTATGTTCTGGGGTCGCGGTCAACACACTATATTTCTATTTCTATATTTTCTATATTTCTATATTTCTATTAATTACAGCGCTATCTATCATAAATATAAAAAAATGTTTTAGACAAATAATACGTATTTTTAGCCATAAATTCCAAATCTGTAATAAAAAATAGAAGTTCCTATTTAAAATTTTAAAGTTGACCACCCCCCACCGCCTAGGGGTGGGTGTAGGAGGTCAGGTGGGATATCAGTAAATAGCTTTTTGAAAAAGATTAAACACGTGTTTTTTATTTTGTTGATCGGAAATATATTTTTAGAGATATTTGACCGTTCCAGGACTTTTGGTTCATTCTGTATATGCAATCCCTTACTAAAATTCATTTATCGCCTTATAGGATCAAGATATTTAACCGCGGTTTAGACAATCGTGTTCCCCAAGAAAAGGGCTACATTTTGTATTTGCGACTTTTTTCTACATCAAATACAACCTTAGAAAACACGACATTTATACGAAAAATATGGTATTTTAAAAATTTTTTTTCGTTTTAAAAAATTCTGTAACGGTCAAAACCGGTAAAAAACTCTTGAAAATAATTGTATGTATACTCTAAAGTCTGTAGAATATTATACTGTTACTAATAATTCGGTTAAAACAAATTAACTACATAAAAAAATTTTTTTTTACAATTATACCAAAAAAAAAAAACGATTTTTACCGTTTTGAAATTACCGTTACGGATTAGAAATTTAAAAACCATCCGAATCTTGTTTTTTACTAGTTTTTAAGCGGTCAAAAGCTACGACAAGTCAAAATTCGTCTGGGGCCGATTCCCTATGCTTATCCTGCTACCTCCTTTATTACTAGATTCAAAGAACACCAATATCACATAAAAAATAAAAACATTTTCAAATCATCACTGGCATTCCATAAACATGAAACAGGACATAACTTTTCAGTAGAGAATTTGAATTGCCTAACATCTTGTAATAATAAGAGAAAATTAAATATATTAGAATCAATAGAAATGCACAAAAATAAAACAAATTTATTAAATACAGATCTTTCACTATTAGAAAAAAGATTGTTGAAATTTCTGTGAGTCTAGTAATAAATAACCTTTCTTAAAATAATTCTTAGAATAACATCTGTAAAGTATTTTATGTCACATTGTAAATCAACCCGAAACGTTCAGTCTTAGCTGAAGAAGACCACAGAGTGGTCGAAATGTACATTTTTTTTTAGAAATAAATATATGAAGAAAAGATTTGTCTCAACATTTTTTAATTAATTAAAACTTCATGTACTCAACAATAAACAATAAGTTACTATATAGATACATCACTGGTGGCAGCACCAAACATGATTACACGGTCAAGTGTATTTAATATGACATTTTGAAAATAATATAGTGACAATTTCAGTGTTTATTTTTGCTTGAATTTGAATTTAATTATTAGTAATGCAATACACATCGCTAGAAACATTAATTCTCATAAATCATTTAACATATATAATGTTCTATAACTGTTAGAAAGATTAGAGATATTTGGTATGTATTTTTATTTATTTTTAGTTTAGTTTTCTTTGAAATGCTTGAAGACAAAATAGCATCAATCATTTGGAGTAAAACGCTCTTTTTATGTTTCGCCCAGATTGCTTGGCCGCGACATAATAAAGATCGCGTTCTGCTCTTCGTAACATAATATACTATTTTCTTCTTATAATATTATCTTCATTTTCATAAAACTGAAAGTTGATTCATTATGAGTATAGTAACTGTGTTAGCTGCTTTGTAATTGCCACCATATGTACTTAAGTTCTAATTATAATTTGAAATTTATTTTCTGTACATATTTAATAGAATAAGATTAAGGCTGTAAAGTTATGTCAGTTTTTATTAATTTCTTAAATACATGTATTTAGTTAAAAATATTACTGAATTCTAAATATTTTGTCCCATTCATTCCCATTCCGAAAGGCGATTTAGCATTGGTTTTCAAGTAATAATCTCCAGTAGCACTAAAAAAAATTCAGATTATTATAACTTATCAGATTATTGAAAATATATCATATGTATTATATAATATAATAATCCAGTTCGTAAACTTGACAAAATTTTGTCTAGTCTGTGCACTAAAGTCTTCACTCGATCATTTTATGTACTCGTATGTAAAAAATATGGTAGAGCTTACTGCAGCGTAGGTTAGGTCAAAGAGTTGGTTGGTTATTGTTTAAAGAAGATCATGAAGAATGAAGAATTGTGGCGTTGCCACTCAACGAATAGGACAAGTTAAAATAATCAGTTTATAAACTCAGCAAATTCATGATTGGTGATGTAATATACCTATATTAATAAAGAGGTTCTATCTAGATTCTAAATAGAACGTTTTTATTTTCACATGACAATCTTCCACGTTATGATGTTATCTCAGAATCAGTGTTTTATGTTCATAGAATTCAAAACAACAAAATTGCAGCAAGCTATTATTTCTATAAATATTTATACAAGTGCGTCATAAAAATTATTACATTTATTTTAAAAATTTCCATTTTTATTCAATTATCTAACTTAATTGTCGGAAAAAATTTCTTAGGTATTATTCTAAAAATATACTTTTTTTAAGAGTATCATAATATTAATATTACATTACCATATTGCCTATATAGAAAGAAATGGTTATGTTATTGATACAATAATAACATTATTATACAGCAGTTAGCTACTCTATACAAAAGTGATGGCAGTACCAAAAGTAACTACAACGTCAAGTGTATTTAATCTGAAATTTTCGGCGGCCATATTGCAAATCTATTACGTCAAGTTAAGTTAAGTTAATTGACAGTGTTTATTTTTGTTTAACCCTTAACCCGAAGTATGTGTCTGACAGACACGTACTGTTTTTGTTTTTGCAATTGTAAACGTACTAAGTCATTTGGCTACCCCACCCTTATGGTATCCTCCTCACGTGACCTTACGCAACTGCTGCCTCAAATACGGCCAGTTGGGATTTGTCGTTTGTTGAACACACGTCAATTGTGAAAAGTCACGGTGTCTGGTAGACACATACTTCTTAAAGCGTTCATATTTTTCGGTGTTTATGTGAAGATTCACGGTGTCTGGTAGACACATACTTCTTGAAGCGTTTATATTTTTCGGTGTTTATGCGACACATACTTCTAGACACGACACAAAACACATACTATAAATAATGTTTAATTGCTTGTAACGTTGTTATTACTATGAATAAATGTTTCTGCTTAAGTATTAAAACTTTATTGTATGAAATTTAGCGCAATTTTTTATTATTTGAATTACGTGTCTGACATACACATACTTCCAAGAATAGACTAAAAGAGGATACTTCGGGTTAAGGGTTAAATTTGAATTTGATTATTGAAAATGTGTAATAAAGGGCAAGAAATGCAATGTGCACTGACCAGGGTGGTCAGAAACTGCATATTCGACCAAAAAAACATGGTCAAGTGTATTTAATTTGACATCTTCGACGGCTATATTAAAAATTATTAAGTCAAGTTAATTGACAATTGCATTGTTTATTTTCGTTTGAATTTGAATTTGATTATTGAAAATGTGTGTAGAAGTACAAGAAATGTAATGTATACCGCCAAATTTGTCAAAAATTGTATGTTCGACCAAAGAAAGATTAATTCTCACAAATTACGTAACAAATATAAATAATATATACATATACATACTATTCTAAAACGGTTAGTAAGATTAACGTTACTTGGTATGTATTTTAATTTATTTTTGGTTTAGTTTCGTTTAGAATGCTTGAAGAACAAAACTAATATATGTTTGACTTGGAATACAAAACATTTTTTTGTGTTTCGCCCAGATTAGATTGCTTAGCGTCGGTCACAAATATCTCGGCTCAACACAATAATTATCGCTTTCTACTCCTTGTAACATAATATATTATTATGTACAACGATATAACCATCTATATCAGAAAGTTAAAAAACCAAACCAATTTCTTTTAAAATTGGAGTATATAAACATTTTTCTAAAATTCCACTGAATTTGAAAAACGCAATCAATATAATTTTAATAATAAGCGTAGTTTATTAAGTAATAATTTTTTATGCAATTTTGTTTGTATATTCATTGAGCCTTGATTCACTTTCTATATGTTACTTTCCGATTTTCCGATTTCTTAATCTAACCATACACTAAAAAAAATCCATGTAATATTATATGAACCGTCTACGAAAAAACTACACAGATCGTTTATGTAAAACTATTTTTGTCTTGAAAAATTGTGGTGTTACACAAACAAGCTGTGTATTATACAGACGGTTTATGTAATATTACATGGATTTTTTTCAGTATAGGTACTTCTAATTATGTTATAATGAATGTTACCTATGATTTACACCGTAGCCCATATATTCATATTGATTTTCACATAAGCAGAATAATATATTAAAATCGCAATTTCTATGGCATTTCTTTGCAGGAAATGCATGCAAATTATTTACGGATTCAGCGTAATATCTCCATGACATACGGTGACTGCATGCATCATCTATTCAAAAGAAAAGAATTACGTTGTTATTATAATTTGAGCTATTTTTACATAAAGAAATTCAAAAATAACTATGCTTTCATAAATAAAAAAATGTAAATTTATTATTACTGATAGTGTTTCAATTTATAATTTGAAACATAAGTAGAATTTTCTTATTAAAATTATATTTTAAATATTTTTTAGGTAAATTGGTACCGATAATTATTTACTGCACATTTAAAAATTAATAAAGTTTTGTCATGGTTGTTCAAATATTTTAAAAAGTTGACGAAACTTAAAAACAATGTATACATTTAAAATAAATATCTAGTTCTTAAATATAAAATTTAAATCGTTACTTAATACTATTCAATATTCCATCTGGGACATATCAAAAATAGTATAAAAATTATACTAAAAAAAATACTCTTGATGTTATCAAAAAGTTAATAAATTAAATTAACACCAACATTTTTTGACATGTAAAATGTAATAGTAATCTTTAAGCTTTCACGGCCGATATCCATTTTTTATGCTGTGGTCGATATATTCTCGTCGCAGACGTTTTGCCATGCATCACATCCTCAGTGCTTGGTGAATGAATGATAGATTCCGCCCTGCAATCTGGTATATATTCCAGTACCTCCACCGTTCTCTACAACTGCCGTACAACATTTGCTAATTAGAAAGGGTAGGTCGTCCAGGCCAGCCAAATTCGGCCAATGTCGTAACGGCACCTGTAGAGGATGGTGGGGGTACTGGAATATATACCGGATTGCAAAGCATAAACTATTATTTATTCACCAATTATGGCAAATCGTCTCTGATGAGGATAGATCGGCTCCAGCGTACCAGCCCAAAAAATTCTGTAAATTTAATGTAAAATGTAATTTATACACGATATTTAGTATAATTTTTCACACAAAAACTTTTACAAAACGAATGGTCTAATTTTTTTTAACACCAAATCCAACTGATTTTTTATTTTGTGAAGAAAAACAATATTTTAATAATTTGGGATTAAAAATGTTGTTTTAGATGAGTATAAATCAACTAATTTAGTTTTAATATTATAAAAAATGTTTATTACCAAATAAAATAGCAAAAAAATTGGCGCAATATGGTTGATATCGTCTTCCACGATTTGGAAAAAAGTTGACAGTACCAACGGATCTAAGATCACCTTTAATTCCATCATCTGTATGGATAACATCAACAAAAATCGCGTCAGATGCTTGCAGGAAATCAACTCCTGGTAAAATAAAAATTGGACCAGCTGGATCCATAGCTTTAATAAAAAAAATCATATTTCAATTTACTGGTTATCAATTAGCAGAAATCTAACCTGTTAGCCATGGAAGTTGGCCTGGTCCAAAGGTACGAGCTACTTTAGACATAACCTGAGCACCCAAGCTGTGTCCTGTTAGATGTATCAATTCTTTTGGCTGTATTAATGGTATATATTGTCGAAAATATTGGCCAATTGCTGTACCAACATCGCTAGCATTCTTTATAGATATTGGATATCCGAATGGTAAGTAAGATTGTACCAAAACAGAATAATCAAATATGACCACGTTTAGTTTTTCTGTTCGCAAAAATGCTGAAAAATTTCAATACATAAATAAAAGGGTTGAGAAAACTGTAAATTAGAAGAATTAGAGTTTATTATCGTCATCTTCAAGCAAAATTAGCCTCCATTTTTTGTCATATTGAGATATTTATGAAAAAAGTATCATAAAGGCAGACATATATTTTTATTACAGAACTAACTCCAGTTTCTATAAATATTCTCCATATGATAAATTAAAAAAAGATCTTACTGTGGCGAAAAGTTAATTAAATGAAATATTTTTTTTTTAAGAAATTTTACGATTTTTATTAAAAAAAATAGGAAATTAACGAAATCTAGACTGTCTTTAAGTTTCAGTTTTACATTGTTTTCATAGGATAGACTAAAATTATTAATAAGATATTAAATTTTTATTTACTTATAAATATGAATATAATTGTATTTAATTTTAAATTTATAAAACAATTATATAAATTACGAGCAAGAAAGTCAATAAAATGAAATAATTTCCTTGAAACTACAAACAATATTTAAGAAAAAAGCTATATATGTATTTCAAAAGCTAAACTTTCATCATCAGTAGTAAAAAAACAAAGCTAAAGTCCTAATCAGTGATCTAAGGTAATTACATATTTCCTGGATGTCTCCATTTTAGAAACAAAACTAAGGCTATTATTAAAACGGTCTTTAGTATTTTAATTTTAATATTTACCCGTAGCAAGAGTAACTACGCTTGTAGTAGAAACATTCTCGCCCCAACCATGAAAATGGAAAACAGTTTGTTTATTCGGATTAAAAAGATTGTAATTTGGAAAAGACAGTCCATCTTCTAATTTAAATTTTATTTTGGTGTCGCATGAAGAACTAAAATCACGAAACACATTAGAAATATTTTTTAAATATATATTAATACTAATGTAGGTTTACCCTCCAATTAAATATATAAAAATATTATCGGTAATATCTTTTGAAACATTTTGAAATTGAACTTTTGCACCATTGCCTGTAAGCAAAAATTTTAGTTATACAGAAGAAAAAAATTTACACTATCCAATATTCTATTTGAGACATACTAATAATAGTGTAATAATTATATTAGAAGAAAATGTTATAAGTACACTTTCTGGTGTAACCAAAAGGACACTTAATTAAATTAACACCAACATTTTTTGACACCATTGTAAAGTGTAATTTATACATTTTAGTGTAATTACACAAAATTATTTACATCAAGAACAGTCTTATTTTTTAACACCAAATCTAACAAACTTTTGACTGTATACTAAAAAGTCATATTTTGAAAGTTATTGGTAGGAATATACTAAACTTATGTTTTCAAATGGAACATGTAACATTTTAAAGAGTAATTTTTAAGCTTTTCAAAAGAGTATTGTAAAAAAACATCGAATTAACATATCAATTAACTCATAAATATTGTAGGTTATTTAGAAAATTACCTTGCGCAATTAAACTAAATAATATTATGGTATTAATTGGAAATCGTAATTTAAAAGACATTGTAAGAATTTGTAAAAATATTTTTTTAGATATTTGTTTATATACTGATGATTATATCAAGGTCTAATACTTATCAATACTTATAATAAATATAACGAAAATACATTAATAACAATACGGGAAATATGTTTTAATAAACATTTATCATAAAGTTTATCAGTGTAAAAGTTGCTACATTCTTTAAAGTTATCTCAACGATATTTAATGTCAAAATTTATATTCGCTCGTAATATATGTAGTGTATAAAGATTTAATAGATTATGCAATATTTGTTTAAATGATGTAATTTTTTTATTGTTAAAGTAAAAAGGCTTTAGAATTAAGTTCTATATAATTTTTAATTAAAAATCGACGTTTCGATATTCTGATGATAATATACTTAGAGTATATCGAAACGTCGATTTTTAATTAAAATTTATATAGAACTTAATTCTAAAGCCTTTTTATTTGAATGTAATGAGTCCTGGAAGATTTTTACTATGTTATTTATTGTTAATTAATAATATTATATTTGTATTTAATAATTCTGTATATAGGAGTTGGTCACGACTGAACGAGCTTACAATGAAGACATGTAGGTATGTGTTATTATTTATATTTCTTAAGACTTAAGTGACGTGGTACAGAACGCAAAACAAAAATATTACAATATATATATATAAATAATAATAAAAAATTTACTAACATTGTAATTTTTTCAAAATATTTTTTTGTTAAACATTTATTTAAAATAACTTGTTAAGCACCTTAAAATAGTAGGTATATTTAAATTTACAATATCGGATGTAATCAAAATGGAAAACTATTTATATTAATGTCAAAAGATAAACTTTTGTTCTTTGGTCCTGAACCTGCGTTATGATTAATTATAATGTTATTAAATTCCCTATCAAGTTCGTTATTGTTTTTAACAATGTTAAAAACATTGTTAAAAACAATAACGAACCTGATAGGGAATTTAATAACATTATAATTAAAGAAAACTATTTATGTTTGATGGAAAACAAAAGTAAACATGTATTTTAGAATACATTCTTTTACAAAAAAATTAGATAATATGGTGTTAATTTGAAGTATACTTTTTTAAATTTTGCTAAAAATTTAATTTTTATAAATGATTAAGATATACCTATAGGTTTTAATTGATTATAAAATTTTTAAATTTTTAATAATTTGATAGGTAACATGAATCTAGACAAAGCAAAATTTATCTATTTTATTCTTTAACAAAAATATTATTTTTTAATAAATATATTTTAAAAAAATGCCTATATAACCGCTAAAATTATTTCTAGGTAGGCAATTGTCTATGCTTAACTGTAACTGTGTTGTATAATCACTAAAAAAACAAGATTAGAAGTATATGGGTAAACTCATATATAGACTACTTTGACATTTTTCGGAAAGTTATTATAATTTATGTGGGCACTAGGAGATACTTTTCTGAAAATTTGATCAAAATCGAATAAATAATGTAGCCACAATGAATTTTTAAAAAATTTTGTGATTTTTTTCTCAATAAGTTGGCAACATTGTATTTTGTTAAAATTGCATATTTTATTTAGGCACTAGGAAAAACTTTTATGAAAATTTGATTAAAATCGGTTAAATAAAATGGTCATAATAAATTTTTAAAAATTTTACTAATTTTTTTCTCGGAAAGTTGGCAATACTGTATTTTGTTAAAATTACATAAATTATATGAATACTAGGAGAATCTTTTGTGAAAATTTGAGTAAAATCGGTTGAATAACATGGCCATAATAAAATTTTTAAAACTTTAGTAATTTTTTTCTCGGAAAGTTGGCAACACTGAATATTAATAAAATTATGTGATTAATGGGAGCATTAGGGAATTTTTTTTTGAAAATTTGATCAAAATCGGATAAATAACGTAGCCAGTATGAATTTTTAAAAACTTTAGTAATTTTTTCTCGGAAAGTTGGCATCACTGGAAAAAAACAAAATCACATGACCATCTTGGGCACTAGACAAATTTATCCTGAAAATTTCATTAAAATCGGTTGAACCGTCTAGGAGGAGTTGCGGCCACAAAATTTTGACTTACGACCGAGCGAGCGAGCGAGCGAGCTGACGACGCACATCCATACACCCACATAAACTAAGTTCAGATTCGTCATCTAGAGGCTATATGGAGGATTTCTATACAATTTTTTTTTTTTTGAAAATGTTACAGACACCGTACCAAACGCTATACTACTTTTCCTTGCAGTCGAAGTAGTAAAAATTAAAAATACGTGACTTGTTAACAATTTACATTAAACAAAAATATGATATGTTTTTTACTTAATAACAGTTTTACATTATCCTTTTAAACTTTTGTTAAAAAATATTTTTTATAAAATTGATTGATACTAATCAAATTTGATTAATTGCTATATTCATAAAATACTCGTAAATAAAATAACATAGAAATAGTAAATATACTAAAAGAAGAAGCGACAATACCGTGTATTTTGTCATTTACTATATTGCTAGACAAGGATAGAATATAACCCATCAGACCCATCTCTAGTCGCACAAATAAACTAAATTTTTTAAAATAATACGTACTTGATCAAATGTAATTCTCGAAACAAATTCAAAAACAAAATTATTTATTTATGCGAAAATCAGTAGTCGTTGAAACAAACAGTGTGAAAAAAATGTCACAGGCATTTGATTCAAAAATAATTTTATTGTAATTTTATCAGTTCATTTGGTCTAAATTACTGCATCATCTGTCTATCATATTTCGAGCATAGTTCTTATTAAAAATTGTTTGTTCGTAATCGTTTATTTGTAAAACATTTCGCAAAATGTCCAAATTATTGGAGCAGGCCACAGCGAGTACTAGTGTTTCAAATACAAATACGACTTCAAGTACTAAAACACTTAAACGGTTCGAAAGACTACCTGAAATAGAGCCATTGACGACGAAGCTTAGAAAACTTCAGTCGAAAAATGTGGAATTGAAGAAAAAGGTTGAGTCTCATCACGATGCTAGCAAGAATTTCGATAAGATAAAAGAACTAGAAAATACCTTCAATAGGTTAGATCAAGAAAAAACGAAATTGGAAGAGCGACTATCAAAAATGAAGCGGCACAACACTGATATGGTTGAGAAACTCGAAGATAATATGAAGAAATTAACTAAACAAGAAACTGAAATTGATCTAGAGGTATTTTTCATTCAAATATATAACTAATAGATGTCAATATCAAAAATGTTTCAAATTTATTAATATGTGTTTAGAAAACATAAAAATTTGATGCGGTTTTGTTACTATTATCCTCAAGCTACTGAATCAGTAATCGTCTTGCTGCAGAACTTGCCTATCTTTATTTATTGCGTTTTAAATTACAGTGATTTCAAGATTGTTAGTATTTATTATGTAGTTAGTTTTTCCAAAAGTATCTCAATATGATAGAAAATAAAGATAGGAAGTTCTGCTTCAATCTGACAAAGTATTTCATTGTGGGATGAAATAGTATATGCGAATAAATCTGTGTATGTTTTTCGATTTTAAATCTTGAAACTATATTGGGCCGAATGAATTTATTGAACGTAAAAATAAGTCCAGTTTTGAAAAATTTGCAGTCACTTCCACATATATTATCGTCACTTAATCTAAAATAATAAATACATACCATTCGCACATAAGTATAAGCAGAGCCAGATTAACACTATGAGGGGCCCTAAACACAAAAATTTTTGGGGAGCTCTTCCCCCCCCTTTTTGTACAAATTTTATTATAGAATAAAGTATTTTGTAGAGTAATCAAATTCTCTGATTCGTAGAGAAGGTTATTGCCAGGAAAATAAGTAAATGAATATTGACACCATTAGTACGTCTTCTTATGGTGATGTCAAAAGTCTGCTGTAACAAAGTTAGTGTCTTTGTTAATAAAAAATAAACTAATAATAATTTTACTATAAACCGACCTTTCCGACATTCTATGAATGTTGGAAAATATGCGTGACTGACAAATCATAACTTTTATTAACACATAATCTAGAAAAACGTTTGTTCGCGAATTTTTGTTGTCTGCTACGAAAAATCGCGAAAAAACGTTTTTCTCGATAATGCGTTAATAAAAGCTTTGATTTGTCAGCCACACATATTCTCCAACATTCATAGAATGTCGGAAAGGTTGGTTTATAGTAAAATTATTATTTGTTCATTTTTTATTAACAAAGACACTAACTCCGTTGCAGCAGACTTTCGACATCACCTTAATTTGAAATAATGTACTTTGATTTGATCGGAATAAATTTCGGGCCGCCACTCCGACATTATCGGAATCGCGTAGTCGGATTGTGGGCCCGGCACGGGTTTGAACATCAAGGTCAATTTGACCTCGTGCCGACTTCTGGCAGACGGTGGTCGGAACCGTTCTGGGCCCCACCACCGGGCTCAAATTTCTACCTCGGTTGCCGCTGCATTACACTTCCAAGATAGTGTTATAAGAGTGAAATATTCGCCTTTAATACAAAATCAACTAATTTTTTTACTACTTTTAGAAATGACCAGTCGTTAGACATACGCAAACTTTTATGTTCCAATAGTTTCTTCACTTCGTTATTTTTTTTTTCAGAAATATTGACACTATTAGTTTTTTTAATTTTTAATTTTTTACAATTTCCGCGGGGCCCCCAAAATTTCGGGGCCCTAAGCTATAGCTTAGTCAGCTTATGCTATAATCCAGCACTGAGTATAAGCAGTTTATAGTTATAGTTTTCCCCACTTCATATCCCCACTACATAACCTCATTCACCATAGAAGTAAGTAAATAAATTATACGTTTTTTATTTATAATAATTAGCATAAGTTTTGAAAACACGCTAGATTTTTAGTAAAATAATCTAATACATTCGGCCCATTATAATTTTATGAAGAACATATTGTCAGCTTAGAGCAGACCTAGCTTATTTAAATTTTTTCAGTTTCAAAGTTATAGTAGTTTAAATTTTTTTTTGTTAGTGTTTATATGGAAAATATTTCCGGTTATACGTCAATTGGACGCATATATATATATATATATATATATATATATATATATATATTTGTTTTAGTGACTGTAAATGTTTATATTATTAGTTTCGTGGGATTTTCAGTCAAAAATAAAAAAAAACTCAATTTAAATTGCAAGCTTTTGGAAAAAATTTATTTCCCTCATCAGGCAAATGGCAGAGTTAAAATTACAAAAAAAATATTTTTTTTTTTTTTTATAATTTTAACTCTGCCATTTGCCTGATGAGGGAAATAATTTTTTTCCGAAAGCTTGCAATTTGAATTGAGTTGTTTTTATTTTTGACTGAAAATCCCACGAAACTAATATATATAAGTATATATATATATATATATATATATATATATATATATATATATATATAAATATATATATGTATATATATATATATATATATATATATATAAATATATATATGTATATATATATATATATATATATATATATATATACAATAAACCAAATTTTTCTTTGTGATTATTTATAATATATATATATATATATATATATATATATATATATATATATATATATATATATTATATATATTATTATATTATAATTATACATATATATATATATATATATATATATATATATATATATGTATATATATATATATATATATACAATAAACCAAATTTTTCTTTGTGATTATTTATAATATATGTCGACAATTTTGTTATCTCTCTTTTCTTTGGTCTATAAGTGACAAATCCCACAAAACCATCATCGTCTGATTAACTCTGCTCTGCGTAATACGTCAAATTAGTATCAAGTGCAATATTGTCGAAGCGTCCTAAAGTCGTTGCGTCCAGTTGTCGATGCGTCCTAAAGACGCCGCGTCCAACTGTCGTACGCGTCCAATTGTCGTGCGTCCAACTGTCGTACGCGTCCAATTGTCATTCGTCCAACTGTCGTACGCGTCCAATTGTCGTGCGTCCAAATAAATGCGTCCAATTGTCGCGCGTCCAATTAACTGCGTCCAATTAACGCGACACCAATATTTCCACATAAACCGATCGGCATATGTCGGAATTAAATAGTGATAGAAGCTGGGATTAATTCTATAATGAAAATATGTTTTTATGACACTATCGCCATAAATATCTCAATATGCCAAAAAATGGCGATAGGCTCGATCTGTTTTGTTCCTGTTTTGTCAATTCGTAATTCGTCACCAAAACCAAAATTTCTTGTTTCATCACCTCAATTTTTTTTTATCTACTCAGAAGCAATATTTTATTCTTGTTTCGTTAATTTTTCATATTTTAATTTTCGTTATATTTGTTCTATCAGTAAATAATAATAAAAAAAAAACCTAATCTATTTAGCAATATGAGTAACCAAAATCTACAGGTGTATTGACTTTCTCTAAACAATTAAAAATAATAACCTTTTAACCCAACCTACTTTACTGAGTCTGACTGAAATCTTTTTTAGTTGACGAATCAAGAATAAAAAAGATCGATTCAGGTATAATTTGTCTAAAATTTGACGAATCACAAATTGCCGAAACAATAAAAC
Source organism: Clivina fossor (assembly GCA_963966155.1). Classification (NCBI taxonomy): domain Eukaryota; kingdom Metazoa; phylum Arthropoda; class Insecta; order Coleoptera; family Carabidae; genus Clivina; species Clivina fossor. The sequence continues at coordinate 26,030,552 of OZ014550.1, forward strand.
ACTGTTCTGCTTTAAGTCCACGATATTGTAAATATATATCAATTTTACAATTAAAATTATTTTTACTGTTTTAAAATTAAATTCCAAATAAAAAGATGATATTTTTTATACTAAATTACTTATATAGTTTCTTATATTTTACAAATATCCAAAAATATTAAAAAAAGACATTATTTGAATAAAACGGCTTTAGGTTCTAGTTCTGTAATCTATATATTAATACGTGAAGAAAAAATTTTGTACCCCGTTTCAAACTCATTGAGCGCACGGAGGAGTGTAAGATTTGGCAGAGTCAAAATTCATAAGGAGAAGAAGTACAGAAAGATAAAATTTATGTATAAAAATTAAATCAAATTGTTACGGTTATTCGGTATAGTTTGTACAATGCGGTTACGTCATTTGTGTTGGCCATAGCTTAAGAGAGCTTTGTATTAATTTTTTATTTAAATTTTATATAATTTGAAAAAGATAGGCAAATTAACTGTATATGTAGTCTTGGCGAAACTTGGCCATTATAGCAATAAAAAAAAAAACAACCAAGAAAATGTCAGAAAACGCGTAATTGTTTTTTCAACATGGCTTAGCCAAGCTATACCTCATTTTTCCTATCGTTCGTATTTTTCAAATAACTCGAAAATGAATGCATAATGACATATTTGTACACGCTCGCAGCTGACGTAATATAACAAAATTAAAAAAAATAAAAATATATGCAATTATTATAGAGGCATACTGTTTGACAAAAGAACCTTAATAACGTTCAAACTTAAAAAATTAATGAATTACGGTCGAATTTTGACCACGGCGACTACTAGTAATTGATTAATAAATCAACGTTTAGATGAACTGAACGTTGATTAATAAATAATAATACAGAACTATAACCTAATGTTGTTTTATTCTAATACAATGAGTTCTGAAAGAGTTTTTACTATGTTAAGACATTATTTATTTGCAGGCACGGCAAATTCGCGCAAAAATACCTCAGTACGAAGAACTACAGCGTAAACAAAACGCAGCCATTGCGACTTTAAAAGAAAAATACTCAAATATCGGTTCTTACACACTTCATGATCTCAAGCAAAAAATTCTCAACATGGAACAGCAGAGATTCGAACTGGACAAGCAAATCGCGATACTAAAACGCGAAAAAACCGTGCTAAACGATAAAATGGAGCAGCGGAAACGTAGTCAAGCGATCGAACGCATCGAATACGAAACTCAAATTGCTAAAATGCATACGAATTATCGTAACTTGGAGATGATGCGAATGCAGCTGAAAGCTAGCGTCGAAATGACCAGACAGCGAATTGCTGCAACAAAGAAAAGTGGCAATGATAGCATACGATTTCTGACTGGGCAACTCAACAATTTGGCACAGAAAATGGACGAACTGGTCATAGAAAAGGAACATGGAAAACAAGAAAATTTGATACTGAAAAAAAAAATTTGTCAACTCAAAGAACATATTAATCGGCGGCTACCATCGTGAAATATGTTGTTGGTTGTAAAATAAATTTCTGTGTTATATTAATAAATTATTTTGATTTATAGCAACATCAATTGTGCTTCATTGACTTATTCAAAAAATTAATTTAAACTATAAAATACGTTTTAGAAACATTATTTTAAACCACAAACTCGGTTTTTATTAGAAATTAGACGATTTAGTTCATTTGTTTATGAATGAAAACCGAGATCGTGGTATCAGCTATTATTAATTTTTTTTAAAATTGCTTTCATGTAATTCAATCACCATGACAACATTGACAAATTTATCAACACAGCAACATTGCATAACTTTTAAAATATCTTTTCTATATTATTAAACGAGCAATTCAGGTATTCAGTTTGTCAATATTGTATTATCATTTGAACTACGTGTTTCAAGTTATAAGAATTGATCCTAACAAACTAACTTAAAGAGAAACTTATAAAACGATGATTATATCAAGGTCTAATACTTATCAATACTTATAATAAATATAACGAAAATACATTAATAACAATACGGGAAATATGTTTTAATAAACATTTATCATAAAGTTTATCAATGTAAAAAATGCTACATTCTTTAAAGTTATCTCAACGATATTTAATGTCAAAATTTATATTCGTTCATAATATATGTAGTGTACAAAGATTTAATAGATTATGCAATATTTGTTTAAATGATGTAATTTTCTTATTGTTAAAGTAAAAAGGCTTTAGAATTAAGTTCTATATAATTTTGAATTAAAAATCGACGTTTCGATATTCTGATGATAATATACGTAGAGTATATCGAAACGTCGATTTTTAATTCAAAATTATATAGAACTTAATTCTAAAGCCTTTTTATTTGAATGTAATGAGTCCTGGAAGATTTTTACTATGTTATTTATTGTTAATTAATAATATTATATTTGTATTTAATAATTCTGTATATAGGAGTTGGTCACGACTGAACGAGCTTACAATGAAGACATGTAGGTATGTGTTATTATTTATATTTCTTAAGACTTAAGTGACGTGGTACAGAACGCAAAACAAAAATATTACAATATATACATAAATAATAATAAAAAATTTACTAACATTGTAATTTTTAGTGGAAACTTAAGCCAATATCTCTTTTCAAAATATTTTTTTGTTAAACATTTATTTAAAATAACTTGTTAAGCACCTTAAAATAGTAGGTATATTTAAATTTACAGTATCGGATGTAATCAAAATGGAAAACTATTTATGTTTGATGGAAAACAAAAGTAAACATGTATTTTAGAATACATTCTTTTACAAAAAAATGAGATAATATGGTGTTAATTTGAAGTATACTCTTTTAAATTTTGCTAAAAATTTAATTTTTATAAATGATGAAGATATACCTATAGGTTTTAATTGATTATAAAATTTTTAAATTTTTAATAATTTGATAGGTACCATGAATCTAGACAAAGCAAAATTTATCTATTTTATTCTTTAACAAAAATATTATTTTTTAATAAATATATTTTTAAAAAATGCCTATGTAACCGCTAAAATTATTTCTAGGTAGGCAATTGTCTATGCTTAACTCTAACTGTGTTGTATAATCACTAAAAAAAATTAAAAATACATGACTTGTTAACAATTTACATTAAACAAAAATATGATATATTTTTTACTTAATAACAGTTTTACATTATCCTTTTAAACTTTTGTTAAATAATATTTTTTATAAAAATGATTGATACTAATCAAATTTGATTAATTGCTATATTCATAAAATACTCGTAAATAAAATAACATAGAAATAGTAAATATACTAAAAGAAGAAGCGACAATACCGTGTATTTTGTCATTTACTATATTGCTAGACAAGGATAGAATATAACCCATCAGACCCATCTCTAGTCGCACAAATGAACTAAATTTTTTAAAATAATACGTACTTGATCAAATGTAATTCTCAAAACAAATTCAAAAACAAAATTATTTATTTATGCGAAAATCAGTAGTCGTTGAAACAAACAGTGTGTTGAAAATGTCACAGGCATTTGATTCAAAAATAATTTTATCGTAATTTTATCAGTTCATATGGTCTAAATTACTGCATCATCTGTCTATCATATTTCGAGCATAGTTTTTATTAAAAATTGTTTGTTCGTAATCGTTTATTTGCAAAACATTTTGCAAAATGTCTAAATTATTGGAGCAGGCCACAGCGAGTACTAGTGTTTCAAATACAAATACGACTTCAAGTACTAAAACACTTAAACGGTTCGAAAGACTACCTGAAATAGAGCCATTGACGACGAAGCTTAGAAAACTTCAGTCGAAAAATGTGGAATTGAAGAAAAAGGTTGAGTCTCATCACGATGCTAGCAAGAATTTCGATAAGATAAAAGAACTAGAAAATACCTTCAATAGGTTAGATCAAGAAAAAACGAAATTGGAAGAGCGACTATCAAAAATGAAGCGGCACAACCATGATATGGTTGAGAAACTCGAAGATAATATGAAGAAATTAACTAAAGATAAAACTGAAATTGATCTAGAGGTATTTTTCATTCAAATATATAACTAATAGATGTCAATATCAAAAATGTTTCAAATTTATTGATATGTGTTTAGAAAACATATAAATTTGATGCGTTTTTTTACTATTATCCTCAAGCTACTGAATCAGTTATCGTCTTGCTGCAGAACTTGCTTATCTTTATTTATTGAGTTTCAAGTTAAGTGATTTCAAGATTGTTAGTATTTATTATGTAGTTAGTTTTTCCAAAAGTATCTCAATATGATAGAAAATGAAGATAGGCAGTTCTGCTTCAATCTGACAAAGTATTTCATTGTGGGATGAAATAGTATATGCGAATAAATTTGTGTATGTTTTTAGATTTTAAATCTTGAAACTATATTGGGCCGAATGAATTTATTGAACGTAAAAATAAGTCCAGTTTTGAAAAATTTGCAGTCACTTCCACATATATTATCGTCACTTAATCTAAAATAATAAATACATACCATTTGCACATAAGTATAAGCAGTTTATAGTTATAGTTTTCCCCACTTCATATCCCCACTACATAACCTCACTCACCATAGAAGTAAGTAAATAAATTATACGTTTTTTACCACTTTGACTGCAAGGAAAAGTGGTATAGCGTTTGGTACTGTGTCTGTAACATTTTCAAAAAAAAAAAATTTGTATATAGAAATCCTTCATATAGCCTCTAGATGACGAATCTAAACTTAGTTTATGTGGGTGTATGGATGTGCGTCGTCAGCTCGCTCGCTCGATCGCTCGGTCCTCAGACAAAATTTTGTGATCGCAACTCCTCCTAGACGGTTCAACCGATTTTAATTAAATTTTTAAGATAAATTTGTCTAGTGCCCAAAATAGTCATGTGGTTTTGATTTTTTTCAGTAATGCCAACTTTCCCAGAAAAAAATTAATAAAGTTTTTAAAAATTCATTGTAGCTACATTAATTATCCGATTTTGATCAAATTTTCAGGAAAGATTCCCCTAGTGCCCACATAAATTTCGTAATTTTAATAAAATACAGTGTTGCCAACTTTCTGAGAAAAAAATTACTAAAATTTTTAAAAATTTATTACGGCCATGTTGTTTAACCGATTTTGTTCAAATTTTCACAAAAAATTCTTCTGGTATCCATAAAAATTAGATAATTTCAACAAAGTACAGTGTTGCCAATTTTCTGAGAAAAAAATTACTAATATTTTTAAAAATTTGTTATGATCACTTTATTTAACGGATTTTGATCAAATTTTCACTAAAGATTCTCCTGGTGTCCGCATAATTATGTAATTTTAACAAAATACAGTGTTGCCATTTTCCCGAGAAAAAAATTACTAAAATTTAAAAAAAATCATTGTGGCTACATTATTCATCCGATTTTGATCAAATTTTCAGAAAAGTTTCTCCTAATGCCCACATAAATTATAATTTTATTAAGATACGGTGTTGCCAACTTTCCGAAAAAAAAATTAATAATTTTCTAAAAATTTGTTATGCTTGCATTATTTATCCGATTTTAATGAATTTTTTTACAGAAGATACCCTTAGCGCTTATAATATTATATATTAGCAAAATACAATGTTGCCAACTTTCGATGAAAAATTTTTTTATTCCTATTTCTTATCATTTATGTGATAATGTCAAAGTGGGTTTACCAATATACTTCTAATCTTGTTATTTATAATAATTAGCATAAGTTTTGAAAACACGCTAGATTTTTAGTAAAATAATCTAATACATTCGGCCCATTATAATTTTATGAAGAACATATTGTCAGCTTAGAGCAGACCTAGCTTATTTAAATTTTTTCAGTTTCAAAGTTATAGTAGTTTAAATTTTTTTTTGTTAGTGTTTATATGGAAAATATTTCCGGTTATACGTCAATTGGACGCAGTCAATTGAACGCGCGACAATTGGACGCACGACAATTGGACGCGTACGACAGTTGGACGCATGACAATTGGACAAGTATGACAGTTGGACGCACGACAATTGGACGCGTACGACAGTTGGACGCGGCGTCTTTAGGACGCATCGACAACTGGACGCAACGACTTTAGGACGCATCGACAATATTGCACTTGATACTAATTTGACGTATTACGCAGAGCAGAGTTAATCAGACGATGATGGTTTTGTGGGATTTGTCACTTATAGACCAAAGAAAAGAAAGATAACAAAATTGTCGACATATATTATAAATAATCACAAAGAAAAATTTGATTTATTGTATATATATATATATATATATATATATATATATATATATATATATATATAATTATACATATATATATATATATATATATATATATATATATATACAATAAACCAAATTTTTCTTTGTGATTATTTATAATATATGTCGACAATTTTGTTATCTCTCTTTTCTTTGGTCTATAAGTGACAAATCCCACAAAACCATCATCGTCTGATTAACTCTGCTCTGCGTAATACGTCAAATTAGTATCAAGTGCAATATTGTCGATGCGTCCTAAAGTCGTTGCGTCCAGTTGTCGATGCGTCCTAAAAATGCCGCGTCCAACTGTCGTACGCGTCCAATTGTCGTGCGTCCAACTGTCGTACGCGTCCAATTGTCGTGCGTCCAAATGAATGCGTCCAATTGTCGCGCGTCCAATTGACTGCGTCCAATTGACTGCGTCCAATTGACGCGACACCAATATTTCCACATAAACCGATCGGAATATGTCGGAATTAAATAGTGATAGAAGCTGGGATTAATTCTATAATGAAAATATGTTTTTATAACACTATCGCCATAAATATCTTAATATGCCAAAAAATGGCGATAGGCTCGATCTGTTTTGTTCCTGTTTTGTCAATTCGTAATTCGTCACCAAAACCAAAATTTCTTGTTTCGTCACCTCAATTTTTTTTTATCTACTCAGAAGCAATATTTTATTCTTGTTTCGTTAATTTTTTAAATTTTAATTTTCGTTATATTTGTTCTATCAGTAAATAATAATAAAAAAAAAAAAACCTAATCTATTTAGCAATATGAGTAACCAAAATCTACGGGTGTATTGACTTTCTCTAAGCAATTAAAAAAAATAACCTTTTAACCCAACCTACTTTACTGAGTCTGACTGAAATCTTTTTTAGTTGACGAATCAAGAATAAAAAAGATCCATTCAGGTATAATTTGTCTAAAATTTGACGAATCACAAATTGACGAAACAATAAAACACTGTTCTGCTTTAAGTCCACGATATTGTAAATATTCCAATTTTACAATTAAAATTATTTTTACTTTTTTAAAATTAAATTCCAAATAAAAAGATGATATTTTTTTATACTAAATTACTTATATAGTTTCTTATATTTTACAAATATCCAAAAATATTAAAAAAAGACATTATTTGAATAAAACGGCTTTAGGTTCTAGTTCTGTAATCTATATATTAATACGTGAAGAAAAAATTTTGTACCCCGTTTCAAACACATTGAGCGCACGGAGAAGTGTGAGATTTGGCACAGTTAAAATTCATATGGAGAAGAAGTACAGAAAGATAAAATTTATGTATAAAAATTAAATCAAATTGTTACGGTTATTCGGTAGAGTATGTACAATGCAATTACGTCATTTGTGTTGCCCATAGCTTAAGAGAGCTTTGTATTAATTTTTTATTTAAATTTTATATAATTTGAAAAAGATAGGCAAATTAACTGTGTATGTAGTCTTGGCGAAACCTGACCATTATAGCAATAAAAAAAAAACAACCAAGAAAATGTCAGAAAACGCGTAATTGTTTTTTCAACATGGCTTAGCCAAGCTATACCTCATTTTTCTTATCGTTCGCAGTTTTCAAATAACTCGAAAATGAATGCATAATGACATATTTGTACACGCTCGCAGCTGACGTAATAGAACAAAATTAAAAAAAATAAAATTATATGCAATTATTATAGAGGCATACTGTTTGACAAAAGAACCTCAATAACGTTCAAACTTAAAAAATTAATGAATTACGGTTGAATTTTGACCAAGGCGACTACTAGTAATTGATTAATAAATCAACGTTTCGATGAACTGAACGTTGATTAATAAATATTAATACAGAACTATAACCTAATGTTGTTTTATTCTAATACAATGATATCTGAAAGAGTTTTTAGTATATTAAGACATAATTTATTTGCAGGCACGGCAAATTCGCGCAAAAATACCTCAGTACGAAGAACTACAGCGTAAACAAAACGCAGCCATTGCGACTTTAAAAGAAAAATACTCAAATATCGGTTCTTACACACTTCATGATCTCAAGCAAAAAATTCTCAACATGGAACAGCAGAGATTCGAACTGGACAAGCAAATCGCGATACTAAAACGCGAAAAAACCGTGCTAAGCGATAAAATGGAGCAGCGGAAACGTAGTCAAGCGATCGAACGCACCGAATACGAAACTCAAATTGCTAAAATGCATACGAATTATCATAACTTGGAGCTGATGCGAAAGGAGCTGGAAGCTGGCGTCGAAATGACCAGACAGCGAATTGCTGCAACAAAGAAAAGTGGCAATGATAGCATACGATTTCTGACTGGGAAACTCAACAATATGGCACAGAAAATGGACGAACTGGTCATAGAAAAGGAACATGGAAAACAAGAAAATTTGATACTAAAAAAAAAAATTTGTCAACTCAAAGAACATATTAATCGTCGGCTACCATCGTGAAATATGTTGTTGGTTGTAAAATAAATTTCTGTTTAAATTAATAAATTATTTTGATTTATAACATCAATTGTGCTTCATTGACTTATTCAAAAAATTAATTTAAACTATAGAATACGTTTTAGAAACATTATTTTAAACCACAAACTCGGTTTTTATTAGAAATTAGACGATTTAGTTCATTTGTTTATGAATGAAAACCGAGATCGTGATGCTTTCATGTAATTCAATCACCATGACAACATTGACAAACTTATCAACACAGCAACATTGCATAACTTTTAAAATATCTTTTCTATATTATTAAACGAGCAATTCAGGTATTCAGTCTGTCAATATTGTATTATCATTTGAACTACGTGTTTCAAGTTATAAGAATTGATCCTAACAAACTAACTTAAAGAAAAACTTATAAAACGATGATTATATCAAGGTCTAATACTTATCAATACTTATAATAAATATAACGAAAATACATTAATAACAATACGGGAAATATGTTTTAATAAACATTTATCATAAAGTTTATCAATGTAAAAAATGCTACATTCTTTAAAGTTATCTCAACGATATTTAATGTCAAAATTTATATTTGCTCATAATATATGTAATGTACAAAGATTTAATAGATTATGCAATATTTGTTTAAATGATGTAATTTTCTTATTGTTAAAGTAAAAAGGCTTTAGAATTAAGTTCTATATAATTTTGAATTAAAAATCGACGTTTCGATATTCTGATGATAATATACGTAGAGTATATCGAAACGTCGATTTTTAATTCAAAATTATATAGAACTTAATTCTAAAGCCTTTTTATTTGAATGTAATGAGTCCTGGAAGATTTTTACTATGTTATTTATTGTTAATTAATAATATTATATTTGTATTTAATAATTCTGTATATAGGAGTTGGTCACGACTGAACGAGCTTACAATGAAGACATGTAGGTATGTGTTATTATTTATATTTCTTAAGACTTAAGTGACGTGGTACAGAACGCAAAACAAAAATATTACAATATATACAAATTAAATAAGTTAATTATTTAATATTTGTAATAAAAAAATAAATTATATTTTTTATTAAGTGTTTATTAATATTGAAGTTTACAGTTCGAGCGCAAAGTCACATCTAACTTTTTTACTTAAAATTACACATAAAGTTAACATTTGTAACGATCGCTTACTCAGCGTAAATGCTGAGTCACAGATCAAAGGAATGAAGTCGTGTTGTATGTGACAATAATTAGTTTATATAATTACGTGCTGTACGTGATAACTATTCAATTATATAATTCCTCCCTCCTCAAGACGCGACTTAATTCCTTTTTACATTTTTTACAAAGTTTCTTTAACATCTGCCAATTCTATATTTTCAGATTTATGTTTCTTTTTGTGACACAATTTGATTTTCCTCAAAATTATTATCATTGCAATTATAAATATAATAATTATTATTACAGAATTTACTATTTTATGGTTATCTGACATTGTGTTTATTTCTATAATTTTAGGCATTTCTGGTATTGCAATATTTTGTTTTCTAATTTCTTTAAATTTGAATGTATTGTTTGACAATTTTTCATTATTGATTTTGAACTCAAAATTTTCAAAAATTAACTCTTTATTTTTTGTCAACTTTTTCTCTAGTGTGTAATTATTTAATTTACATTCACTTTCTGTACTAAATTTATATATTCCTTTTATCTTTTTCTTTACATCGAAATTTTTACATTTAATTTCTATTTCTTTAAACATAGAACTAGCAATGTATATCGAATTTGAATTATCTATCTTAAATATAGCAAATATTTCATTTATTTTATGATAAATGCATTCTGCGTTATTTTGATTAATGATTATATGTTTTAAACAATTATTTATTTCAATATAATTAGTCTTACAATAGTGCTTATTAACTACTTTTAAACAATCATGGGAATAGTATAATTTTTGATTATCTTTGATTATGAATTCTTTTTCTTCGTTTATTAAGTAAATTTTATTGGTATTTATTACAGGTATTGGTGTGATTTGTAGTAAATTTTGTTTTCTATTATCATACACTGGAATCTCAAGTAAATATTCAATCTGATTTTTGTTTAACTGACAATGACTTGTTATTTGAATACTTATCTCCCAAAAATTTAGATTAGTATTGACTTTATTAACTATTTCTTTTAATTCTTTAACGTTTATTATTGAACTATGAATTTTATTTAAATTACAAAATGTTAAACTTGTCTCTATCTCGTTTATAAGTTCTAAAATATTAACAAGTGTAAAAGTAATTCGATTTAGTGTATCTTTTATGCGAAACAGATTTTCGTGATTTCTTTGTTTTTCTAGTATTTCAGTAATTTGTATTATTCTACTTTCTAAAACAAGTTCGTTATGAGCTATATTTTCTAATTGTTTGTTGAATTTGTTAATCATTGCTTTATTTAATTCTATATTATCTAAATTTTGTTTTTGAAGTATTTCTTGATTTTTTTTTATTTTTTCAAATAATTGTTCATAACGTTCAGCGTCTTGTGAATCCAAATTTCCGGTGATAGATTTTATTATGCTACCTAGCCCATTTATTAACCCTCTCTTGTTTCTTTTATTTGTGAATAAATTGCCTATTTTATCTGCTACTTTATTATAATTAAAATTTAGAATATTTAAGTTTGTTCTTAATTCTCGTTGGTAGAAATATGCGGTTTTACTATCCTCAATTTTGTTTTTTATATCATTGATATAGTTTTCTAACTTGTAAAATTCTACTCTAATGTTAGTTATATCGTAATTATAATAAGAATAATGTGAATTTACATAAATATTAACTTCACCTAAATCTAATATATTCATTCCGGGATTATTGTCAATTTGTTGTATTATGTCTGTTCAGTGGCAAGGCCATCTGAAACATACAAGCGTTTTCTTTTTAGTTTATTAATTTTGTGTTTCTTTCCGGTTTTTAATTTCACGACGTCTTTCTTTTTTATAAAATCTTTAACAGAATGTTCTCTATATAAAGGTTTACGAAATTTCTTTATGAGTCTAGGGTTTTCTTTAATCAATACTTTGGGTTGATCAATTATGACGTCTTCATCTTTTGTTTTATTTTGTTTCAAAAATCTTTTGGTTTTATTGACTTCGGCTCTTTGTTTAACTCGTTGCCTGATTTCTTTTAATTTATCTTTCCAAATGTTTAAATAATCTTGATTTGTATTATCGTATTCTAAGATTTTGTTTTCACATTGATTGCCAAATAGTGTTTCTATCGGTGTAAATTTAGTGCGATTTAATGTATTGTTATAAGCTATTACGGCAATATTGATTTTATTTTTTAATGTTGTATTTTTAAATTCATTTCGTTGTTCTATTAATCTAAGATGTTCTATGAGTGAAGAATGAAATCTTTCTATAATGCCGTTACTTGGGGGATTATCGACTGAAATTATGTGCAAAATAATTTTATACCCTTGCAATAAATTTTTAATCATTTCGTTATTAAATTCTACACCGTTGTCTACTACAATTTTATTTGGTACTTGATATTGTGAGAAGTATTCGACTAAATTTTCTGTTATTTCTATTGAAGTGGTTGTTTTTAATTCTTTAATTTGTGCAAATTTTGTGAAACTATCAATTATTGTAAGATATTTACCTTTGTCTAGTGTTAAAATGTCAAGATGTATAATGTCAAATGGACATTTAGGATTTGGAGTTTATCTGGTATATGGTAAGGGTTTCTTTCATATTTACAGGTTTGGCAAAGGTGACAGTTATTAATGTATTTTTGTATATCGTTAATCATATTTGGCCAATAGTATTTTCTTTTTAATTTTTGATAAGTTTCTAAAATACCTCGATGGTTTGTCTTGCCCTCATGATAATTTTGTATACAATTTAGTTGATCGTCTTTGTTTGTTTGGTCTTCTAATATTTCACTGCACTGAATTATTTTATATGAATTTTTAACAAAATTTTGTTTTAATATTTCGCTAATAACATTTATAATTTCTTTATCTATTAAACAGTAATAAATAGTTTTTGGTACTAAGTAATCTTTGATAAATGTAATAATTTGATCATTTAGGTTGTTTTTAGTTAGTGCTACTATTAATCTTTTTTTATTGCCAAATAATATTTTAAATTTTACTTTATAAGTGTTTGCCAAGGTTATTAAAATTTGATTTTTACCAACGTTAATTGCTGTTTCTTTGAATGTTATGCCGTTAGTTTCGTTTTCGTCGAATGAATGTACCGTTTGATTATCATCGTCATCTAGATTGGCAATAAGGCTTTCTGAAGAGTCATTTATATTTACTTCTTCTACAGTTTCGTGAATAACAAATTTTATGTGTATTTCCCTAAAAATCTCTTTAATTAATTTTTCGGTTACTGACCACGGTATTTTGTCTAAACCTGCACTAATTTTGGGTGAATGAACTTCGTAGATTTCATTTTGTATAAGATAATTTTTTAATTTCTCTAAACAGTTTCTAATTGTCGTACTAGTTGGTTTTTCGTAATAATTTTGTTTAGTGATTAAATGAAATAATTTGTATTTGTTATCGTATATTGGTTGAATTTCTAAGTCATCGTGTTTCATGTTTTTATTGTTTAAATAATCTCTACTATTAAATTTTGAATTTATTAGTAATGCAAAACCTTGTCCTAATTTATGGTCTTTACTAATGCAATGTACCAAGTTATAAGGTTTATTAAAAATATTTTCGGTAGTTTTTTCTACTGTAAATTGTGGTCTAATTCTGGATAGTGCGTCGGCATTAGAATTTAATGTACCTTGCTTATAAATAATTTCGAAATAGTACTCGTCTAATTTTATTCTCCATCTCATTAATTTAGAATTGGGGTCTTTGAGATTCATAAGCCAAGTCAGTGGTCTATGATCAGTTACAATTTTGAATTTTGTTCCATAGACGTAAGGTCTAAAATATTTCACTGCCCAAACTATTCCCAATAATTCTTTCTCGGTTGTTGAATAATTAATTTCATGGTTGTTCAACGTTCTGGAGGCGTACGCGACAGGCAAATCTTTTCCGTTGTAATTTTGACTTAATACCGCTCCTATTGCGAAATTACTTGAGTCAGTGGTTATAGTGAATTGTTTTGTAAAATCAGGATATTGGAGTATGGGAGAGTTTATTAGTAAATTTTTAGAATGTTCAAAACTATTTCTATATTGTGTATCATTTATATTAATCGAATTTCCCCTTTTTAAACAGTTTGTAAGTGGCTTTGTTAGCTTGGCAAAATTTGGAATAAATTTTCGATAATACCCTAAAAGTCCAAGATATTGTTTTATTTCTTTTTGCGTTTTAGGAATAGGAAATTTTTTTACTGCGTCTATTTTATTCGGATTTGGTTTTACTCCGTCCTGTGATATTATGTGGCCTAAGTATGCAACCTCTTTTCTTAAAAACTCACTTTTGTCTAATTGTAATTTTAGATTGTGTTGTTTTAGTGTTTTGAAAATTTTCTTTATGTTTCCTATGTGTTCTTGTAATGAAGTACCTAATATTATTATGTCGTCTAGGTAAACTAAACAGATTTTATTGAGATGTTCGCGAAGTACATAATTCATAAGTCTCTGAAAGGTGGCAGGTGAATTTTTTAGACCAAAGGGCATGCGAGTAAATTCGAAGTGTCCTTTGTCAGTGTTGAAAGCGGTTTTAGGAATCGAGTTAGGGTGCATTTGTATCTGATGAAATCCTGAAGTAAGATCGAGTGTGGTATAATAAATGTTTCGGCCTAATTTGTCTAGCACTTCTGTAATATTTGGTATGGGAAATTTGTCGTCGATAGTTTTTTGATTTAACTTTCGATAATCTATAACCATTCTAAATTTTTGTTTTTGTGATGCGTCTATTTTTTTTGGAACCATCCAAACCGGAGAAGACCAAGGAGAAAAGGAAGGTTGTATAATTCCGTTTTCTAATAATTCTGATACTTGTTTGTTTATTTCCTCTTTATACGTCTCGGGGTGTCTGTAGCTTTTAGTGTAAATTGGTATTTCGTCTGTTGTCTTTATTTCGTGTTGTATGAAATCTGTGTGTGTTAATGTTTCATTTACTTTCGGGAATATTGTTTCGAATTCTTTAATTAATTTTAATAATTTTTTTATTTCTTCATTATTTAGATGGTCGGTGCGAATTTTGATCTCATCTAAATTATAATTTTGTGCTTGATTGTTGTCAAAAAAATGAATTTTAAATTGTTTGTTATTTAATTTTATCGTATTATTTTCAAAATCTAGTTTTGTTTTCGTTTGTATCATGGTTGGAAGTGACAGCAATAAATTAAATTGTGAATGAAAGTTATATAAATAAAATTTTGTATCATTTCCCTCAAAATTTATAATCACGTATTCGTCGCCGTTTTGTTCACTTGAGGCTGTTTTAAAATTAAAATTTTTTTTATAAATTTTGAATTTATTTTTGTTTTGATAGACATAATTTTTAGAAATTAAATTTATTGTTGAGCCTGTGTCTAATAATATTAAATAATCTCTGACTTTAAGAAAAGGTAATTTAGAATTTTGGAATATATTCAAGATTTCTCCTTGAGCATAGGATCCATCTCTAAAAAAGAATTTTGAATGTCTTCAAGTTCAGTGTCGTAATTATCATTTGTTTCATAGTCAGTTTCTTGCTCGATTTCTTCAGTGTCATTTATTTCTTCAGTGTTATTTATTTCTTCTATTATGTAATTTGGTGTGTAACTACCCATTTGTTGATTTTGTCGTGAAAAAAAGTTATTCGAATGTGTTGGTTGTGATGACCTATTGGTTTGTCTAGTTTGGATTGACATTGGTGAAGGTGTAATTTTTTGTCCATTAATCACATTTCGTCGAAGTGCAAAGTTTCTGCGTGTTTGATTTGGATTAGGTTGTATTGGTGCCGATTTAAAATTAGGTTTTTGGAATTGAGTTTGTGGAATATGAGATACTTGTCTAAATGAATTAGATGGTGCGTATTTATTTGTGTTATTAACAATTTGTTTGTTATGTTTAAATTTTAAAAATTGATAGTTATTTTGCAACAAATTCCCTAATTCTATTAAACTTTGTGGTTGCCTATTAGCTAAGTTGCTGCTATAGGGTTCATTTACTTTATTAACGAAATTTTGAATTATTATTTTTTCAAAAACTTTTTTAATATTACCATCGACTGGAAATTCGTTTTTCACGAGATTGTTGAAATCGTTTGTTTTTTCGTTAATTAATGTGAATAGTTCATAAGGATCTTTTTTATTTAAATAAATTATTTCATTAAAAATAGTGGCATAAGTTTTGTAAATTAAATGTTGGCTTTGTAATGTTTGTTTAATTTTTTCCCAACTTATAGTATCTGTATTGTCTAGTGTGTCTAAAGCCGTTCCTCTCAATTTTGAAATTATTCCCTTCGTAACGGTAAATTTTTCAAAATCGCTTAGAGGTGGAGCTATTGCGTTTGTAAAACTTATAAGTCTGTCAACTTGTTTAATGAAAGTATTTAAATGTTTTTTATTACTACCATCATAAATAGGTAGAGTATCAATGTTAATTTTTAATTCACTCAATCTACTAGCCATTGTAGTTTGATTTGAATTTTCGTTCGATTCTATTTCGTGAATAGTTTCTAATAAACTATTAAGATTATTAAGTGCCAGATGGAATTTTTACTTTTACAAATAGATTACAATTGTGTATTTGTAACTGATTAGTAAGTGTTTTAATATACTCCTGTGTCGGGAGCTCGAACTGATTCTTTTCAGTTATTCACCGAACCTCAGTTCCCTACTAACTTATAAATTATATTATTTTTTTTTTGTTACTTACAGTATTGTTAATAACAATATAATATTATTCATTTATAAAGTTGATTGAAGGCTTCTATGGCTCTCGGTTTACGGGCACTTGATGTCTTCTGTTGGCACTTGGTTTACTGGCACTGTGCAGGTAACGAATCGGCTCTCAATTGACGGGCGGGCACTTGATGTCTTCTGCTGGCTCTCGATTTTACGGGCACTGTGCAGGTAACGGATCGGCTCTCGTCGTGGTTAGCTCACAAGATTCGGAGATGTACTTTGATATAAAAATCGTCGCTCTGCGTGTAGCGGCTTTCAGATTCTTCAATTTTTTTTTGAATTTCCGAATAAACAGTTAAAACTGACCGTAATGGTATAACGAATTGATACTATTGTATTTCGACCGATTTACTTTTCGGAATTCCTACCAAAGACTGCGCCAATTAAATAAGTTAATTATTTAATATTTGTAATAAAAAAATAAATTATATTTTTTATTAAGTGTTTATTAATATTGAAGTTTACAGTTCGAGCGCAAAGTCACATCTAACTTTTTTACTTAAAATTACACATAAAGTTAACATTTGTAACGATCGCTTACTCAGCGTAAATGCTGAGTCACAGATCAAAGGAATGAAGTCGTGTTGTATGTGACAATAATTAGTTTATATAATTACGTGCTGTACGTGATAACTATTCAATTATATAATTTACATAAATAATAATAAAAAATTTACTAACATTGTAATTTTTAGTGGAAACTTAAGCCAATATCTCTTTTCAAAATATTTTTTTGTTAAACATTTATTTAAAATAACTTGTTAAGCACCTTAAAATAGTAGGTATATTTAAATTTACAGTATCGGATGTAATCAAAATGGAAAACTATTTATGTTTGATGGAAAACAAAAGTAAACATGTATTTTAGAATACATTCTTTTACAAAAAAATGAGATAATATGGTGTTAATTTGAAGTATACTTTTTTAAATTTTGCTAAAAATTTAATTTTTATAAATGATGAAGATATACTTATAGGTTTTAATTGATTATAAAATTTTTTAATTTTCAATAATTTGATAGGTAACATGAATCTAGACAAAGCAAAATTTATCTATTTTATTCTTTAACAAAAATATTATTTTTTAATAAATATATTTTTAAAAAATGCCTATGTAACCGCTAAAATTATTTCTAGGTAGGCAATTGTCTATGCTTAACTGTAACTGTGTTGTATAATCACTAAAAAAAATTAAAAATACATGACTTGTTAACAATTTACATTAAACAAAAATATGATATATTTTTTACTTAATAACAGTTTTACATTATCCTTTTAAACTTTTGTTAAATAATATTTTTTATAAAAATGATTGATACTAATCAAATTTGATTAATTGCTATATTCATAAAATACTCGTAAATAAAATAACATAGAAATAGTAAATATACTAAAAGAAGAAGCGACAATACCGTGTATTTTGTCATTTACTATATTGCTAGACAAGGATAGAATATAACCCATCAGACCCATCTCTAGTCGCACAAATGAACTAAATTTTTTAAAATAATACGTACTTGATCAAATGTAATTCTCGAAACAAATTCAAAAACAAAATTATTTATTTATGCGAAAATCAGTAGTCGTTGAAACAAACAGTGTGTTGAAAATGTCACAGGCATTTGATTCAAAAATAATTTTATCGTAGTTTTATCAGTTCATATGGTCTAAATTACTGCATCATCAGTCTATCATATTTCGAGCATAGTTTTTATTAAAAATTGTTTGTTCGTAATCGTTTATTTGCAAAACATTTTGCAAAATGTCCAAATTATTGGAGCAGGCCACAGCGAGTACTAGTGTTTCAAATACAAATACGACTTCAAGTACTAAAACAGTTAAACGGTTCGAAAGACTACCTGAAATAGAGCCATTGACGACGAAGCTTAGAAAACTTCAGTCGAAAAATGTGGAACTGAAGAAAAAGGTTGAGTCTCATCACGATGCCAGCAAGAATTTCGATAAGATAAAAGAACTAGAAAATACCTTCAATAGGTTAGATCAAGAAAAAACGAAATTGGAAGAGCGACTATCAAAAATGAAGCGGCACAACCATGATATGGTTGAGAAACTCGAAGATAATATGAAGAAATTAACTAAACAAGAAACTGAAATTGATCTAGAGGTATTTTTCATTCAAATATATAACTAATAGATGTCAATATCAAAAATGTTTCAAATTTATTGATATGTGTTTAGAAAACATATAAATTTGATGCGTTTTTGTTACTATTATCCTCAAGCTACTGAATCAGTTATCGTCTTGCTGCAGAACTTGCCTATCTTTATTTATTGCGTTTCAAGTTACAGTGATTTCAAGATTGTTAGTATTTATTATGTAGTTAGTTTTTCCAAAAGTATCTCAATATGATAGAAAATGAATATAGGCAGTTCTGCTTCAATCTGACAAAGTATTTCATCGTGGGATGAAATAGTATATGCGAATAAATCTGTGTATGTTTTTAGATTTTAAATCTTAAAACTATATTGGGCCGAATGAATTTATTGAACGTAAAAATAAGTCCAGTTTTGAAAAATTTGCAGTCACTTCCACATATATTATCGTCACTTAATCTAAAATAATAAATACATACCATTCGCACATAAGTATAAGCAGTTTATAGTTATAGTTTTCCCCACTTCATATCCCCACTACATAACCTTACTCACCATAGAAGTAACTAAATAAATTATACGTTTTTTATTTATAATAATTAGCATAAGTTTTAAAAACACGCTAAATTTTTAGTAAAATAATCTAATACATTCGGCCCATTATAATTTTATGAAGAACATATTGTCAGCTTAGAGCAGACCTAGCTTATTTAAATTTTTTCAGTTTCAAAGTTATAGTAGTTTAAATTTTTTTTTGTTAGTGTTATGGAAAATATTTCCGGGGTATACGTCAATTGGACGCATATTCAGGGTGTCCAAAAAGAATGGAAACTATTAAATATCTCGAGAACGGCACATCGGATTACAAAGTTACAAAACACGTTTTTCTTTATTTTTGAAAATCTTTTTAGGGGTAATATGCGAAAACCACCCACACCTCCCCTGGCGGGGTGGGCGGGCGCAAGTTTTAAAATTTAAATAGGAACACCCATTTTTTATTGCACAGTTGCATTCTCCATAGAAAACTGTTTCTGGATTTGCAAATTGAGCCCCCCAGCTCCACCCCCCTCGGAGCAGGGAAGGGGAGAATATTTGAAAATTTTTGCAGAAACTTTCACTTTTTATTGCAGTTTTGGATTCTCCTTTTAAAACTGGATATAAAATTGAAAAACGCACCTCCACTCTTACTCCCACACATGCGGATGGGTACAAACTTTTCATCTCAAATAATACCTGGTGGTAAATTGTTCTGGATTTAGGTCAAAACTATCAACCATTTTAGTTTTTTTTTTTAAATGCGATATTTTTATATCCAGTTATATATATATATATATATATATATCTCTCTTATCTCTCTTTTCTTTGGTCTATAAGTGACAAATCCCACAAAACCATCATCGTCTGATTAACTCTGCTCTGCGTAATACGTCAAATTAGTATCAAGTGCAATATTGTCGATGCGTCCTAAAGTCGTTGCGTCCAGTTGTCGATGCGTCCTAAAGACGCCGCGTCCAACTGTCGTACGCGTCCAATTGTCGTGCGTCCAACTGTCGTACGCGTCCAATTGTCATTCGTCCAACTGTCGTACGCGTCCAATTGTCGTGCGTCCAAATGAATGCGTCCAATTGTCGCTCGTCCAATTAACTGCGTCCAATTAACGCGACACCAATATTTCCACATAAACCGATCGGCATATGTCGGAATTAAATAGTGATAGAAGCTGGGATTAATTCTATAATGAAAATATGTTTTTATAACACTATCGCCATAAATATCTCAATATGCCAAAAAATGGCGATAGGCTCGATCTGTTTTGTTCCTGTTTTGTCAATTCGTAATTCGTCACCAAAACCAAAATTTCTTGTTTTGTCACCTCAATTTTTTTTTATCTACTCAGAAGCAATATTTTATTCTTGTTTCGTTAATTTTTTAAATTTTAATTTTCGTTATATTTGTTCTATCAGTAAATAATAATAAAAAAAAAAAACCTAATCTATTTAGCAATATGAGTAACCAAAATCTACAGGTGTATTGACTTTCTCTAAACAATTAAAAAAAAAAATCTTTTAACCCAACCTACTTTACTGAGTCTGACTGAAATCTTTTTTAGTTTACGAATCAAGAATAAAAAAGATCGATTCGGGTATAATTTGTCTAAAATTTGACGAATCAAAAATTGACGAAACAATAAAACACTGTTCTGCTTTAAGTCCACGATATTGTAAATATTCCAATTTTACAATTAAAATTATTTTTAGTTTTTTAAAATTAAATTCCAAATAAAAAGATAATATTTTTTATACTAAATTACTTATATAGTTTCTTATATTTTACAAATATCCAAAAATATTAAAAAAAGACATTATTTGAATAAAACGGCTTTAGGTTCTAGTTCTGTAATCTATATATTAATACGTGAAGAAAAAATTTTGTACCCCGTTTCAAACTCATTGAGCGCACGGAGGAGTGTGAGATTTGGCACAGTCAAAATTCATAAGGAGAAGAAGTACAGAAAGATAAAATTTATGTATAAAAATTAAATCAAATTGTTACGGTTATTCGGTATAGTTTGTACAATGCGGTTACGTCATTTGTGTTGGCCATAGCTTAAGAGAGCTTTGTATTAATTTTTTATTTAAATTTTATATAATTTGAAAAAGATAGGCAAATTAACTGTGTATGTAGTCTTGGCGAAATCTGACCATTATAGCAATAAAAAAAAAAAACAACCAAGAAAATGTCAGAAAACGCGTAATTGTTTTTTCAACATGGTTTAGCCAAGCTATACCTCATTTTTCCTATCGTTCGTATTTTTCAAATAACTCGAAAATGAATGCATAATGACATATTTGTACACGCTCGCAGCTGACGTAATAGAACAAAATTAAAAAAAAAAAAATTATATGCAATTATTATAGAGGCATACTGTTTGACAAAAAAACCTCAATAACGTTCAAACTTAAAAAATTAATGAATTACGGTCGAATTTTGACCACGGCGATTACTAGTAATTGATTAATAAATCAACGTTTCGATGAACTGAACGTTGATTAATAAATATTAATACAGAACTATAACCTAATGTTGTTTTATTCTAATACAATGATATCTGAAAGAGTTTTTACTATGTTAAGACATTATTTATTTGCAGGCACGGCAAATTCGCTCAAAAATACCTCAGTACGAAGAACTACAGCGTAAACAAAACGCAGCCATTGCGATTTTAAAAGAAAAATACTCAAATATCGGTTCTTACACACTTCATGATCTCGAGCAAAAAATTCTCAACATGGAACAGCAGAGATTCAAACTGGACAAGCAAATCGCGATACTAAAACGCGAAAAAACCGTGCTAAGCGATAAAATGGAGCAACGGAAACGTAGTCACGCGATCGAATGCACCAAATACGAAACTCAAATTGCTAAAATGCGTACGAATTATCATAACTTGGAGTTGATGCGAAAGGAGCTGGAAGCTAGCGTCGAAATGACCCGACAGCGAATTGCTGAAACAAAGAAACGTGGCAATGATACCATACGATTTCTGACTGGGGAACTCAACAATTTGGCACAGAAAATGGACGAACTGGTCATAGAAAAGGAACATGGAAAACAAGAAAATTTGATACTGAAAAAAAAAATTTGTCAACTCAAAGAACATATTAATCGTCGGCTACCATCGTGAAATATGTTGTTGGTTGTAAAATAAATTTCTGTGTTATATTAATAAATTATTTTGATTTATAGCAACATCAATTGTGCTTCATTGGCTTATTCAAAAAATTAATTTAAACTATAAAATACGTTTTAGAAACATTATTTTAAACCAGAAACTCGGTTTTTATTAGAAATTAGATGATTTAGTGCATTTGTTTATGAATGAAAACCGAGATCGTGGTATCAGCTATTATTAATTTTTTTTTAAATTGCTTTCATGTAATTCAATCACCATGACAACATTGACAAACTTATCAACACAGCAACATTGCATAACTTTTAAAATATTTTTTCTATATTATTAAACGAGCAATTCAGGTATGCAGTCTGTCAATATTGTATTATCATTTGAAGTACGTGTTTCAAATTATAAGAATTGATCCTAACAAACTAACTTAAAGAGAAACTTATAAAACGTCTTTAAATTTAGTTTAAATTAATTCTTTGTTTTTGAAATATAAAACATTCATATGGTAATGGATTATTAAAAAAGACTTGAGCTAAACTTTGCAGTAACCAAATGTATTTGCTTCAAACTTTACATACTGAAACTTTTGCACATTGTATAAATATAAATCACAAAATTTTAGTGCAGAATGTTAAAACTTATTTTATATATATTAAAGTCACGTGAAGAATTTTTAGTTGTTTATAACGTACAAAATTTAAAATAAACAGTTTTTCAACATTCAATATTATAAATTTCAGTAACTATTGTCATTACTAATTACTCATAAATTATTCTGTTATATTATAAATTAATTAAGATAATATATAGAAAAAACACCAATGGGTGTAATTTCTTTATGTCAGCTGAAGTAGTTAAAAAATTTGCTTATTGTCTTTATATAAATACAGATTTTAAATAAACATATTATTAAAAAAACACATTCAATATGTTAAAAACTTATTTTCAAATTCCGCACTAATATTTCGTGATTTATATTCATAAAATATACTAAAGCAACAGTCTCTAAAAAAATAATTTTCTTTAAATCACAAAATAATTAAAAAAAAAGCTAAATACGTATTTCGAAAGTTAAGCTTTTATCGTTAGTAGCAAGAAGATAAAGCTAAAGTCCTAAGCAGCGATCTAAGGTTACACACAAATACTCAACGTAGCCAGTGATCAAAGAACACTAGGTATATACGTTGGTATATGTGTAATCTTAGATCACTGATTACGACTTCAGTTATAATTTTTACTACTGATGATAAAAGCTTAGCTTTTGAAATACGTATTTAGATTTTTTTAAATTATTTTGTGACTTAAGGGAAATTATTTTATTTTATTAACTTTTCGCAACAAACAGATCATATTTTTATTTTACTACGTTATAAGTAAATTTTTTGTTGTATTTACAAAATTGTACTTTCCTTGCGAATTGAATTTCTATAAATGTTATAAAATTTTAAATTGTTCAAGCCTTTGTAGGAATATCTTGCAATATAATTTAAAATTTTAGCCCTACATATGATTATAAAATAAAAATGAAACTAGAAGATGGTTTCTCGTTGTTAAATTACAATTTTTTTGACCGAAGAAAGCAAACCGTTTTTCATTTTCATGGCTGGGGCGAAAACGTTAATGCTACGAGTTTAGTTACTCTTGCATCAGGTAAAAATTGAAATCATTAATTTAAAATAACTTTCTTTTATGTATAATTAATTATATTTGTTTAAATCATCAACAAAAAATCACTAAAACATATCGTCAGTCTTTTACTTATTTGTTCAGTATCACAAAACTTCACTTTCAATAAATTGATGTTTAAAGTTTCTAAAATGAATTGTTTATAGTAAAGTTATGAAACACCTTAGAATTTATTATATTTCCAAAACTATTATAACGCATCCACGATTATTTAAATAGATAGAAAACAAACAAATATTAGCAATAACTCAATTTGACCAGATATGGCGTATGGAACAAACAAGAAATCGACTGATGATATATTAATATATTGATGAAGATGTACGTTGAGTTTGTCGAAACGTCGATTATTAATAAATATTGCAACAGAACTATAAGCTAAAGCTGTTTTATTTTAACAAAATTTTATTTGACTTAATATACAGTAAACTACATATTGAAATATATGATTCTGCATTGTAAATATTTATGATGTCACAGAACGTTTCGTCTTTTTCTAGTAAATGGAATTTTTCTTTTGACATTAAAGAATTTAAAAAGGAATCTGAATAACTTACTATTTATTATATATCTATTTTGTTTGTTTTCAATAACAATTTTTAATACCATTTACACTTTCGGTGATTGGCAATTGATGAAACATTTAAAAAAAATTAATAAGTAATAAAAATAACTGTAATGGTTATTATGAAAAAAAAATATTTGGTTAGTTTCACAAAATTAAAATTACATCCTTTGTGATAGCTTGAAGATAGCTGAAAAGTTGAAACGAATAATATAAATTTTGTGACACTAACCAAATGTTTCTCTTAATAATAACCATAATAGTTATTTTTATTCTTTATTAATTTTTAATATAGTCTATAGTCTTCATCTCATGTCAGACAAATTGCTCTTAACTCATTTATTATATTTCTTTGCCAAAGTATTAATTCATGATTTAGTATAATAAAAAAATTTAAATTTACCGAATAATTTTCTAGCATTTTTGAAACGAAAAGAGTTGAACATAGCAGTATTTGATTACTCTGTTCTGACGAAAAAAATGTTACCACCAATGGATTATCCGTTAGCAGCAATAAACGCAACTGATATTGGCAAAGCGATTGGACAATATTTTCGGCAATACGTTTCAGTGATACAACCAAAGAATCTACTTCATTTGACAGGTCATAGTTTAGGAGCTCAAGTTATGTCGGCAGCAGCGCGTACCTTTGGCGCTGGCCAACTTCCATGGTTAACAGGTTTCGTTACTTTTTATTTGAAAATTGTTTTTTATTTAACTATAAGTAAGTTTTGGGAAGGTATTGTATTTTTTAGCTAAGATTCCGTTAACATGCATTTCAGAAATGTTTCAGTTCAAGTCAAACGATACACCAAGAGTGCAGCGACACGAAACATTGTATACCAATGTTAACGTAGTAAGTTGGTAGTTCAGAATTATTTCCTGAACAGCGTTATGACGTACGTAACGTTATAAACAATTCCGATAACTTCTTTAGCAAATGAGACTTCTACAATTACATATATCGTTCAGAATTACTCATTTAATATTACGCAATCACAATCTTAGCTGATGAATACTGTAGGTTAAATTCGTAGAGGAAAAACAAAACCTACAACATATCGTCTGCTTATAGAGCAGAACTAGCTTATTTTCATACACTTTCCTAAAACTTACTTATATTCGACATTGATCGAGGTTGTTAATCTCATCAAGTGTCTTCCTTTTTTTTTGTTTTGAAATACTTAAATGAATCTTTAAAGGTTTAGACCCGGCTGGTCCAATATTTATAAATCCCGGAGTGCAGCATCTTCAGGCATCTGATGCTGTTTTTGTCGATGTAATTCATACAGATGATGGAATCAAAGGAGATCACAGATCAATGGGAACAGTTAATTTTTTTCCGAATCGTGGAAAACGTTATCAACCAGCCTGTGCCGAAGTATATGAAGTTATTAATGGTAAAAAACTTTTTTCTAATGTTTTAATTTATTTTCTCTAAAAAAATTAATGTTTCTTTTAGTCTTCTATTTATTTATTTAAATATATATATATATATATATATATATATTCAGTTACAGGATTGGTTATGCGTACAAAATTTTTTTACAAAAATTCATACAAAAAGAAATACACATTAAAATAAACGATATAGATTAGTGTATTGAAATTTTTTTTGCAAAACTTGCTTTGTTAGTCGGTTAAGATGGTTCGATCATCTTGAGCGAAGTTTTAATGAACGTTTGGTTAAAAGAATATATAGGTGAATTATTTTGAAGGTACACGTTTGCCAGTGGAAGTCCGATGAGTAGACGGGGGTGATATGATTGAGAGAGTGGCTTGCGTGAGCGAAAGTTTCCAAGTGCAGTGGGAATAGAAGAGCATGTATGCGAGACAGTGTGACAATATGAATGTGGATGAAGCTATATTTGTTTGTCTGGATAAGGATTCTTGGAGAAAACTAATTTCGGAATAGTGCATTTAGAGTTTGTGCTACGCCCTTTTGGGTACATAGCGTGATTGTATATGTCATTTCACAGTACATAAAATGAAATAAATACCCTTAAACCACAAGTACTAAATTAAAAAAAATTAAATACGTATTTCGGAAGCTAAACATCCATCATCAGTACCAAAAAAAACTAAAGTTCTAATCGTGATCTATGGTTACAAAAATACTCAACGTATCTAAAATACTTACGTGAAAGGGTGTGGCTTTTGGGTACATGGCGTGATTGTGTATGTATGTATTTCTCAAAAAATCAATATATTTGAATTTTACTTGTAGTATATTTGTCTTCAATAGCTGGTTCATTTATATTCATATTGTGGACTGTATGTATTTTTGTATACACCAATTCAAAACTATAGCACAATTTTTCTTCATCACAGCTCGATCTGTCTTAACTTTTATATTGTCCCTTCACTTCTCAATCTAGCGAATTCTCTGGTAGCACAAGCGCGCAACGCTGACAGCGGCGTCCTACACTTTTTCTCCTAACACATTAATTGCGATGCGAAACATATTGAAAGAATTAAACATGTTTATGTTATTACATACAGTGAAATCATATTAGATGAAACATAAAATTCAAAAGTAGATGATTACGTATATTCATCAAATGCAATTATATAAAATAAAATAAAATAGATAGTTTTTCGTTTATTTGTCTATTCCTACTAGTAATTTTCAATTATAAATTTAAATTTGATTTTAAATAGTAATTTTCATTTAATTATTTGTATGTAGATCAAATAACTAATGTTATTGAAAATATTATTTAATTAAAATCATCTAAAATTTAGTTACCTAATTAAAATCAAATAAAAAAGATATTTTTATTTTCGATGTATAAAACTTTATTTAGTTAAAAACTTTATTGTTATTTTTGATATGTTATATTTTGTTTTGCTAAAAACCTATTTTGAAATAGAATTTATCAAAATTTGCAGTTGAAGGATGCAGTCACAGTATGTCGTGGCAATATTACGCTGAATCAATTAATAATGAAAAAGGATTTCCTGCGAAAAAATGTAAAAGAGATTGCGATATTGTTTGTGTATGTGAAAGGCATTATCAATATTTAGGTTATGGTGTGAATCATAGGTAACAAAAATTATTATTATTTTATAAATAAAGTAAAATAAATCAGGATTATAAAGCCGAAGCTGGAGTCGAATTTGTGAAAATATTGGCTGCTCCACGCTCCATTCTTTACAAAATATGTCATTGGAAAAATCGATTTTTTTCATATTTTTTAAAAGTTTTATACTGCATTTTTTAAATTTATGTTTTTTATTGAAATATAATCATTTACAAAAAAAATAGTTAAAAAAGAAAGATTAAATAATAATAAGCTGGAGCAGATAAAATTGGGACAGCTTCCAAAGCTCTGAAATAAAGGACGAGTGAGTTAATTTCAAATGTTAACTTTATATTTACTTTTAGGAAATCTTTGAATTAAATATATACTAGAATTATATAGTTTTGTAATATTTCGTTGTATACATATATTTATAAAGACGACGATAATTCATCGTCGTTAACATTTAAAATAGATTCACTCGTTATTTATTTAACTTTATTAATATTAATTAAGAGAGATAATTACATTTTTTAATTTATTATTATTTCATTAATTTATATTTAATTTCTATATCTACACGTAGAACAGAATAGATAATAAAGTTGATGTTCCAAAGAAGAAAACAAGCCATAGTTAAATGTATTATTATATACTACGATTTTATGCTTGTAGTGCTACTGGAGATTATTATCTAAAAACAAAAGCCGAAAAACCTTTTGCTATGGGAATAAGTGGAACACAAAATTTGGAATCGTAATTACAAATTTTATCATAAATAATACACAATATATCGTCACTCTAGTTAGAAAACTTCGTACCTCTAAAATAAGTTTTACAGGAGACGGAAAAAACAAAAAACATTAATAAGCATTACCATATGTATACCTATCCATGCGTTCAACTATAACTTAGGGTGCACTTATTATCTTGCATATTATACTCAATATTAATGAAATAAATTTATAATTCAGGATGCTGTTGTGTTTTATTTAAAATTAGTTTTCAATTTTTTCTAACATTATTTAATGTTAAAAAAATTACAAGAATTTTTTTATTTTTGTTTTTGCAATTTATACTTATAATGCAAAATAAAGAACTAATCTATAAGAATAAAATTCAATTTGTCTTGTAAAAAATTCATTTAAAAATTTAAACTTGTCAATAAACATTTTTTGTTAATTTCACTGTATTTAAAAATATCGAGTTGCTAAGCAATTTTTATACTAACAAATTTAGTAGTTAAATTTCCATTAAAACTGTCATTCACATACACGCCATTTCTTTAAAATTTCATATTTTTATTAAATTAAATCAGTATTTAAGTGCACAAGCAAAAGACTACAAGAATTTTTCTAATTTGTGGTATAATCTTTCAAATATTTCAATGTTTTATCAACTGTATTATTGTAATATCGCATAATTGTCAAAAATCTCCAAAATAATCGTTACAATGGCGTGTAAAATGGTTAGTAATGAAACATCGTATCATTTCATGCAAGTTTTCCAACAAGTTAATTATAACAATAATGATGTTTTGGACCAGCTATTGCGCATTAAAGATGCTTTACTTGATGCTAATAAAGAATTCTGTATTCTCGATGAGCTACCATACAATTTAGACTTATATCGGAAGTTATTTGAAACGGAAGAACAAAAACGGAAAAATCATATTCGAAATTTGCACGACCATATTTTGGAACTAGAAGAAAAGAACAAAATTTTGGAACAAAAATGTTTAACACCAAAAGAAACCGAAGCAGATAAAGTCTTTTACAAATTGGAAGAAAAGGTTAAACAATATGAAATTGAGAAGAGAAACTGGGGAAAAAGGCTACAACAGCAAATTGCGGAATACAATGATAATATCGATAGAATTGGAACAAAATTAAGGCATTTGTCTTTAGCCTATACAGAAACTGAATGTTTATACAGACCAGTAAAATCAAAATTTCCAGTTTTGGAACAAGACATCGCCAAGAATGCAGAAATGATAGAACATTTGTATTATAGATATAACGATGATTGTTACGATAAAATTAAAGAAATGGAGAAGAAAATTATGGATATGGAAGGTGTAATTAAAGAACTACAAAATAAAGTTGATAAATTTAAAGAAGTTAAACGAAATGTTGGAAATCAATTAGATGTTATTTCACAAGCTTTCTCCATAAATATTAATGAATATGAAGCCAAAATAAAAGATATCAAAGGTTAGTTTAACTATTGCATTTTTTTATTTTTTTAAGATGTCTAAATATATTGAAATTTTATGCACTTTTATTAATTTATGAGTGGTTTGGAACCTGCTATAAGCTGTAGGTACCATTAACAATGCAAGTCAAAATTGTTATTTTACTCATTTTTAATGATGTTTAAATATATTGGAATTTTATGCACTTTTATTAATGTATGAGTGATTTGGAATCCACTAAAGCTTTAGTCACCATTGACAATGCAAGTAAAAATTAAATCAAATATATTTGTTTTATTTAATTCTAGAAAAACATGAAATATTGATTCAATTAAATGAAAAAAGTCAAGAAGAACTAAATGATTTACGTCTTGAAGAGACAGATGTCGACATTTTTTATAAGAAAAATGCAGAAAAATTAGAAAAGAAAATCGCTGCGATGGTAGAACATATCAATGTCAGGCAAAACGAAAACCATCAAGCAGAATGCGAGAATTCCGAACTGAGAAAACAGTTCAAAAAATTGAAATTAAAATGGGTTGTTGTTAAACCATCGCAAATTTGTTAAATTCATAAATTAATATTATCATAGTAAATTGTTTTTGCAATAAAAATTTCATAAATATATTGTATATTGATTGCACCATTAATAAAATTTCAATATTATATATTTCTCGAATATTTTAGAATAGATTTTTACCGTACTGTTATTTTAATTAATAACAAATATTTATATTATAGTAAAATGATGTTCAACTTACACGTAATTTTTTTTATTATAAACGAAGTCTTAAAATTTATACGTTTTACAAGAATTTATGCATGAACCTATCGAAAATTACTTAAATACGAATTTTGTTTCAGAACTTACTAAATTTAATGTATTTCTATTGATTTTTAAATTTTTATCATTACTAAAAAAATTATTTTGTATTATAATACTCCAAAAATATTAATATTAATTATACAAAATAACACAGCAAAATTAAAAAAAAAAAAAGAAAAAAATGATTTTCCCATTACATATTTTGCTAAAAATGTAGCAAGTCAATATTTTCTCAACTCCGACTCTGTTATTACTTAATATCTATATTTAAATAAAAATAACAAATAATTTATATTATAACTTTGATATTATATTTTATTATAATAAATACATCTTTGCCGTATAGTAAAGTTATTACAACTAAAAACTAAAATTGATATTTAATGTATGATAACAAAATCTGATTTATCGATTTCATTTGTTCAGAAATTTTGTGCTAAAAGCTGATAAATGCATAGATAAATAATAAAATAGAATTCCATTTCGATGAATATTACATGTTACAAGGAATATTCTTTATCCAGTACCGATTAGAAATTTTAGCAAAATGGATCAATGTGAAAAATGGACAGAACGAATCAAATATTATGGAGAAAATACTTCCATACATGGAATTGGATACGTTCTGAACAATAAAAATTATCTTATTGAACGGTAAGTACATACATATTAAAAGAAAATTATAAACTTATCAATAAAAAAAAAAACAATTATTATCTTCCTTTTTTTCTTCGTCAAATAAATATAAATGAAATATATATTCTTTAAATTATAAATATAATAATTTAATAATAATATATTAATATTGTAGTTAATAAATACCAAAATAACACTTAAAAATTGATACAATTCGTACTTTTATTTGTCTATCTCTTTCTACTTTATATATTTTATACTTTTACATATGTCTTTGCATGTTGTTATATGAACAAAAACCATAAATAAAATGCGTATATAAACTTTGTGTTTTTTATATAAATTTTTAGTTTACTAAATTTTAAGTTTTATTTTGATAAAAAAATTACTTACGATATACAGTGTGGTGATAAAGTAAGAAACAAAATTTATAATTTCGTTATTTAATGTTTTCAAGGAAAACGTTCGGACATGTCAATTTTATTTCTTAATTAGCCATCTTATGGCATAAAAATTTTACTTATAGCGTCATGTATTTTTGCATAATGACGTCATCATTCGTTTTTATAAATAATAACCCCAATTTTTCTTTGTTGGTTTTTATAGATGATCCAACTACTTAAATGATGATTTAAAAAAATTCTTACCTTAGATAACTATTTTTTTGAGAAAATAAAGCACTTAAAAATTTAAAAAAATATGTATATATGTATAAAACATAGATTGCTTTGAAAAAAAATTATAATTGTTTTTGTCGTTGAAATATTGAAGAAAAATGTCAAAAATTATGTATAAAAAATGACGAAAATATCTCTCGTACAGCATTCCCGCAGTAAAATCTATAAATTTTCATCATTTTTATATATGATTTTGATATTTTTTCAATATTTCAAAGAAAAAACAATTATAAATTTTTTTCAAAGCGATCTATGTTTTATATATATATATTTTTTTAAATTTTTAAATGTGTTATTTTCTCAAAAAAATGGTTATCTAAGGTAAGAATTTTTTTACACCAATCATTTAAGTAGTTGGACCATCTATAAAAGCTAGTAAAAAAAATTGGGATTGCCATTTAAAAAAAACCAATAATGACGTCATTGTGCAAAAATACATGACGTCATAAGAAAACTTTTTATGCCATAAGGTGACTAATTAAAAAATAAAATTGACTTGTCCGAGCGTTTTTCTTGAAAATATTATATAACGAAATTATGAATTTTGTTTCTTACTTTATTACCACACTGTATATGATAAAATGCCATTTACTTTTTTGAATAAATATTTATTGTTCTTTCAGTTTATGTTGGTTAGTGGCAGTAATATTGTCATCATACGGTATGATGTTGATATTTTTAGCGTCATATGATGCATATGATGAAAATCCAATAAGCTTTGTAACGGAAACAACATATCTAAATTGGAATACCACATTTCCGGCTGTTAGTATTTGTCAGGTTATGAATCAAGATATTTACTGGACAGCGTAAGAAAGTTTTCCTTCACATTACATTATTGTTACACAGTAAAAATATCTGACACCATTTAGGGTAAAAATATAGTTTAAAAATTATATACAAGGAGAAAATGCCAAAATAATACACATCGGAAAGCTTTCTGTGGTAATGATGGTATACAAATAGGTGAATGTGTTGTACCTGCTTTAGCGTATGCTGATGACGTGGTTGTTTTGGCTGAATCTGAAGAGCAACTGAGAAGGATGATTGATAGAATTAATGTTGTTGGTAAAGATATGAATCTTGTGTTGAATGTTGATAAGTGCAAAGTTTTAGTTTTTGAGAAGGGTGACTTGACGACTGAATGTAATGTATATATTGATGGTGCACGTTTAGAGCACGTAGATGAATTTGTGTATTTGGGTAGTTTGTTGTCTAGTGATGGCCGTTTTGATCGTGAAATTGAAAGAATAGTATATGCTGGTTGTAAGGTTTTGGGTGCTTTGGGAACTTTTGCTAGAAATGTAAATGTTTCCAAAAAAGCTCGTTTAAGTATATATAATGCAGTTTTGGTGCCTATGTTGATGTATGGTAGTGAATGTTGGCTTTGGTTGCAAAAGCATAAACGGAAAATGACTGGTGTGGAAATGAGATTTTTACGTCGGGTATGTGGTGTAAATAGGAGAGATCGGGTACAAAATAGATTAGTGTATGATGATTGTGAAATTGAAAAAAATGTTGTAGCAAAAGTTGGTGTTAGTCAGTTAAGATGTTTTGGACATGTTGAGCGAATGTCTAATGAACGTTTGGTTAAAAAGATTTATTTGAATGATTTTGATGGTATACGTTTGCTTGGACGTCCGATGAGTAGTTGGAGTGGTATGATTGAGAGTGTTTTGCGTGAGCGAAAGTTTCCAAGTAGTAGGAATAAAAGAGCATGTATGAGAGGAATTATGAATGTAGATGAAGCGAAAGTTGCTTGCTTGGATAGGAATGTTTGGAAGCGACTGATTTTGAGATGATAAAAAGAGTTTGTGCCACACCACTTTGAGTACATGGCGTGATTGTGTATGTGTGTATGTATGTATGTATGTGGTAAATACTAAATTAAATTAACATCAACTTTTTTTACACTATTGTACAGTTCGATCTCGTTGCGTTGTTGGTAATGCAGCTGTCGCGAAAGCAGAAGATCCCGGGTTTGAATCCCGGCGAGGTTAATATATTATTCTTAATTTAAAAATTAACTAATGATTTAATTAATTTGTGAATGGTAATTTCAACAATTAAATATTAAACTAAACTATTGTAAAATGTAATTTACAAACGAAGAATAGTGTTATTTTTAAAACTAAATCTAGCAGATTTCTTACTCTTTTGTGTACACATTTCGTTTCATACTGTTGGGAGACGTTTATTAGAGTTTGTATAATATCGGTGTATTTTTATGTATGCTTTCATAGACCTCTATACATATACATTGTTTTCTAATTACAAACAATAAAAAAAATTTGTTTTAGAGAGCCAAATGCACCATATAGTGCATTACAAACATTCATTTCGGAAGTAGTATTTTTTACCGGAAGTTGTTATGCATGCAGTAAACCGTGTACTGAATGTCAAACTATAAATATGCCTGAAATGGTAAAAAAGGTATAAATACACTTAAATTATCTGTCAGTAACTTAAACGATTAAAACCTAACACAATAATATTTTAGTATCGAAAACCTTGTTCAGCCGTTTTGGGTGAATGTAAATGGAATGATATGAAATTTAATTGTTGTGATAAATTTTTACCAATTAGCACAGAGTACGGTACTTGCTTTGCCATTAATTCTTTACATTCTGAGTGAGTTCGATACAATTACCGTTAATTATAAATAAATAAATAAATAAATGTTGTAGAAAGAAAAGTAAATTTTCGCAACTGTTGACTTCAAATCGTTTCACAGGACCTGGTGTACTAACAATACAATCTCTGGACGATGTCAGAGTAAGAATTTATTATAAAGAATTTGATATATTTTATAGAAATATTTTTATCTAGGTATTTTTTCATTCTCCTGAAGATGTACCATTTATAAATGCAGATCCCGATAAAAGGGATGATGTTATGTTTGGAGAAAAATATATCAAACAATTTTATGTAAGTTTAATCTCTCATTTTTACATTTCATAATGCGATAAATATACTCTATTTCGAAATTACTGTTTCCTTTAAAATATTTAGGTAATACATATATAACATCAATTATACAAAGTTTATTTTAAAAAATTAACGCATGAGCGATGAAATATATTTCCTTAAATATAAACTTAAAAAAAAAACTTTACCAAAACTAAAAAATCTTTCAGAATTCATTATATTAATATAAAAAAGCTTTCGGATTAAGTTCTGTATATATTTTATTTACAAATCGACGTTTCGATATACGTAGAATATATTACCATCAGGAAAAAATATACAACTGACAAAAATAATTATTATTATGTCAGTTGTATACTTTTTTCTAATGATAATATACGTAGAGTATATCGAAACGTCGATTTTTAAATAAAATATATACAGAACTTAATTCGAAAGCACTTTTTTATTTAAATAAAAGCGTTTTGACTATTTATTCATCATTGTCATGTGTTTTGTTTGTATTGCAATGTGTTGCCATAATAACGTAAACTTCTTTGGTTTTTTAAATGGCAACCATATATTTTTCGATTTATTTTCTTTCCCTAACTAAGTAGTTTTTTATAGTGTTTTTAACAAAATTGTGGAAAAAAAATATTTTGCAAATACGATAATATATGAAATTCTATCAAAAACATTGTTTTTGCAAATGTCATTTTAAATTGTTCAATAAATTCTGTTTATAAGAAACAATCTTAATGCGTTATTTTGCCATTAAGGTGATAGAAATTGAAAATGACGAAGAAGTACGACAAGTACCAGTTAGAAAAAGGGCTTGTAGATTTCCCGATGAGATCCCATCTGATTTGAAAGCTCACAAATTTTACAGTTACTCAAGTTGTGTTGTTCAGTGTCATGCAGATGCTCAAATGCGATTTTGTAATTGCACTCATCATTTAATGCCCCATATGCGTAAGAGATTCAAATTATATAAAAAATCTTTCAGAACTCATTATATTAAAATAAAACCACTTTAGGTTGTGGTTTTGCATTAATATTTATTAATAATTGACGTATACTCAACAAGTACTCAACGTATGTCTTTATCGAGAACAAAATAAAGAAACATTTAAAAAAAATGTCATTTGTATCATTATTCCTGATGAAAATATACGTTTACATAAAAATATAAAATGTTATGTTGATAATTTTCATTTTAGCTCCTGAACATTTTTGCGATATAAAAGGACTGAAATGTTTGACAGAAAATTACGGTATTCAATTTGAAAAACTTACTTAAGCCACAATTGATTAAAAATATTTTCTAGAAATTTTAAACAGGCTTCACTCAAAAGGATTTAACAAACCAGGCTTAGAATGTGACTGTTTACCCTCATG
The DNA here is from genome assembly GCA_963966155.1 of Clivina fossor. NCBI lineage: Eukaryota > Metazoa > Arthropoda > Insecta > Coleoptera > Carabidae > Clivina > Clivina fossor. Next base: position 26,066,828 of record OZ014550.1, read on the forward strand.
TGTTGAACCTGAATACAAAGTTGTCTTAAAACAAAATGGGTAAGATATTTGAACCTATCCAAATTCAGAAAAAAAATCAATTATCAATCATAAATACGATGAAATATATTTAATACTAACCCCCGAATGCATAAACATTTTCGTTAAATATAATGATTCGTTAAAATAAAAACTCTTGGATTCAGTAAGAAATCTTTATATATATATATATATATATATATATATATATATATATATATATATATATATATACAATTAGTAAAAAATGATGGTATAAGTAAGCTATACAATCCCGAGGAGTTGCTGTGTTCACGTTAGTTGAAAAACCAGTGACTCTCAAAATGTGTATTATGACAAAATGTAATTTTAAATGTGTCTTAACGGTCTTTAAAAAACAAACTCCTACCTGAAACCTACCTACCAAACCTACCCTAACCTACCGGACTTCTTAACGGTCTTTAAAAAACAAACTCCTACCTGAAACCTACCTACCAAACCTACCCTAACCTACCGGACTTCTTTACGGTCTTTAAAAAACAAACTCCTACCTGAAACCTACCTACCAAACCTACCCTAACCTACCGGACTTCTTAACATAACATAACAAAAGGAAAATTACTAATGAAACATTTTGAGGTTCACTGGTTTTTATACACCAAATATGGGCGTTCCGATGTTCACGCATGCGCAAATCTGTTTTTTTTTAATATTCGTGAATACAGCAACATCTCGGGATTGTATATCTTACTCCAGCCAAAATGATTGCTGAAGAAGGGTTAAAAAAATAAATCTTTCATACAGCGTCTAGACACTAGATTTTTAGATGACGAATCTGAACTTAGTTTGTGAATGTTGTGTGTACGTTGTATGCTTGCTCCAGGGTGTTCGTTTGCTTGGTTGATATAGGGCAATAACATGGGATTTCGATAATATGCAGAATACTACTTTCTGAAGTAAAATTCGGAGAAATACTTAGAATACTTTTCGATAAGGAATAAAAAGTTATATAATTTGGTTTTAGTTTTAATTTGCTAGCATGTACCGTTTGGGCGCTAGAATTTTTTTTAAATGTTTTTTATAATTTTTAATAATTTTTCCTGCTAAATTAATATGAGTTAGAGAAAAAAGTTACTTAGCTATTATGTAGCTAATTTTTTTTCTCAATTTTACTGAATTTTTTCAGATTTGATTGAGTAAATTTTGAAAAAAATTGTATTTTGATTTTTTTTCGAAATAAGACTTTCTTCAAAATTTACTCAAAAAAATCTGAAAAAATTCAGTAAAATTGAGAAAAAAATTAGCTACATAGTAGCTAAGTAACTTTTTTCTCTAACTCATATTGATTTAGCAGGAAAAATTATTGAAAATTCTAAAAAACTTTTAAAAAAAATTCTAGCGCCCAAACGGTACATACTAGCAAATTAAAACTAAAACCAAATTATATAACTTTTTATTCCTTATCGAAAAGTATTCTAAGTATTTCTCCGAATTTTACTTCAGAAAGTAGTATTCTGCATATTATCGAAATCCCATGTTATTGCCCTATATCAACCAAGCGAACGAACACCCTGTATATATATATATATATATATATATATATATATATATATATATATATATATATATATATATATATATATATATATATATATACAAGAAATTTCTTATGATATCCAAGAATTTTCATTTTAAGAAACCGTTATTTTTAATGAAAATGTTTATGCATACGGGCATTAGTATCAATTTTTGCATAGCTGCCAAATTTTTAAACAATTTTTTTCAATTTAGAGTTTCAGGTTCTACTAGCGAAATTGTAATGAAACTTCAAAATCTACCATCGCAAAGATTTAAAAGAAATGTTGTTAGATCAACTTTAGATCTAGTTGGTATGTAAAAAATTCTATATTAAAATTTCTGAAAAATTGCAGCTGGATTCCATAGTAAAATTGATTTGAAAAATACAATACGAATACAATTAATTTCGAGAAGTGATTATTCTCTAAGAAACATTTTGTTTGAATTTATAGAATTTTCTGGGCTAGTATGCCGGGATCAATCATCAAACACTACGATGTATGGCAAAACGTCTGCGACGAAGATAGATCGACCACGGCATACTATATATCAACCCAGAAAATTTTATTAATTCTCATTTGCATTCTATTACTCCAAACGTTTTCAACGCGCCATATAAAATGTTCTGAAGTTTATTATCACTCGCCGGAACTTTATTGTATTTTCTTTTTCAATTTTAATTATAATTAAGATTTCGATTTTACTGAATTAAATATAACAATAATTTTTGTTAAATTTTTCTAGTTTCGATTGGAGGAACAGCTGGTCTATTTTTTGGGGCATCTTTGTTAAGTATTATTGAAACGGTATATTTATTAATTATTAGAAAATAAGTTATTTTCAGACTATAACAAAATCTGACATATATCAAAATTTGTCAGATGTTATTGGATAACAGAAGATACCTTAATTATTACTTTTAACAGTATACAGACATCTTTAGATAACTTCAGTCACAATACACTTAGATTAAATAAATCAATATGTCACAATTTCAGATGTGTTGTTTTTGAAAATTTCTGTATAACTTATAGCTACTGGCCACTAGGACGGCGCTAGTTGTTCAAAAATGTATATTTTTGAAATAACAATACTTATCGAAAGGAAATATTTATAAATAAATAAACTAAAAATATAAAAGCAATTTTTCTGAAAAAATTAAGAAACAGTAAAGTAACATTAATAATAAATTAATCTGAACATTTTTATTATTCCATGTTTAAATTTTGCATATTAAATGTAAACTTTAATTAATACTATATAGAAACTTATTAAAAATAAAACCATTGCAACAAAAATTTTAACAGAAAATTAGAAATTAAATATTAATAATAAACTGTAAAGTTTTTACTAATTTTAGTTTTGTATATTTTATTATTCTATGTTGGTTTTAGATTATTTTCCAATTATGTACATATTAAAAAAAGATATTGTATAATATATACAACATAAAAGCTGTTTTATCCGGTATGAGCGGGACCGGAAAATAAAATTTGTCAAACGAAAGCGTAGTTTAAAATATTTTTGTGTACCTATAATTAAAATTCAAGTCATATAGTTAACAAACTAAAAATAAATTATATAATGAAAAATAAATTGTTTATTCTATTTGCTGGCCTAAAAAAAATGATGAATATCGGTTTGTTTTATGATATTTTTCTTGGAATTGAATCGTTTTGAAATGTGTCGGTTTTCAGTATGTGCCGTTTAATACAGTGCCGGATAAAAAAGCTTCTACTGTACATTAAAATAAACTGTTTGCTAATTAAACATTAAATGTCTGTACAATATTTTGCCTTTGTTATTTTTTTGTACCTAAAAACTTATTTTTGTTACTCGTAGAGATACTTTCTATATATAATTTTACTTGAAAAAATCTATTTTTGTATATGATTTTTTTTAAATATCGTAATATATATTATAATAATAAAATTTCATTTTAAAATTCACTTTATCATAATAATTCTAGTGTGTTCGAAAATATGACTTTGTCATAAAATAGATTTTCTTTAATAATTTTCGTTTATCTTTTCCGGCCATATATGTATTTTGTTTTCTAACCTATTAATTTTGATAAAGTCGTTTGTCAAATCGCTAACCGTAAGATAAATTAAATTTGAATATACCTATATCTAAACAGTACGATCGTAAATTCACTAAATAAATTGCCGCTGATAAAATTGTAATGTGTTTTGATTTTATTTCCATAAATACGTAATAAGTAAAAATATATTGTTTATTTGGAATGAATATTTCCAGCATAAAGCCTACTTTATATTGGTAGAGTTAAAAGTAAAATACAATAGTAGAGTGCGTATTATTCCATTACTAGCACAATATATACACTTTGAGATAGTAGTAGGTAGAGTATAGTGAATAGTACACTCTACTCGTTTTTCTTCCACCACAATAACTACCGGCACACTACCAATGTATATAGATTTATTTCAGTAGAGTATTCGACCGTGTCTCATCACAATCCTTACTCTACTCTACCGGCATTCTACTAGTGTAAACAAATTTATTGCAGTCTGGGGCAAATGTGTATTAAAAAAATTGTTCTTAGATCGCATGTTGCTACGATAGTTAAATTATTGTAATCATTAATTAATGTTTTATATTAATACATACAAAAATAAAATGGACGACAACTGAACAAACCTTAAACTAAACGTTTCTCTACTAAACTACTAGTTTTGTGTAAACAGTCACTCTACTAAAATTAGTAGAATAGAGTTATTGGGAGTAAAAATATGCTAATGTACTCTACTACTAACGCTACTAATGTAATCTAGGCTAAAAGAATAAAAGATAAATTCATATACAGTATTATTTTACCACCAGATTATAAGAAAAGGAAGAGACACTATTAGATAAAACATAGATAACTAATGCAACAATTCTGTCCATATCTCGTAAGACTCGTAACTTTAAAAGATAATTTATCTTTTTCTTGTGAGATGCGTACAGAATTGCAACTCTGTGGTGGTCGAAAATACACTCAATACTTTATTTTCTATTAAAACTAATCGAAATTAACACTTTAAGTGCTAACAGTGAACTGAAATCGTCTCGTTCTTATGTTATATTGTTAATTCGCAATGTGTTGTGTATAATCTTACGTATGTGTTGGTAAATCTCTTTACAAGTTCTACTGTAATACAATCTATTGTGGCTCTAAAATTTATAAATAAATTTCATCAGGGAACTTCAAACAAAATATACGCCGACTTTATTATAAAATATTGAAAAAAATATTTGGAAAATTTTTATAGTTACCACATATTGCAATTTGAATGGTACACCCCCTAAATATGATTATAAGCTCTAAACATTATATTGATTAATAACGCATATATAATTTTACATTTCAGAGAACACATTACACATATTTGTAATAAATAAACATTTTATTTTTTTTTAGTTAAACTAAAAATAATATTTGCTTATTAAAATTTCATATTATTATTTTGTAATATATAAATTATGTCGCTTTTCATATTTGTATGTGTCAAATCTATTTATTGTATTGATAAATTAAATTTTAATACACATTGTAATATTTTAATTTATATTTTCGCGAAAAAACCAAATTAAATATTGTTTTAAATTTCAATTGAAATATATATATATATATATATATATATATATATATATATATATATATATATATATATATATATATATATATATATACAGTGCAGCGTAAATTTGCATGAAAATATATGAAAATAATGAAAATCTGATTTGAAAATCAAAATTTAAATTAACTATTTTTGTTTTGTCTGTTAACGATATAACCAGTGATGATATGCAGTTCAATATTATTAGTTTTTGCACATTTTTTTTTTATCAAAAATTACATACATTTGAAGATATACATACTACTTGAATTTTTGATAAAAAAATTACTGTAAATTGATTATTTTTACAAAAACTAAGCTATTACGCCCTTTTAAACTCTAAGCTATTACGCCCTTTTAAACTAGGATTTTAGAAATCAGTATGTTGAAAACTACATGTTCAGATGTTAAAATCATATTTGACCAAAGAAACACAGTCAAGTGTATTTAATTTGACATCTCCGACGGCTATATTAAAATTTATTAAGTCAAGTTAATTAACAAAGAAGTACAAGAAATGTAATGCATCCCGCCAAATTTTTTAGAAATTGTATAATATATTCGACCACCGAAAAATTAATTCTCAGAAATCAAAATATAAATAATATATTCATATATTCCATAACTGTTAGTAAGGTTGAGGTTACTTGGCAAGTATTTATATTTATTTTTAGTTTAGTTTCGTTTAGAATGCTTGAAGAAAAAATCGTATATGTCCGACTCGTCCAGATAGCTTGGCTGTCCGGCTTTGTCTCGGCTACAAATATCTGAGATCAACACAATAATCATCGCTTTCTACTCCTCGTAACATAATATACTATTACTCTACAAATTTCCGTAATAAAAAGGGGAAATAAACAGAATCTAGTAATATTATAAAGTAGTTATCAATATAGTAAAAAAGTTTTTTAGAACTCATCATGTTAAAATAAAATAGCTTTAGGATTTAGTTCTGTATTAATTTTTATTAATAATCGACGTGTCGACGTACTCTACGTTCATTATCAGTTATCCTGATGACGATGTACGTTGAGTACGTTGAATAAAAATTAATACAGAACTAAATCCTAAAGCCGTTTTATTTTAAAATAGTTATTCTTATTAATGATAATAAACCGGTAGTAAATTGTCGAAATAACATTTATTTTGAAAGTCAGTTACTAGGAAAATAAAATTTACTTGTGAAGAAAATTTATTTAACGTTTATAAAACTGCGCATTAAGAAAGTTAAACTACCAATAATAAAGTTTAGTGCAATATTTAAATATTTTAAGTACTGTACTGTATGAAAAACCAAATAAAAATAAAATAATAACATCTTGAAAATCAATTAAAATACAAAATACATTGAAATAAATTTAATTTTTCTTTCATTGTTTCGAATTTTTTTGTTTTGTGTTTGTTTCATTTCGCATAGAACTAATTTCTTTTAATTTGAAGGATTTAAATGAAGTCTAAGTAATTTTTAATTAATTTAAAACGTTTTCAAATTGATTCAAAATGAATTTCAACTAGCTGTAGTCGGTCGTTGGTAGTTCGCTCGTCGCTCGTCGCTCGTAGCTCGTACTAACCGTTTTCCAACTTTTACGTGATCTTATTTTAGTTCAGCGGCAAATAGCACTAAGCTGAGCTAAACTGACTTGAACAGAACTATACTTAATATCTATTATAGAATGAATATATGATATCTCATTAGCATATATGAGAAAATTCTTCTGTCTTCCCGTAATTATTGTTTTTCCGTTGCTATTCGAGCAGGCATCTTACGTCAAGGAATAAAGAAGGAAAAGTTGTAGAGAAATTGGACTTTTAAAACAGCACCCTACCATTAACATCAAATTGTAAGGAAAAATAAAGTCAGCAATAGACGAAAGTGTGCTTTATTATTTTACTTAAAATTAAAGTTAAAAACTGTAATTTTGTAGTTAGTTGACTAGACATCAATAAAATTTTGTATGATCATTATTAGATTGGGCTTATTTTATGTTCATTTTTACATATACGGTTTATGTAATATTACATTGATTTTTTTCAATACTACAATATATACAGCGTGTAACAGAATAACTATTTCTAATTTTCAGAATTGATGTAGTGCACTTAGAGAAACATTTTTTATTAATAAACTAGTGTCCGGAAATTTGTCGGTGCCATGATACCACTAGATATCGTTAAAAATAATCTTAATCAAAACATCAAAGAGTAGTTAAGTTAAGGAACATTTTATTAGATATAATAGGGCATTAAACTTTATAAAAGTTGTTCGAAGTTACGACCACCATTTTCGATACACAAGTTGTAACGATGTAAAATCGACTGCCGAAATAAAAAGAAATTAATAAAAAATATTTCTTTATGTGCCCTCTATCATTTCTGAAAATTAGAAATAGTTATTCTGTTACACCCTGTATAGAACTTTTTAGTATTTAAATCATCTTGTTTTACAAGCCTCCTTGTTTGTGTCCACTTATGATAATACCTAAAACCCTATATAATCAGAATTCTTCGACGTTTCAATAACAAATAGATATCGTAACTAATTACCTAACTCATTTCAAAAGTGAAATCCAATGAAACTCCACTAATAATAATAATAATAATGTAAGTTATATGACAGGAGTAGCTTCGATAAATTATAGATATATATGTAATAAGTAGGAGTACATACCTAGAAACAATTCATCTAAAGCGATTATATCAGTCGTATAATCCGAACTTTACGACCATACTAGTTAGTCATAGAGTGTTAAAACCAATAATCCCATTCATGTTCCAATCATAAATTCCGGCACACTCCGAAATTATCCGCACGCACATTGGCGAGCAGAGCGCAGCGCAGCGCAGCGCAGTCCAGTTTGACAAATGACAATAAACCTTTCGGACGCGCGTGGCCCGAAAATTTTCCAAAAGCACACCGTACACCGCTCCCCGTCCTGCCTAAATTCTGCTAAATTACCGTGATTGAATTGAGTAATAGTATTAGATTATCAATCATATAGCCCCCCCGCTATGTATAGAAAGACTCACTCTATGTATAGACACGTGTGGCTGCTGCTACCGCAGAGATTCAGATACAGAGTTATCATCATTTCAGACGAATTTCTAGATTCACAAAATGTTTAAATTAAACATTTGCACTTGGTGTAACATTTAAAAAAAATTAATAAGGAATAAAAATAATTGTAAAGGTTATTATTAAAAGAAACACTTGGTTAGTTTCACAAAATTTATATTACTCAACGATCGTTTTATCGTTTCGACTATCTTCAGCGAAGTTACATACAAATGAATGTAGTTATTTTTGTTTTTAAATTGTTTAAATTATACTGTCCTGCTAAAGCAAAAGAGCATATATGCAAAAACCTAATTTATTGTAAAATAATTGAAAAAATTTAGTCTACTAAATAGGCAGTACTATAGATATGTTACATTTGCTATGTGAATTTAGACAAAATTTATTACAGTTAGAACTTTTTGACTTACTCATATGATTTCCTTCAAGCGTATGGACCTTTTAGTCGAAATTCTCTGTAAATTTTACAAAATTACAATATTTCAAAATCAAGTTATTTAAACTTTAAATAGAATTGGAAGGTTCATTCATCAATTTGAAATATAAACAAAAAAAGATATTTTTAAGTACAATACCATCAAAATCAAAAAAACTGACATCATTTAAACTGTGTGAGTTTAAACAACTTATGTTTTCCCAAACTGTATATTATGAAATCACCTAAGGATAATATTCCTAAAGATGTACTTGCAATTATTGATGCATACAATTTTTATTCTATTTTTAAATTTTAAATTAAATTTAATAATTTTTTTTGCAATTAAGTTTTTTTTTTTGTACTTTTTGTGTTAATATAACGAATACAAATATAAACTAATAAGAGTATTTTTTTAAAAAAACCGGTATTCAGGTTTGTAATATGTATTGTATTGAAATTATTGTATTGTATTCGATATTACAATTCTTATATGAAATAATAAAGTATGTATATCTACATTACTTTGAATACGAATATATGCTATCATGATAACTTTTAAAATATAATAATATAAACAGAACGTTAATTACAAACTTCATTTGAAAACTAAGCTAAATAATGACTTTCAATGTATAGTACCTATATAATTATGGTGTATAGATTCTAAATGTAAATCTCTATCGTTTGGTTGGCAGTTATCCTTCGAATAAAGGGTTAGAGATAATTTTTCTTGGGGTTTGCGCGGCAGGCGCAACCACCACACCGGGCTCAGACGTTGATTAATTGATTGCTAATCATGATTAATTTAAATCGATTAGTTTTGTTGGTGAAATAACTTACGTTACGTTACGTTACGTTTACGTACTAGACAATGTAACGTGATACGATGCACAAGCACACAATTTGGATTTGGATAAATTGGCCGCTTGATTAAAACGCATGCGCAATGCAAACGTACAACTCCTGAGTACATATCATTTCAACTTTAAACGAGATAGTTTTTCTAATTTATTACATACGAGTATATTATATAATATTCTGATTTCGTAGTTAAATATGACTAAGCAGAATTTAGAAATTTTTTGTTTGGAGTTAGTGCTAAAAATATTAGAACTTCGAGCGAAATTTCGTCAAATTCTGTTTACCCTCCTTTAACTATAAAATCGAACAATATGGTCACCAAACAACATTTTTTTTTGAAATTATCAAATATTATAATTTTATAGTTGAATATGATTAAACACAATTTAAATTCTTTTTGTCTGGAGTTAGTACTAGAAATTTTTTAATTATAGACAAAATTTCGTCAAATTTTATAGTCACCAAACAACACTTCTTTTTAAATTATCAAATATTATAATTTTGTAGTTGAATATGGCTGACATACATACATATATACACAATCACGCTACATACCCAAAAGGGTGTGGCACAAACTCTTTCCATTATCTCGAAATCAACCTCCTCCAAACATTCCTATCCAAAAAAGCATCTTTAGCTTCATCCACATTCATAATTCTTTTCTCATACACGCTCTTCTATTCCTACTACTTAGTAACTTTCGCTCACGCAAGCCACTCTCTCAATCATACCACTCCAATTACTCATCAGACGTCCACGCAAACGTATACTTTTAAAATCGTTCATATAAATCTTTTTAACCAAACGTTCATTAGACATTCGCTCAAGATATCCGAACCATATTACACTAACTAATCCGGCAATTTTTGCTACAATATTTTTTTCAATTTTTCACTTATACATTAATCTATTTCGTAACCAATTTCTCCAATTTACACCACATACCACACGTAAAAATCTCAATTCCATAGCAATCTTATTGGCTGACAATAAGTAAAATTTACTAAAATTTTAGTGCTAGACAAAATTTAACCAAATACTGTTCAGTCATCTTTGCTACAAATTCTAAGAACATGGATTTCCAGCAATTCAGTTTTAGAAACGATTAAAAACTGTGATTTTATACTTAAATATAGTTGAGCATACATTAATAAAATTTTGTGTAAAGAGTATTAGATTAGATTGTGTCTTCAATGTTTCTGCTTTGAAGATACACGTTTAGGATATGAAAATATAGTTATTAATAACAATATTGAGGCTACAATATTAATATCTTGTACATAGTATTTAGTAAAGTAATCAAATATTTTGATTAGAACAACAAAGAAAACTAATGTTAAAACTGATGTTCTTTAATTGAACAGTGAAAAGAGAGTCAAACGAAATTGAATAAAATGTTCGTAAAGAAATTAACTAGAATAATTTAATTATTGATTCAAAAATATCTATTTATCATTAATTATTAATTAATTAGAAAAGTTCTTTAATAACAGCTTGATTATCATGATTCAATTAAAAGTGGAAAAAAACTTCGCTACGTTTACAGTGTAAACTTCGTTGAACGCCGCAATCAAATAAGTAGTGCAAGAAGTTCATTAGACACCGTTTTACACTGTAACATACACACTTTTTAAAAGTACGTATCACGAATAACAATACGGAGCAGAAAAGTAAATTAGTTACATCTTACTAAAAATTAGATAATGTTGTAATAATTTCTAGTTTTTATGCGCCATAAATTTCATTAAATTCTGATTAAATACATATTAGATAAGTACGGAATAGGTAAAAGAAATGCATTGCGTTACAGTGAAGGATAAACAAAAATAAATATATTAAATCAAATGAGATAATAAAATACAGAGAATATAGAAGCAAAAATTGTATTGAGCAAACTCCGTAGCATCTATTATAGATTATATATATATATAATATATATAATATATATATATATATATATATATATATATATAAAAAACAAGTCAATAAATAAATATAAAAGATATGAATAGAAATTCAAAGCTGATGCGCAAAGTGGGCCCGGTCGTTGCAATGCAAAAAATATTAAAAAAAAAATAGTTTGTACATATATACAGAATCACGCCATGTACTCAAAAGGATGTGACACGAACTCTTTCTACTACGTCGAAATTATTTTCCGCCAAACATTTCTATCCAGACAAGTAACTTTTGATTTATGATATCTCTTATACATGCTTGTTGTGTGTTCCTGTATATAATCAAAGAAATTAAATTATACAATAAATATGTCAGCATATTCAAAAGAAGACTTGGCGTCCAGTTTTATTCAAATCGTTTCATTCTAATAAATATAATAAGTACGATTCCGGGTTATAAAAATAAAATTTCACCAGACAAAAACTCATTTCGAAAATATAATACGATTGGGTATTAGCTTTTTCTCTTAACCTAATCTAACTAGTACTAAATTCTTCGAATGCATTCATTTTCTGTAAACGATTGACTACTAACCTTTTGCTCGTCACGAAAGGTGGTTCTGAATAGGGACTGTCGTCCATTGGACTACGAAATTAAGCTTTATAATACTTTGTTCCGAATTTCGCATTAAAAAGTAACTAATCAAATATTTAAAATCCATCATTCATTCAACCCTCTCCCTTCTCACCCCCTCCTAGCACTCTCGTAAAACAAAAACAAAATATACATCGGTGCGTGGAATCTCTCTCCGTGGACCATTTAAACACGGAGATCCAGCTTTTTGAAAATAGCGTAGCTTTTATCTAGTGTAATGCAGACTTTAATAACGCTCATTTATAACACAGCAATACTCTCCCGCCTGTAAACTAAACTCATCCCAATAAGTATGAGAGAGACGGCGATAGATTGGCTTCTCTTTCTGTCTTTAGATCGATTCGCTTGTGTGTGTGTGTGTGTGTCGTAACACGTTTAGGAAGCTAGACACAAAAAGCGGTCGGAACAACCATTTTGACTTACATGCTCTCAGAACTTTCAAGTTTGTGTGTATATATACGTTTGAGTGTTTGTGAAATAATTATGAAGTGATGTTATTGGTTTAGAAATGAGAAGGTAATTGATGATTGGTTGAGATTGTTTTCTAATGATGAGAAAGCATTGTAATCAAGTTCATTTTAAGTATGTTTGAATAAATAATGGTTTAATATTGTTATATAATTGAAATATCGTACCATTTTCTATATTTTTTATTTGAATTTATATAAAAAAATTTAAACTTATTTACTTCTGTCTACTTTGTCATACTAATTTTACTAATTTTTCCGTGATTTTTCAAAGTTCCAGTCTGGCCCGTAAGAACTGATTTCCTGTCTGATATCAATAGAAATTTGACAAAATATACTGTTACTTTTTTATTTTTTCATACCTGTTAGTAAATTTTATAGCGTATGTCAAATTTTACTAATTTTTCTGTAATTTTACAAAGTTAACAGTCTGGAATGTAAGAACTGATTACCCCCCCCCCCTCTTGCGATATCAATAGAAATTTGCTAAAGTATAATGTTACTTCACTTTACTTTGTCATACGTGCTAGTAAATTTTATAACCTATGTCAAATTTTATTAATTTTTTTGTGATTTTACAAAGTTTTAATTATGGAACTTGAACTTATTATGAATCATATTGTACAAGTACAAAATTTAGATCAAAATATTAAACGTGCAGATAAACATGAGATAGAAAAAAATTTTATAAATACAAAATATTTTCAGTGGACAATTAGTGTGAGACATTTGTTTTGAGTTCGAAATAAAGTTTCGGGTAATCCGACATATTGGATAGTTGCATGACGTTTATTTTGAAATTAGAATAAGTCAATTTTTTCTTGTATAGAGATTTTGTATTTCAATCTCATTACATTAAATACATTTCTTTAAAAGTATAAATTGCTTCCAAAATTCTTGGCAGTTCAATAGTTCATATGCGCAAAGAATTTAACACTAGTAATATGTGTTTGCATCTTTTTCTAATTGTAAGATGAAAATAAAACTTCTGCGCACCGCCAAGAAGTATCATATTAACTAAAGATATTTTTGTACTTTTTTTTTGAATATTTTGTAAACAAAAAGTTAACCTCAATTTGTACTCATATCAACTATAGTATCAATTTATCGAAATCAAACTTATATCAATCACATTCAAAAGGATTACACAACCTTTTTAATTGAAATCAGAGTATAATTATTTTCAAAATTTATTTTTTGAATTATAAGTGTAAAAGATAGAATATTGAAAAAAAAAACCTTCTCAAACAATTAAAATTAATAATTTGTTAAGTAATTTCTATTGGTAAATAGTAAAATTGAAAAATTGGGATAGAATTAAACGAACGGTTGGAAGAGTTTACAAATGAATAAATATAATGTTAGAAAATAAGAAAATCTCGGTTGCGACGTAATGTTTGCGCTAGTTATATTTGAGTTTTGGTGGTGGCATAATTGTTTATTCTTTGTTGTTTTAAGGGTTGGTTAGGGCTGGTTTAGGCTTCCTGAATTATTTGTGTACCAAGTAGAAAGGAACGGAACGATGATGAGTTAAGCTAACTTTGTTATACACAGAAATGTAGGTTACAAAGTTTTACGAGAGGAAAAAACTGCACTCGAGGAAATTTTGTTGATACCTACTCATACTCGAATTTCCTTACTAAATATTATTCACAACAGTTAATGGTTTGAAAATAAATAATAGTTTTCATTTAAATTCGAATAAATAATGATAAAATTAAAATGTCAGAAAAAGAAAATTTACTCACACCCACTAGTAGTTTGATGTAGATATATCTGCAACAAAAACATACAATTAGCTTTTTATTCACAATTACAAAAATTTATAAATTTAGTGAATTTACATCCACTTTGAAGATTAAAATCTAGAATTAATTTAAAGTGCATTTTAATTTGATAAAAATAAATTGTTTACATTTGTCTGCTGTCATTTAATCAAAGCATTCGTTCTAATTATAAGATGGTTAGATTATCCAATCACATATTTTTTTGCAAGTTAAATTATGTGTGTGATTTGAACAACAAAAGGTACTGACAAGCATTTCAATTAAAAACTACACTAGGTCCTTTTAGACGAAAAGGAAATATATTCAGTTTTTTATTTACAATTTTATTTATTCTTAAAATAAGTAAAAAATCATTTGTGATTGGCTAATAATGTATCCTCAAAATAAATGATAACATTTTATTGACTAATTTAAAAATTATTCCAATAACAATTTTTTTCCAACATTGAATAATACTGGGCCTTAAGCAATTAGACTGTCAATTTTTTGAAAAGTTTTATTGATTAATTTGTTAAGTATATTACGCTGAGTCTAACATGTGTCTAACGTTATATCCATCCTGCTTCTAATCTGTTGGATGTTTCACATGGTTATATCACAAGATTTAATTTATCTGAATGATACAAAAAAATGACAATACTTACCTGAAAATTTCAATTTTTTAATTTTTTATCTAATAATGTTTATCGTACCTCAAAAACAATTGGTAATATAATAGCTTTATATAGAGGTAACTATTTCCAATCAAAAAAATTAATTAAAAAAAAACCCCAATCTTTTAATAATATTCCCATAACTCCCATCTCGTATCTGCAACAAAATCTAGTAGGCTAGTCCGTTATCTCCCCGGGGCGAAGAAAACAACTGAAAATCGACACACACACACACACACAAACACACACACACTTACTTTCGCGTAGTACAGAATGTGTGGAAATCTCGTTTGAACGCTAGTCATTTTCTTTTATAGGTTTTCCAACCCAGTTTTGCATTGTCATATATCAACTACAGTATATGTAAGACTATTATATGGTTGATATACAAACTCGAAACGTGGTTAGAGGTATTGGAAATATTTTTGCTTTAGATGCATGCGTTGAGACTCGAGAGGATCAAATCAGAATATGGAAATTTTTATTGTTTCCAAGAGGCTGTTCCGGCGAAACATTATAGACTTAGGATTGAGACCAAAAAAATTTGTTGCAAAATTTACAAACGAGTAATGAAATTATGAATTAAAAGTATTGCCATTTCTAACTATGTAAACGTATTGTCGCCAAATTTTTAAAATTTAAATATTGAAACTATATGCCGATGTATATTTGTTGAAAAATAGAAAGAGTTAGAATTATTTACGCTTCTAAATAGACTAAAATATCTTTCGAAAGAAATGACAAAACGTCTTAAAAATATTACAAACTTAATAAAGAAAAAAGAATACATAAAAATTAATATAAATCAAAATAAAACGGCTGCAGGTTATAGTTCTGTATTAATATTTATGAATAATAAACGTACTTAAGACGTACTCGACGCATGTCTTATTATATTTTCCTGATGACAGTACGTTAAATTTGTCGAAACGTCGATTATTAATAAATATAAATACAGAACTATAACTTAAAGCTGTTTTATTTTAATAGAATGAGTTCTGAAAGATTTTTTTCACTATGTTAATATAAATCACTTTCTGAAAAGGTGACACTGTGAATTGTGACCATTAACTTAATTAAATTTGCCAGAACATAAAATATAGAGTTTACTCATTATAATAGTTTTTGTCACATATTCCACTTTTAAATAATTATTTTGTAAAAAAAAATCCAAACTAAACTTTTTATTTACGATTATGAATAAAATAATTACTAAACTGATACTAATACTATTCTATAATAATAGTATACAGTAAAAAATCTGTTGGATTAGATTTTAAAATTAAGTTTATTCTTTGTGTAAACATTTCTGTGTAAATAATGACAATTTTGTACACAAATTACAATTTACAATAATGCAAAAAATGTTGGTGTTGATTTAATTTCGAACCATTAAGTGTATTACTTTGACAGTATCTCCTCATGTAATTTTTATACTATTTTTGGTGTGTTCCAAATGTAACAATATAGATAGTGTCAAATACTTTTAACTGTGTAAATAATTAAAAAAAAATGATATGTAAGCTAAAGTATGATTTTTGAGGTAAAATTTTACATACATACATACAAAAATCACGCCATGTATTCAAAAGTGTGTGTCACAAACTCTTTTCCTCCAAACATTCCTATGTATTCAGACAGTTAAATTTTACTTCATTCACATTCAAATTTAATATAAACAAAATCGATTTTGAAATAAATAGAAAACATTCTAAACATGACCAGAACTGTAAACAGTGCCGATTTGATTGCATCCATTTAAAATTTCACTTGCCATCGATATAGTACCTAAATGAACTCAAGGGTAAAATAAAAATAAAACAAAAAAAAAGGCGGCTTCGTGTAAATCCACAATACGCTATCATTTGACAACGAAAAAAGCACCTTTGAAAATTGTTAACAAATGTTCGCCGATAATCCAATTTGATTTTAAATAGAATTTGTTGTCTGGTATCCAATACTGGCGCCGCGCCGCAACGCACCTGGTCCGATGCTAGTACCAAAATAAATTTATTACTCTAGTGGTTTTCGCGCTTGTCGGCAACCAGAGGGTTATTAAAAGCCCTTGAAGGTACCCACTGCTACAATTGTAACACCGGGAAAATAATGACAGCCCTTAGGAATTAGTTTTAATTACGCTCAAGTTAAGTTCTAACGGCAGAATTTAGAAAATGGAAAATTACAACTTATATACCGAGCGTTTTACGTTCACATTCGGGAATTATTATTATTATAATATAATAAATTTCTGCTCTTAGTTTTCTACTGAAATTTGAATAAAATTACGTCTAATGATGACGCTTTTACCTAGATGGATTTAATCGTTTCATCACAAAAGAAAAAGAATAGTTTTGCCACCCTCGAAGAAAGAAAATGTGCAAGAAAATTGATGCAACTACTACATGACTTTCTATGTCTTTTATCCTTTATATCCTTTAATTATCGCCTGAGCTTATATTTTTGCAAAAAACTATTTTTTGGCCAAATTTTAAGATCTGTATGTTATTTTACAATTTTTATCAACAAAACGACAAATTTATTTTACAATGTACCATTTAATTTTTTGCTATTTCTAAATAAGAAAATTATAGTTAAAATTATGACTGGAATATAATTAAAAAAAAAGCAATATAATTTGAAATACATTAAAATCATAAAAATAGACGAGAAATACATCTAACGTAAGTACTGAGAATGGCATATAATTAAACGAATGTATACTGCCAAGTTTGTCAGAAATTGTATATTCGACCAAAGAAAGATTAATTCTCACAAATCATCTAAAACATATATAAATAATATATACATATACATATACATACTGTTCTACCACTGTTAGTAACTGGTTATGGTTACTTGGCATGTATTTTTATTTATTTTTAGTTTAGTTTCTCGTTTAGAAGGCTTGAAGAAAAAATTATACATGTCACTTTTTCTATTTCGCCCAAATTGCTTAGCCTCGGCTATGCCTCGGTCATAAATATCTGGACTAAACACAATAATCATCGCTTTCTACTGCTCGTAATATAATATACTATTTTTCAATGGCTCTAATAAACACAGCACGTAAATTTTTTGAATATGAATCATAGTTTGCAAATGAAAGCACTCGTCAAAATTTTTATTTCATATCGTTAAAAACCAGACAAAGTCCTAACGAACACTTAATATTATATAAGCGCATTTATTGCATGAAAAATCAAACATAAAACAATGTGGAAGCTTCCCCTATGTGATGTGCCTGTACTCATCTCAAGAAGAACTAAATCCCATTTCGCCGGAAAAACAAAGAAGAGGAAAAAAAGAAACCCTATTTTCTATTGTACGCGTCATGGCTTTTAACGACGGACATTTACAGCAAAAATCATCGCGCAAATAAAATATGGAACACGAGTTAATAGCGTTATTTTACGATTGTAGACTTGGCACGATGCAATATTTTCGGCGACAATCGAGAGAAGCGAATTCCGCGTGTACGCGGGCGCCCGGGCGTTAAAGTTTCGGCGCCACGGGTTATTCAGCACCCACAGCACCAGACAACATTTCATATACATACAGATTTTGCCCAAGATTTTATTATATATGCGACTGCATCTATATGATAATGTTGCTTACCAGCCAAAAACTAGATATGTTCTTTATTACCAAGGGTAAAAGCTGGATTGGAACAGCTTAGATGGGAAAAGTGGGAGAAAAAGAGGAGGGGGGGGGAAGAGGAGTTGGACAATCAAAATGGAGCTTAAAGAAGGAGTGAACCCTTTTTTTCGCAGGGGTGAATCTTCGGATAAGTTCATCATGTTTCTATGACCTATCTTAAACGCTTTCAAATATTTTCAATGCTGACAAATTAAAATGATTTTTTATAAAAATATGCAAATAATAACGGGGAATATATAGTTGCATGACAAGATTGGTATTTTAAATGACAAAAATAGAAAATTTTACGACAAAATTAGTATATTGAATGACAAATATATAAGATGGCCCATAAGTCACTAGACCATTTTAAAATGGAATAATTTTTTATTTATTAATAATTCACATTTATTTTTTTATAAACAGAAAACACAATTCTTGGAAATAAATATTATTTAGTTTTGAAAATTACATCCTTTAAATAACCACCATTTGGAAAAAATGGCAACATTTTACAGTGTACGTAATTTTTCTACAGACGGTTTATGTAATATTATATTAATTTTTTTTTCATTGTAGATATATTCAAGTTGATAAATTTAAATTTACATAGTAAGTACACTGAAACGGAAGTTTTTCAATTAAAGTATTTTTGTTCTTGTCATTTTTTAAAATATATTATTTTTTTATAAGTATATTTAATGTAAAAACAGTAAAAACTGAACTACATATATGACTGATTTACTAAATTCAGCTTCAACTTAATAATCGTATTTTTTTTAAGTTAAACCGATTTGAAGTACTCCTGTAGACAGAGAAAGAATTCAAGCGATTTACTCATCTATCATAGGAAGAGTCAAGCAGTGCAGTGCAGTAGTGATATTTTTTTTGTCTGCGTTGTTCCGATCTGAACAATAAATTTCACGCCTGAAGATTTGTTTTTCTTTCGTCTCCACTTGCTGGAGAAAACATTAATTCATGGAAAAATTCTGTTTGTGTTTGTTTTCCCAGATATATACACACACACACAGAAACAAATAACCTCACAAAATCTACAATCTTTTCCATTCTAAATGTCACTTTGCCAGCCGTATAAAAAACAACTGAGCATCGCGGAAAAGACATTTTAGTCAACATTGCTTCATAAATTTTCCGGGCGTTATTCTTCTGTTTTTTTTCTGCGTTTTTATTAACGATGGACAAATTTCATTTTTACATGAAAACTCTTCACGCAAATAAATTGAGTTTTAAAACTGCAAAATAGGATTATGATAACTTTTTGCGGGCGCCGCGCCGCGCCGACACGAGGGTAAGGCTCGTGTGTCAGTGGGAATTTTTTTCTTCTTTGAACGGTTTTTGGGTTAAATGAATTAATATGCTAGGCTAGCGCGAGATTTTTAGTTAGCGGATAACCGAGAACTTTTTTCCTGCAACAACTTTTATTTAATTAACTTCGAGTTTTAATGCTTTCTATATGAATACTTAATTTTTTTTATTGGAAAAAGTACCTACTCGTTTTAGTGTTTGTGTAATAGTTCCGATTTCATTTAAATATGTATGAAAATTTGATTATAAAACTTTTTAAACTTGTGTAACTTTAAAAAAAATATGATATCTCTGACACATTCCTACTGTAATAATATCAATTTTTCCTGCAAATGTATCAAACTTTAATATCAATTTATGTAATAAAAATATCGATATTTTTTAATTTGTTACATAAAAAATAAAATGGCTTTAGATTATAGTTCTGTATTAATATTTAAATGTTATTACAGAATTATAACCTAAAGTCGTTTTATTTTAATATATTAAGTTTTGAAAATTTTTTTTACTATGTTTGTTACATAAAGTTTGCAATAAAAGAGTTGAATAAACATGAATCAAAATCGATTAGTAAAAATATTCAAGTAGAAAAGGAATTGTTAAAAATAAATCTTATGTAAAAATATAAAGAAAAAAAAGCTCAATGATTCAGTACTGAAATTGATGATGGTGATAGATTTGAATAAAATAATAATTTCAATCTACCCCGTAAGAAGTATTATAAATTCTTCAACACCCTAGAAATTTAAAGAGAGGTGAAGGCACAAGGATTAGTACAACGTAGAAACAATTACTGAAAAACAAGCAGTCTATGTCATTAAGGACGGTGGAGGAAATAAACCAACCAGAATCGACCAATGGTAAAGACCAGCCAGAATCGGCCAAAGTTGTAATAGCACCTGTAGAGGATAATAAGGGTACTGGTATATATACCAGATTTCAGAGCAGAAACTATCATTCCGTCACCAAGCACTGAGGATGCGATGTATGGCGAAACGTTTGCGACGAGGATAGATCAACCACGGCATACCAGCCCAGAAAATTCTATAAATTCAATGAATACCGGCCGTGAAAGCTTGAAGATTAGTAAGATAATAATAATCATAACTACTGACACTATCATTAAAATTTCCCTACCGCCACGCTAAATACAAAAAACTAATAAATCAAATACACACTTTACATAAAACTATAATCATACACTTCAGTAATTATTCAGTCATTTTTTATTTCCACTTGGCGATGAAGAAAAAGTTTGTCATCATCTGAACTCGACTGGGTTCGGTTCGGCTGCATTAAAATAACAAATTTGTTAGGGAATTTATTTGAACAATGTTGGATAGATATTTGAAGTGTTCACGACTGTGCGAGCTGCCGTGCTGTGCGTTTTGGCAAAGTCAGTTTCGCTGCTAACTTATTTTAACATTAACGTTTTCAAAGGGCAATAATGACGTAACCAAGTGTAAATGATTAATTAAATTCAGTTAAAATATGACTCAGAAACATATTAATAACGGGACTAATTTCTGGGAGCGTACTGCCTTACAGTTAATCCACAGACAAAAGTACTCAAATATCTAGACGTTGCAAAGTCAATAGTTTTATGTCATATTAAATTACGAGTCAGGCATTTTTAACGAATAAAATTGCAAATTGCAAAAATTGGTAACGTATTTGTTTCATTATTTTACCTAATCCTGTTAAATAATATACTCATTATATGTATATGCGTTTCTTGTTAATTAACGACAATCATTACTCACACCATCTGATCGCAAAACATATGGTGATGTTCTGTATTGATCTATGAGCTCTCTCCTACTATAGAATCTTTTAGCTTTTTTTGGCTTATAAAATTTCTAATTTATTAAAAAAGACAGAAGATTCTATAGTACTATAGAGCTTATAAAATAATACAGAATACCAGCAGTAAAGTAGCTTTGATAATAAATACATACAGCCGGTTTCCTAATAAACACTGTACCTGAAGACGACTTTAAGTCGACAGAATAGATTTTAAATTCTACTGGCATAATTATTAATACTGTCAATAAAACAATCCTTTTTTGTCAACTCTTTAAACTTCTTATATTAAAATTATTTGTTGTTACCAAATAAAACAGCTTAAAGTCGATTTCAGTTGAAATGTTTATTCAACATCCAATCTATTTGTTAATGGTTTAAATATGTACAATAACCTATAAATAGATATTAAAAATGTTGACACATTAATATCTTTTAAACGAAAATTGAAAGAAATCGTATAAAGTAATTAGTTTTATATTTTTAATGTAATTACTAATACAAATTTGAATTATTTTTGTATATTATTATTAGTATATGCTAAATAAATAAACTTATTATTATGAAACCAGCCTTTAATGCTATATAAATATGATGTCCAATGGGTAGACAGGTATAGGCTTGATTGCGAGTAAGTAATTTGCATGAGCAAAAGTAGTAAGACTAGTTATTATGAGGGTGGATGAAGCGAAAGATTATTTATTGTCTGAATCGAAATGTTTGGCAAAAATTAATTTCCAGGGCTGTGGAGCAGCCTAAATTTTTAATTGGTCCGCTTCCATTCCGCTCCAGTATTTATACAACTGCTCCAACTCTTCTCTGTGCTCCGATTTACATTGTTAAAAATATTTTATATAACGGAAAATTTTTGTGAAAATAATTATCAAACTTATAAAGATGCATTTGTAAAAAAAAAATATATAAAATAACTGATTTTTTCAATGAGATACGTATGTTGTTGAGAATGAGTATAGAGCAGTAAATATTTTCACAGCTCAGATTCCGCTCCTACTTCGAGCAAAATCATGTTGCTTCACTGCTCCGAGCTCCGGCTCTAGTTACAGCTCCAAAACCCTGGTTTGAATAAAAAGAGTTTGTGCCACACATGTTACATGGCAATACGTAATAACACCACCATTGCTAATATCATTTGCGAATAAAGAAAGACAAGTAATTAGTTAAAATTGACACAAAGTGAATGTGATACCTGCGTAATCTATTTTCAATATTTCGATATATTCACAGCTCCGACGTTGCTCCTGCTTCTGAAATGAGTTTGTGCCACACATAGCAGTAAAATACATCTTTACTGCCAAAATCAAGCGATAACAACACCAACAATAAGTAATTAGTTAAAATTGGCACAAAGTGAATAAAGTGCATGCGTAATCTATTTATTGCAAGTTATCTATGAGTTACCCTCTTTCTTGGCTTATCGAAGCAGAACAAAATTCGCGCTACAAAACGAGACATTCCCCCTCCCGATCCCCCACCCCCCTTTGCACGTCTGCACTCAGAATCTCACTCCCCCCTCAATGGTATAGAGTAAACCATGTTCCCTATCGTTTGTACATGAATTATATTTGGATTAATATTGTGAAACTTCAGAAATAAGCATAAATTGTTACGCAAATATATTAAAAATTTTCGTATACCCTTGGGTAATTTTAGCCCCTCCTGTGCCGCCTATGGTGGTGCACGAGTTATTGTACAGAGGGAACCCTTGTGTAATATAAATATAGGTGGTTGTATGCACGTTCCATATACGTTTGTTTTTAATAAATAAACAAAATAAATATTCGGGGAATTCTATATAAATTGTCTGTGCGTTTCCAAACAATTTCTCTTTTTTCAATATCTTTCCGTATTATATTATTATTATTATTACAGTTCTCTTGTCTTAATTTCAATTAATTTTGAACATAATCAACAATTTTTTACAAACTAAATAATATTTACCACTATCCGGTATTTTATTTGAGACACACTGAAATTGTGTAAAAATTACCTAAAAAAATACATCTCTGATGTTACCAAAAGGACATTGTTGTAAGGTGTAATTTATACATAAAATTAGTGTCACTAGTGTTATTTTTTAAACACCAAATTCAACAAATTTTTTGTTGTGCGATATTTATGTTATATCTATATTATAATTTATTTTGACTAATTAATAGCTTAAACAATTAAGTAAGTCATAATAATATATTTGTATATGTATTCATATTATTATATATTAACTAATTTGTCTTTTTTTAAATATAATTATGTATCTTGTCCTGTAATTGGTTGTATAACTGTTGGACAATAAAATCATTATTATTCTAGTAGTTTCAAAATCATTCAAACACAATCCTGATCATCTTAATTAATTTTATTTATTTTCTAGTGCCAATTCGATTTAAATTTATTATTTTTATGTTGTCAATAATATACTTGCATTACAAGTACATGTTATTTTGAAAATTAATTATAAAAAAATTATTGTGATTTAATAATAAATAATATAAACGTTTACGACAACGCACTATCGTAATAAATTTGATCAATATTTGCACTGTATTTTGTATTATTTCATAACAAATGTTATTCTGAAAAATTGGTACAATTAAAATTTTCATAAATTCAGGATTTTATACAAAATTTATTCGATTCTTAAATGGCTATTTGCAGTAATTTGTTACCTAAAAATAAACATAATATTTCATATTTAAATCTATATAAATTATTGTGTTTTATTAATTCGAAAAAATTTAAAACATTCATACGTTTTATTTTCATAAATTCTGTGTGATATTTTCAGCATTTTCGCACATTATTCAATATTTTAAATTATATAAAGCCAGTATCATTTTGTAAGTACTGACGACAATAATATTTTTATTTAAATCAACTTTAAAAATTCTCGTTTAAAATTAGTTCATAATTTTCTTCAAATACCTATTTAAGTTTATGTTCTTTATAGATTAAAATCTAAAGTACAACATTTCATTTTTGTAAAATTAATTATTTACATAAGCTTGAATTAAAAAAAATAATATTTTGCATACACGAGTACATATTAAGTTTTATTAAACATTGAAAAAAAATATTTAAAAGAAAAATATTGTCTTCTGTTTTACAAAACTAGTGAAACATGATAATATACACAAAGTTCAGGTTATATAAAAATCTATAATTTACAAAATGTATATAACTAAAAGATTAAATTACAACAGTATAAAATATCAAATATATATATATATATATATATATATATATATATATATATAAATATATATATATATATATATATATATATATATATGCTTTAATTTTATTTTAAAGTTGGAATTCTAGTTCTATGTAATATTCTCTACAGAATTTTATGTAATACTATGCATAAATATATTATTGTTCATTCTTTTCTGTAATTATGTTAGATTAGAAAAAACTAATTAAGTTTTTAATTAGAAAATACTGTAAACTAGTTATTTTATTATTCTGTAAATACATTTTTTTTACTGATTTTTTCATACGAATTATGATAAAATAAATTAAAAACCTAATTCAATGTTTCTAGTGTAAAAATTAAAAAAAAAACGTATTCTTATTATATCTCGTACCACAAGCATGAATTTTTTGGGTGTTTTAATTCATTTGTTTAGTCCTGCTCTTATGACAGTTACGTTATTTTAAAACCGGTATTAGTTAAAACCAATTTTATAACCAAGCTCGTGGTACCAGCCTTTATTACGTTCTGTAGTCGTAGTGCTAAACAGAAAAATATAAAATAGCTAATTTCATTTAATTGAAATAAGATAATCAAATTTTAAAAAATTTGTCTATTTCATTTGATAATATTTACAATAATATTAGTTATTTCAGCTACATAGAAATTAGTTGAAATCAAATCAGTATTTTAAACAAAGTTTAGATAAGTTATCTAAACCTTTGGATAAATTAACAAACAAGACTAGATAAATGTACGATAAACTAGACAAAATATCTAATTACATTAGAAGAATATACCAAAAGCAATCATCTACTTTTGAATTAGATGTTTCATCGAATATTTTAGATATAAGAACAAAGTATTAGAAAAATCATCTAATAGTATATTATGTTACGACGAGTAGAAAGCAATGATTATTATGTTGAGCTCCAGATATTTGTGGTCAAAGCAAAGCCGAGGTCAAGCAATTCGATCTTTCTATTCCGAGTGATATATTCGATATTTTCTTCAAGTGTTCCAAACGAAACTTAAACTAAAAATAAATAAAAATACATGCCAAGTTATATATATATATATATATATATATATATATATATATATATATGTTACGTGATTTGTTAGAATTAATCTTTCTTTGGTCGAATATACAATTTCTGGCCATCCTGGGCGGTATACATTGCATTTCTTATATTTCTTCACACAGTTTCAATAATCAAATTCAAATGCAAGCGAAAATAAACACTGCAATTGTCAATTAACTTGACTTAATAATTTTTAATGTAGCCGTTGGAGATGTCAAATTTCTCACCACTTTGGACCGGTGCATATTGCATTTCTTGAATTTTTTCCTACATTTTCAATAATCAAATTAAAATTCAAGCGAAACTAAAGAATGCAATTGTCAATTAACTTAAAGTCATAGTGTTTTCATTATTTTTTGGATGTTGTCACCAGTGGTGTATATAATAACTAACTGCTATATAATAATATTATTATTGTACTAGTAACATAATGATCTTTTTCTATATAGGCAATATCGTAACGTAATATTAATATTATGATACGCTTGAAGAAAAAGTATTTTTCTGTGTAATATGACTAACTCTTGTGGTTCAATATTGTTAAATTCTGTAATCATGCAATTCTTTGTACAATAATTTTGAATTGTTTTCGTTAAATCTTATAGGTATGGTAACAACGATATAAATTGGGATAAGAGTATACAAATTTTTGTACATAAATCAAGATTACAATAACAACAACTTATTAAATGTTAAAAAATAAAACAACAAACTTCAAGATAAAAACAATTATTAACTTTCACAACATATAGTCGTAACAAAAAACTCATTATTTACTTTGTTATAATCTGTAATTTTTTCATGACTGAAATTTCTTATCAAGTATATAATATGGAAAGTATTATATTTCATATATAATATAAATTTTATCAAGTAAATCATTTGGCTACTAGGGGTGGGGATGGGTTAATAACCCTTGCCTGTTGTTGCAAGAGAGTATATGTAAGGTTAAACTGCAAAATATCGAGCTCTCTCTACATGTTAATTAAGTTGTGCACAATCTTGAATATATTATACTCCACCTTCTCCCCCCTAGCCCCCCCGCACCCTTCTTACAATTCACTACCCACTCTCTTTACTCACCATCACCTTTGCTACGGGGGTTGTGCTGATAAAACTTGAAAATATTTTACAGTTTTCTGCATGGTACAGACAAATTAATTAAGAAACGAAGTATCTACATAGACTTACAGCGTGAGATATAGGATATTTCAAAGTTAGGTTAGGTTAAGTTAGGTAACATTACATTCTTGCTTGTAAAATTGTTTAGGTTTTCGAATATACTTTCAGGTATATACTAACTGAATTTATCCATAAAGTTATTAGTCAAAATACTTTTAAGGCTAACATGATATACCTACCAAAGAAAACCAGACAAAATTTGTAATAAAGTAAAATAATGATTTGCAGGAGTTCTTACGTACATCAGTAACATTATCAAAAACAATCTTCTAATTGTCAATAAAAACTGATATTAATGCTATTAAAAAATTACAAAATATGTGGATAGTAAAAATATTTAAAACACTATCTATAAATATTACACTAAAAGAAAATATCAAAAAAAAAAAACTACACTTGTTTGTGTTACCAAAAGTTTTTGATGCTATAGTAAAATGTACATAAAAATAGTGTCATTTTTTACACAGAAACATTTACGAAAAGAACAATGTTACATTTTTAACACCAAATCCAAGAGATTTTTTACTGAAAGAAATATTACAGAAAATTTGACAAAAATAAAACGGCTTTAGGTTGTAGTCCTGTATTAATATTTATTAATAATCTACATACTCCACGTACTCACCGTACATCTTTATCAGGAAAAATTATACAAATGACATTAACAGTAAATAGACTAGCTAACAAAATAAGTAATTAGATCATAAAATTTATAAAATTATCTTTTTCTTTATTGTAAATGTCATTTGTATCATTTTTCCGGTCGATTATTAAAAAATATTAATACAGAAGTACAACCTAAAAGCGTTTTATTTTAATATAATGAGTTGAAAGAGTTTTTACTGTGTTAATTTGCATAGAAATAATTGAAACGTTTATTTTTTTCAATAATTTGTCTTTGTTAAATGGTGGTTGTAGATACGTAATAATCCGAAAGTATATGAAGCCATACATTCATGTAATTTTACTTGTTTTGTAAATGTAATTTTTCATAAAAAAAATGTAATATTACGTAAATTATCACAGTAAAATTACAAAATGTTGATATTTTTAATATTAAAAATTATGTAAAATTATATAAATTAAGATATATTTTTTACAAAACAATT
The DNA here is from genome assembly GCA_963966155.1 of Clivina fossor. Taxonomy (NCBI): domain Eukaryota; kingdom Metazoa; phylum Arthropoda; class Insecta; order Coleoptera; family Carabidae; genus Clivina; species Clivina fossor. The sequence continues at coordinate 26,095,190 of OZ014550.1, forward strand.
TTAAAGCAAGTGACAATAAAATTCTACTTTTAATTTTATAAAAATTGCTTCTTGAGAAAATATCTCGCCACATGTTGACAATAAAAAACCATTTCTTCGCGTCTCAATAAATTTTTTCGCAAACATCCTTTTTGATTCCGTCCGACAATTTTCGTCTGAGAAGTTGTTGGCCATGTCTGTAAGAATGATGAAGGGCTAGCAGCGCGAGGGGGGAATGGGGGGAAAGTGTAGAAAACTGTGACAAAAGAAGAACGAGGACAAGAAAATGGACGACGATTTAATTAATGTTTGGAGGAAAACGAAGACGACAAAGATCGAAAAGTTATTTCATTCGTTTTGTTTTATTCATTTGGTGAAAACTCAACGACGAATGATTAATAAATAAACTAGTTGGAATGCTAAAAAGTTTTCGGGCGAAGTTTTGAACATGTTGGTGCTGCGCTGGCTGGCCTGGCTGTGCGATCATGATTATTCATAATAATATTTAATTACGTTACTACAATTTATTATTGTTTTATTATTTTTGGTGTTTCGCTGTAATTTATCACCCCTCCGAGCTTGTTTTGCGAAATTAATGAAGTTAGTGCAGTGCCCTGTATAATGGAAGTGTGTTTTTTATACGATAATCTAACAGAGATAGAGCAGAGATTTTATTCAAAATAATTGCTGATTTTGAGTGCTTTTTCATTATCTATTATTCATTGTGTATACACTTTTTTTTAACAGGCAGCCGAAGGCCAGTAGTAGCGGGTTGGACTTGGACCCCAAAGTTCTCTAATTTGTGTCGCGCTCACACCAAAATTTATATAAAAATATTATTTCTGATATTAAAACCTTGTATCACTGAACTAATATCGGTTGCGTTTGAGTGGTTCGAAATCCACTCTGAGTTCTAGGCTTGACTGTACGTCCCTTGTTTAGCTGTGGCCTGACGGCTCGCACTATTGACAATGAAACTAAAAATTGTCAAGACTTTGAAAATAAGCGGTAATTGATAAATACATTTTCTTGTAAATGTACACAAATTTTTTTTAGATATATATTTATCTATTCTTGTCCGTTGATTTATCTTGCAGTTTTAGTATAGTTGATAGTCGAATTTTTAACATTGTAAATTTTTAAATCCATGTTGTAGTCTATTTATCTGAATTTTATTTGAAATAACAGTTTGATTTCATGTAATATGTATGTAGATGAAACAAATTATTGTTATAGAAAGTGCCATCTAATCATCTAAAATTTAAACATCTAACTCGAATTAGATGAAATAGCTCTTTTATTGTTTTCTGTGAACGAATATAAAAGAATAAAATAGGTATAGGTACATTCTTTCCAAAACCATTCCATCGTATCGTAAACCAAATTTAATATCATATCTCCCTTTCCACGTAAAAATATTGCTATTCTTTATCTTTGAAACAGCCAGCTGATATCAGCTCCCACGCTAATAAAACAAAAACAAGCGTTTGTGTGACAATTTTAATTGTGTGTAGCCCCCAAGACCGTGTACAGCTGCATATACATATACAAAGCAGAGAGCGCAAAATGTCCATGTAACCCTAAAAGTTTCAAGTCCTTACAACAATTCCCTACGTGTATAAACAGCGTGATCATAAAAAATACGCGATGCTCAGCGAAGAAAAACTACCATTTATGCCTCGTCTACAAAAAGGAAATGAACGCGCGCGCGGTGTGCTTTGCCACGAAAAAACGCAAGAAATTGAGGAGAAAGATCTGCTGGTGATCTATTCACATTCATAACATTACACCGATACCCTTCTTACTGTTGCTTTATACAGGGTGATTCAGGACTAGTGTAACAAACTTTAACAGCTTATTCCTGAGGTCATTTTTAGCCAAAAACGTCATATGAACATAGGTCCTATCCCTTCTAGTTACCAAAATACAAGAGGTTGAAGTTCTATAAATAACACGATATTTTCTAATTTCTAATTTCTTCTTCTAATTTCTAATTTCTAGTGTAACAAACTTTAACAGCTTATTCCTGAGGTTATTTTGAGCCAAAAATGTCATATAAACATAGGTCCTATTCATTCTAGTTACCAAAATACAAGAGGTTGAAGTTCTATAAATAACACGAAATTTTCTAATTTTTGTAATCAAGATACTTTCGGAAAACAAGAGTGTTATTGAAAAGTCATACTTTATTTGTCATTACCTTACATAATCCATAAATAAAAATCATATCTGCATATTCAGCAGTACTATAACCATCCATTATGAAGCAAAAATACAATCAAAAGTATAACAATTTTTAATTAAGACAAATAAGGTATGACTTTTCAATAAAACTCTTGTTTTCCGAATGTATCTTGATTACAAAAATTAGAAAATTTCGTGTTATTTATAGAACTTCAACCTCTTGTATTTTGGTAACTAGAAGGAATAGGACCTATGTTCATATGACATTTTTGGCTCAAAATGACCTCAGGTATAAGCTGTTAAAGTTTGTTACATTAGTCCTGAATCACCCTGTATAACATCTACAGTAGATTTATAAAATATTACTTATATTACACACAATTACGTCATGTACTCAAAAGAAGAAATTAGTTTCTGCCAAACATTCTTCTCCAGACAAACAACTTTTATTTCAATCAAATTTCTGATACCTCTCATGCATTCTTTTTATTCATACCAGTTGGAAATATTTTCTCACGCAAAACACTTCTAATTATGTCAATCTATCTATTATACTCATTATTAGAGAGACATCTATGCGTAGTCGTATACCTTCAATATCACTCACGTATATTGTTTTTACCCAAAATAGCCGAACCATTTTAATTGACTTAGACCAGTTTTTGTAAAAAATATTTTTTCCAATTTTGTACTCTTCGTACACCAATTTATTTCGGACTCGATTGCTTTTTTAATAAGTCATGTAGTAGATACATTAAAGTGTTTAGTATAAAATAAATAAACTATAGTATTCTTTAGCTGAGATTGTAATTAAGCAATAATATTCTATTAACATGCAGTCCAGAACAGTTCCTGAACAGTATTACGACATACATATTACAATGACGTATATCGTTTACAATCAATAATTTCATATTGCGTAATCATAATCTTTGCTGAAAAATATTATACTATTATTGTGCTGGTTGAACTTAAAATAAAAAAAAAAAACTATTTGGATTTTTCAAAACTTCAAAAAAATATGAAATAATTAAGATTTTAAAATTATATTCATTATCAGTAGAAAATTTCAACATTAATTAATATTAGAAATATTTATAGAAGACTGGTATCGGTTCGATAATACTCATATCCGTCTCTTAAAGTGAATGAACCTAAAACCTGGTTACCGTGTTTCGAGATAAATAGATAGCGAATCCAGAAGAGGTACCACCACCAAAACTGTTCTCTGTTTTTGGCGCGCTGTAAGAGGGGTAGGCAGGAAGTGGCATGGTATGGCCTTATCTTATTGTATAAGCAATGGCATCGTAAACGCGATGGGAACGTAGCAGAACCAGGTGGAACACACTTATTTCACAAAACGCGTTTTTCTCTGAACTGAAGGCGAAAGGCGGCGCGGAGCGGCGTGCCGCAGCGCAACAGAAAACATATCATTTTGCTTCTGTGCTTTTGCTGTTTTCCATCTAAATATATGTGTTATGCTGGTATATATGGTATACGCGTAACCTGAGCTAAGGTAGGTATCTAATCAGCGCGAGATAAAAAGTTCACGATATTACAGAAAAATTCCTTGTTGTTTAGCTAACGTTTGCTAAGGGCCGATAGTTTGACTAGCAACTGTTTTATTTAATGAATAATTATATTATGTGTATATGAATTAGAGAAACTGATTATATATTATAACTACAATCATCTGATATAAATTTACGTTCTATTCTGTAAAAAAATGTTAAGATTAACAACACATTAAAACAAAAAATTCAAAATTAGGTAATTAAAATGTTTATTATGTAAGGAAGTTATTGTTCGAACACTTTACAAAATCGAAGAATATTTGTTTTAACAAGTCGTTAATTTTAATAGTTTTGTTTCATATGACGTTTCATTTTAAGTTCAAATGTTTACTTTAAATAATTGATTAGTTTCTCATTCGTCCACTATATATTTTTTACTAAAATTGAAATGAATGAATTAAAAATCATTAAAATGTACATGAATTGATTACAAATATATATTTCAGTCAGCGAATTGTTGGAGCAAACCTTATGCGTGTGTTAGTAAAAGTGTAGATTTAAAGTAGGCTGTTTTTCAAATTACCCCAGCGAATAGGCTTTCGGTAAAATGGAATCAAGCATGTGCTTTCAGTCTTTTTCAAGTAAACGATATTCTACTTTAGGTTCACCTTTCTTCCTCTTTACCTGAGCGCCCAGTCCATATATACGAACTTGCTTCACTTGCTACCTCTTTCTTTACTCTTACTTTAAGCGATTTGAGCAAAATTGTAAAAAAACTCTATTATTTCATTTGTTTCAATGCACCACTTTCACCTTCATTTTATAACGTTAGTTTTTCGGTTTTTTTTTTCGTTTTTTTTTTTGTAAAAAATCATTTTCTTTAAGAATTTAATGAAAAATATATATTTATTCGTAATAAAAAATCTTTCAGAACTAATTACATTAAAATAAAACGGCTTCAGGTTATAGACGTACGTTGAGTTCGTCAATTATTAATAAATATTAATGAACTATAACCTAAAGACGTTTAATTTTAATATTTATTCGTATTTATTGTATTTAAGATTTCAATATATATATTTAAATTTCATTTACATTTCATAAAAATATTGGTCTGTATTTTAAAATTATTGATTAAGCATTTTAAAATAGTTTATTTTAAATTTTATATAATGAAACATAATAAAAATTATTAAAAAGAGAAAAATTACATATTTGATGAAAAACAAAAGCAAAAAATTATTTTGAAATGAATGATTAAAGCACTTTTTTACAAAAAGTGAGGTGAGAATACTGGCCATAATATTTTATTATTTTGACATGATGAAGATTTAAATTAAAAATCATTGAGGTACCAGTAAAACATGCTATCACACCATATACCGAAAAGAGTGTGGCACAAACTGTTTCCACTATGCCGAAATTAATTTACTTCAAACAAATGTCTTTTGTTTGATATTAATATAACGAAATATATTGAAAAATTATCCTAAAATGTTATTACAATATTTTTTTTGTTTGCATTCTAAGGAAGATATGTTATAAGAAAAATAAATAAAAGTTACCAAAACAACAATAATTCACAATCAAATCATATGTGTGGTTTTGAATGTCAAGAATAATTATGCAAATAAGTTCGTTAATAATGTTATAAATTTTATAATTAAAAATTATGATAGTTGTAAATAAAATGTGTTAAAAGTTGCGAGTTTTTAATGTATTTAAATTACGGTTGTTATAAAATGCAATTCTTTATGTAAAAATGTAACGTATAGTTCCAACTAATATAATAAATCATACCATGTAAGACCGTTTTTTTTTTCTTTTAATTATTCATACAATTTTTTATGTTGAATTATTTATGAAATGAATGTATTATAATGCATAATATACCTACATGATTTCAATCATTGTAATAATATACAGGAATATAAAATAAAGCAGATGGATTACTTTTGAACGAAAAATATATGTTTATTTTATAAATTACGTTAAGAATACGTTGTTGCTTTGTATAAATAAAATAATTATATTTAAATATTAAAAGTCTTCAAACACAAATATTGATTTGAATGCATTTTATTTTCAATGAGTGCACTTTAAAATATTAAAAATATATTCAGTATATCGATAGGTAATTTTATATTATGTACGTTTTTGTTAATTATAACCTACAAATTAAACAGTAATTTTAAAAATGGCAAAATAAAATTAATGTAATACAGTAAAAAATCTTTCAGAACTTATTACATAAAATAAAACGGTTTTAGGTATAAGTTCTGCATAAATATTTATTACTAATCGACGTTTTGATGAACTCAACGTCCGTCTGCATCAGGAAAACTGACACAAAAAATCTATTATCAGTTTTCCTGATGAAAACAAACGTTGAGTTCGTCGAAATGTCGATTATTAATAAATATTTGTACAAAACTTAAACCTAAAGCCTCTTTATTTTAGAATTAATATATCGTATGAATAGTTCAGTTACTTTAAAATAGATGTCTAAATTAATTTCAAGATTTTTATTGATATGGAAATTTTACGAGATAAAAAATATTTAACACTATCTCATTTGAGATACACCAGAAATAGTGTGAACATTATACTTGTTGGTGTTACCAAAAATACACTAAATTAAAGTAATATTAACACTTTCTGATATTATTATAAAGTGTAATTTGTAGACAGAATTACTGTCATTTTTTACAAGTTTACACAAAGAATAGTATTAAAAAAAATTTTGCACTGTGTACAATAATATTGCATACATACATACATACAAAATCACGCCATGTACCCAAAAGAACGTGATACAAACTTGTTTCATTATCTCAAAATTAATTTTATCCAGACAAGCAATTCTAACTTCATCCACATTCATAATATTTCACAAACATCTTCATAGAAATAATAATAGTAAAATCATTATGCTTATTACTACTGCAAGTGTTACTGCTAAAATTGCAGTCCGAATAAAGATTAAGATTCTTATTTGTTACAATAAATCCTTCTTTTTTAATATGAAAAACTAACATACTATTATTTATGAAATGAAAAGTAATTATTGAGTGTATAATTCTTTATATTATTTATTTTGTTTCTGATATTAAAATGTAACCATTTTTTGATTGAAAATGTATCTATATTTTGCACTGACATTTGTAGATACTTTTTTAAATTAATCAACCGTACACTGACAAAATCTATGTAATATTACATAAACCGTCTGTATAACAATACATAGGTCGTTTGTGTAAAATAAAGTGTTTCTAAGAAAAAGTTTAATTTACACAAACGATCTATGTAATTTTTACATAGACGGTTTATGTAAAATTATATGGATTTTTTTCAGTGCAGTTATAAATCTAATATAAAAATTCATATTTAAATTGTGACATTTAAATCTTCTTTTTTATTTTTGTTCTAGAATTATAACCTAGTTTTAAATGCCATCGTATAATCGGCATGCAATAAAAACTACCAACATTAAAACAAAAATAACTAGAAATTAACTATCCAAAAGATAAATGTCAGTTTTGAAGGAACAGAAAGGGAGAGAGAGAGAGAGAGAGAAAGAGAGAAAAACCGATTTTAATTCGACGTGTAATTTTTTTGATTCTCGAGTGAAACTTCCGCAGTTGAAAATCTCTTTCGGGGCGCGATTTGCTCATTTGACAAGTGAGTTCGAATTTTTTCACAGTAACACCGTACCGCCACCAAACTAACCCCCACAATGATAAGAAAGTTTCGTGTGGTGGAATTTTGTTCGACGAGACTAGCGGACGTTGTCGTTGCCAACTGATAACAACAGAAAGAACTAGAATAAGCTGTAAGAAGAAGAAGAAGAAGAAGAAGAAGAAGAAGAAAAGTTGAACATGCCACCACCGCCACAGCTACCTCGAGAAAGCTCAACTTATATACGGAACGTAATGTAATGTAACGTACAATCTAGCTTGCAGTAGACACAGGCCACAACGAAAACGAGTATAGCCTGAAAGAATCTACCATCGGAGACATTGGCTATTATTTGTCAAAGTAAGCGATGAAACTACCCTCCACCTCCACCCCTGTACACAATACGCACTAGATGTAAAAACCGATTGGTCCTTCCTCGTCAAAAATCGAAACTATTTTTTATTTATTTCTTTTCCCTATTTATTATGTACACTACAAAATTTGTTGTAATTTTTATACGAAACATTTTGGTAATTGAGAAATATTTTTTTTAGCAATATAACTTTTAGTTGTCATAAAATCGGTCCTTGGTCACTAAAATGTCAAACTAATTACTAACGATTTTTAAAATTTAAAAATTCCAAATAAGAGTAAATTATTATTTATGTGTTGTGAAATAAAATTGACAATTTTAAATTCAATTTATTCATTTAATGTTTCAGTTTTTATATTTTAAATATCCATTTCATAATCGCAAGTGAGTCAAGCGACGATTTTATAAACAATTACAGGTAACAGTTCAACATTTTTAGATGATTTGTCGTTACAATAAACTAATTTTAAATTATTAATTAATTAAATATTTTTGGCGTAGAAAATTGTTTAAAGTGAATTTTTAAGTGCATTAATCGCCGTATATATTTATTTCGAAGAACTAATGAATCATTAGTATTTTTTAGATAAAGAGTCAATACTTTTCTTTATCTAAAAAATACTAATGATTCATTACTTTTTCGAAATAAATATATACCGCGATTAATGCACTTAAAAATTCACTTTAAATAATTTTAAATTAGTTACAAAGTTTATTGTAACGAAAAATAATCTAGAAATGTTAGACTGATACCGGGTGAAAAAACTTAACATATTTAGTATAGACGATCTTATAGTCTACACCATGAGAATATGGCATTACGTAATAGTAAGTGTACATTTCCGTACGATATACGTAACTATTCTGTTTTTCTTAACACTAAGCTGACAAACTCATACATAATGTGAAGTATGCCTGAGTTTTATCCATAAAATATTTTTGCAGCTTATTTATAGTACATTTACAATGCTTCATTTTAATCAACCTTTCTCCTAGTTAAATAAGTTGAAAGATATAACATTGCCGAGCGGTTTAAAATGTGCAGCTGACACCGCTCGTACTTGTGCGGACCCGGGTTCGAGTCTTGCTTGGGGCATGGATGTATGAAATGTCTTTGTATCGTCCAAATGATTTAAAATGCCGAATCAATTTGTGGAACTGTTATCATGTAATCGTATAACAATAATTATATATAGCATCTATACTGATTTAATTTGTTATTAAATATTGATTAAATTTTTAAATTTTTAATTAATTAAACTGTATAATCTTATTAGTTAATGATTTAGATAGAACATACTTATTTTTTTTATAAATATAAATTCAAACGAAAAATATAAAACGCTCAAGCACTTAAAAGGCATTTGCAAATAAATCGTTTAAAAAAACCACATCAATAAATATTCCTTTTAATCGAGCAAATAAAAATGAAGCTTTTGCAAGGTCTGACTCAGTCCGTCCCGTCCCGTCCCGTTCCGTTCCGTTCCGTTTCGGTTCAGCCCCCGTACCGGTCTGGAAAAAGAGAGCGAAAAAAAATTGGGCGATTTTCTATTCAGTGCACTGGACATAATTTGTCAAGTTGGAGGCGTCAGATGGGTTCTCGTTTCGTTGCGGGCACTGTAGCCGGCCGGGCAGCATGATACAAAAACCGATCGATCTAAATTCCGGCACGCGAAGGGGGTTAAAACTACCCCTATCGGCCGTGCGTGACCAAGATATGCCGCGTCATCAATTTTGCTTGTGTGACCAACACAGCACTAGCGCACCAACACCGGCACACCATCGCCAGCATACTTTTGCAATTTCCAATATTGTCTTTTGCCCGACATCCAGGCAGCCAGTCTCGCTAAAGTAAGAAGTTTTTTTGAGAAGAACTCAAAACGGAACACTGAGGGATTCCACTCTTAAATCGGTGATGTTATTAGTTTTCCAGCGATCAAAGTTTGCCGGTTATAGAGCAATGGATGACCGGTCAGGCGTGCTCGCCTCGCCTCGCCTCGCCTCACCTCGCTACGCCGCGCCTCGTTGCGCCTCGCCTCATCACTATGGTATACCTTTTCCATTGCCCCCGAAACGAAAATTGTGACAAGATGAAGAAATATTTTTTTATGAATTTTATGAATGTACCTTTTGCTTCTCTGATAACTTATAGATAGAGTTTTACTTTTCTATCCGGACTTGTCTTTCGCATGATATATTACAACTTATATTATAAATTTTTTGATTTATAGAATGGATTTTTAATATTTGCTGAAATATTGCTCAAGAAAATTTATGTAAAACTATCAATATTTACTATATTTCATCAATAAAATTCTTATCCATGCTCCAAAGCTAGCAATATTTTATCTAAATTATATATAAGTTAATTTGTGTGGATAAAATGTTTGACGGAAAATAATTTCAGCACAGTGGAAAGAGTTTGTATTGCATCCTTTTGGGTACATGGCGTGATTGTGTATGTATACCGGATGTTTTATTTGGGCTCTACATTACATTGGAATAAAAAAAGGTTTTTAACTAGATTAATTGTTGAATTACTTAGGCCCAGTTGCATAAAACATCGATAAACGCTTTGTAACTTAACCAATTCGTTAACTTGCCAACTGACCAATTAATGAGACAGTTGATAATCTAGTTGCCTATTTAACTCACTTATTAAGCTAGCGATGCTTTGTACAACCGGGCCTTAAAGTGTCTATAAGAAAATTAAAAATTACTACTTTTAACTAAAAAATAACTATCAAAAGCTGGAATTTTCAACTCTGAATAGAACGTGAAATAGTTAACCAATATATATATATATATATATATACAGGGTGTTTCACAACTTAGAGCAAAAAATTAAAAGGTATATTCTGTACGACGTGCTGATCATGAAACAAAAAGAATTTTTTTAAAATTTGCAAAAAAAATTGCATCGTATTTCAAGCAAACATTTTTTTTGCCACTGGTCGATAGTTATTTTTAATAATTGTTTTCAAATCGTCTACAATGAAAGTAATTGTTTACGTAATATCTAATACTAATAAAATGTGTAATAGTTTAATTAATAATTTAATTTAATTTGATAGGTAGTGGGTAGGTAGTCTTTCGTCGACATTGCTGTTAATTATTATTATCTTTGCTGGTGCACTGTTCTCATTTTACAGTGAATAGCAGTGTAGTGTAGTTTTTGTTAAAATGGATGCATTTAGTAACAGTGAATTAGTGGACATGATGTCAATTTATGGCGAAGCACGGCAAAATTCGTTATTGGCACGACGTCTGTATGCTGAACGTTATCCTTTACGCCGATTACCCACTCCCCGTTCGTTTGTGAGGATAGTCCAGCGCCTTCGAGACACAGGATATGTGCAACCTAATCGTGGGAGAGGTGGTGGCCGCCAGCATCAACACGACAATATGGTTAATGATATCTTAGATGCTGTACATGCTGAACCAACTATTAGTACCCGAAGAGCGTCTCAACAATTAGGAGTATCACATAGTTCAGTATGGCGAATTTTAAGAGATCAAAACTACCACCCATTCCATTTTCAACGGGTACAGGGGCTAACAGAACCTGACTATCAGTTTAGAGTACGATTTTGCAACTGGCTTTTACAAAAACACACTGAAAATCCGAATTTCCCCTCGTACATCATATTTTCTGATGAGGCTACTTTTACGAGGGAGGGAGTTCATAACTATCATAACTCTCATTATTGGAGTCAAGTAAATCCACACGTTGTTGTACGGGGCAGTTTTCAGCATCGTTTTTCGATAAATGTTTGGGCAGGTATTGTTAATGGAATATTACTTGGGCCGTACATTCTACCAAATAGGATGACTGGAGCTAATTATTTATTATTTTTACAAAATACTTTGCCAGAACTACTTGAAAATGTGTCTTTAAATGTGCGTCAGCAGACATGGTTTCAGCACGATGGTGCGCCATCACACTATGCTCTAAATGTAAGAGAACATTTAAATCAAGTATTTGAGGACAGGTGGATTGGTCGCGGTGGACCTGTAGCTTGGCCTGCTAGATCCCCTGACCTAAATCCGCTGGATTTTTATTTTTGGGGTCATTTTAAATCCCTCGTCTACGACAACCAAAATGCGCCGGAAAACGAAGAAGAACTTAGGCAGAGAATAGAAAATTCAGCAGAAATAATACGAGAACAAAATTCGTGTCAAGACTGTACTAGGTCATTAATTCAACGTGCTGCAATGTGTGTAGGGATGAATGGTGCAAATTTTGAACAGTATTTGTAGTTTTGCGCTTCAGGTATGTTATTTCCCAAATTATCTTGATATTAAATAATACAATGCATTAATATTATAAATTATTTTGTATTCAAAGCAATTATTGTCTCTAAATAAAACTAACATTACATAATGTTTCTTTGATAATTAATTTCATTTAATATTTCTTTCTATGACGTATGCTACTCCAGTGGTTCAAAAAATGTCTATTTCAAGTAAACTACCCTTAACTTTGCGAATTTTAAAAAAATTCTTTTTGTTTCATGATCAGCACGTCATACAGAATATACCCTTTAATTTTTTGCTCTAAGTTGTGAAACACCCTGTATATATATATATACACCAATACCTCACTTGCGTCATGGTTACGTTCCAAAAAAACACGACGCAAATTGAAACGACGCAATGTGAATTATGATTTTCTATAGCAAACCATGTAAAGATCGAAGATAGGTTCCAAGGTTACAAAAATACTACTTTTTAAAAAGAAAATTGAACAAAGTAAACATTTAAAAAACAAAAATAATATAAAATTTTATTTTATTCAATTTAATAAGAGATAATGAAAATACAAAACGTAGATAATCACAAATTATATTTTGTTTCTTAAATGATTATTCTTAATTTGAAATTCCCGCAACACCTGTTTGCATTATTTTGTATCTCTTAAATGAGGCTTCACCTTATTGCCAATTCACAAAATGTGTCCCTAGTTTCGATCTGTTTAGGGATATTCATTCGAACAAGTGAGATTTACTCTTTTGATGGCATGGCGCAATTAGAAAAAAAAAGAAAATTTCAAAAAATTAAAAAAAAAAATTAAAGACTCGAACCCAAAACAACGCAACTTCGAAAATCCAGGGTGTAACAGAATAACTATTCCTAATTTTCAGAAATGATAGAGGGCACATAAAGAAACATTTTTTATTAATAGACTAGTGTCCGGAAATTTTTTTTTTTTTCGGAAGTCGATTGTAAAAAACACAACTTTATGTTATAACCCGAGAATTAACGGAGATTTATAATATCCGTTAAGACTATTTCATTCTACTCAAAAAAGTGCCTTAAGAATGTGAAAATTATTTTCATCTAATTTAAAAAACCATCGAGATATCGCCATTTATTAAAATACGGAAAAAGCGAACTTTTTGCCATAACTCGAAAACAAAAGACGATAGCTAATTTTTGTTTCCATAATTGAGTTTCTCTCAAAAAAAGCGATCGAGGATGCGCGGTCCATTTTTCCATATCTCTTATAGTTTCCGAGTTCCCCTATAAAAACGTCCAAATTTGCCCACCCTCTACATCGTTACAACTTGTGTATCGAAAATGGTGGTCGTAACTTCGAACAATTTTTATAAAGTTTAATGCACTATTATTTCTAATAAAATGTTCCTTAACTTAACTACTCTTTGACGTTGTTGTAATAATTAAAATTGTTTTTAACGATATCTAGTGTATCTTGACACCGAGAAATTTTCGGACATTAGTTTATTAATAAAAAATGTTTCTCTAAGTGCACTCTATCATTTCTGAAAATTAGGAATAGTTATTCTGTTACACCCTGTATATATGAAATTGTAGATAAATTAAAGATTTTCCAATATGATAGATTATTATGTACAATAATTTAATGTAAGTATTTAATAAATTAATGTATTTTTTAAATATGATAAACGGGCGTATTCTATATCGTTTCCGTTAAAAATAACAGTCTTTTAAAATAATAATTCTAAGATTCCGTAAGAAATCTTGCTGCTATATATAGCAAGATTTCTACGGAATCTCAAAATTATTATTTTAACGGACCGTTATTTTTAATGGAAACGATATAGAATATATCCGAAAATACCATATCATAAAATTGTAGCATATTTGCTTCAGATATTGACAATATCTACACCAGTTATTGAATGTTACTAAATGTATATTTATAACAAATATTTTATATAAAATTTAATGCGATAGTACATACATGAATTTTGTTAGAAAATAAAGTAAAAAATCAATTTCGAATACATGATTAAAAAAAAAAAACTAAAAGCGAAAAAAGTAATTTTGTGTTGAAAATAAACTTCACAAGTCATTTAAAAACATAATTTCGAGATGATTAAAAATTCAACTAAACTACAAACCCGCGAGAAAAAAAAGGTTAATATAAAATATTTTTGGCAAAAACTCGCCATATGCAAATTTGAGGCGAAAAACTTGTTCAACATTTTACAGTTTTCATATTTTGCAAAATTACCATATTATATGTACTGCATATGTAACTCATTAGCATATTTATGTAATATGCAAAAAAATGAAAACCTCTTCGCTCATTTAAAATTAATAAACATTCTAAAAGCTTTAATAATGCACCAGGGTTACTTTAATATCTATTTACAACAACAACAGCAACAACAAAACAAATAACTAACTTGCATTACTTAATAAATTATATTCTCATAAAAAAACATATTTAAATTTTAAATAAAAAAAAAATATTTATAAAATAAATTGTTTTGCATTGATTATTTTCAATTAAAACATCAATTTAATTTTATATAATTTATAAAGTGCAGTTCAGGCAAATTCTACAAGCAACAAAGTATATACAAAAGTTCTGAATCCATCTAGTGATGAAATTAAAAACTTTCGCAAGTGGTACACATTTATGTCATTCATTAGCACATGAATGTTTGTCAAGTGTTTGTCGCATTTTAATATATTATTAAAATTAATTTATTTTTAATATGTAATTATGGAAAGTGAATAATGAAAAAAGTCGAATAAACTGTTGTATTTACAATTAAAAGATACTCATTTTAATATGCAAATAATGCATTTCTAAACAAAATATATAGAAAATTAGTTTAAATATGAGAAAAAGAAAGTTCAAATTTACTATTCAATATAAAAAATGTTAACAATTACGGCCGGTTTCATAATAATAAATTACTAAAGTCGATTTTAAGCCGACAAAAATTGTTTTATTCGCAACAACAAATTATGCAATTTAAAGTTTGAAAAGTGTTTTTTTGTCGACTTAAAGTTGACTTTAATTAAAGTGCTTATTACGAAACCAACAATAATTTTCACATGCAACTTATTTATATGTTCTGTTATTTACTGTAAATGTCATTTGTATCAGTTTTCCTGATAAAGATGTACGTTGAGTACATTGATTATTAATAAATATTAATACAGAACTTAAACCTAAAGCCGTTTTATTTTAAAGTATTATTTGTTGATAATTTAAGTAAATCAATATGTATTTTCCGACAACGATAACGTTATTTGGCAAAAGAAAAAAATTGTTTCTAAACCAGAAATACTTAAACTTTTCAAACATAACCAAAGTGTATATCCGAGCTAACACCCGAAAGATATAAAAAAAAAATCTTCACAAGTGAAAAGTATATTGGAACATAAACTTGAATAGCCCAGTGCTAAAAAAATACTTCTCTTGATCGAGTCTATATCTGATTGTAAGCGTTTCCATGGCCAATGCGATATGCCCATAGCCTTCGATAGTGATATATACTATAGCAGCATCGGATTTTTTTTTTTATCTCCGATCAGATAAATGATCCAATTGGAATTACTTTGATATCTTTTCGCTATTCGTTTTAGTGGGCGGAAAACATTCAACTAACTTTTGGGGTTAGCCTTTTTTTTCTTTCGAGAGGTAATTTTGCTAACTATAGATGGGTACGGTAAAGTGGACAAATTTGTAGAATTTTATCAGTATGTGCCGTTTTATGTTGTTGTATTCTTTCTCTGCGTAGAATGTTGCATCAAATTTAAAACTCCTATTTTTGTATTTTAACTAAGAAATTTGAACATTTGTATGTAAAATAAATGAAAAACTTTCGATACATTTTTTTCAAAAATAATTTACATTAAATCAGTTTTATTTTTGTGCGGCAGTGTTAATGCACACATTACATACCTACACATATTCCATAATTATTGTATTAAAATAACATATATAATGCGTGCGGTAAAAGTAGACAGTTTTAATAACAAAAACGCTACGTGTTAAAATTACAGCGAATAAATTCTGTATAGGTCCAGATTTTTTTAGTATGCATATAAAATTAATCAATAAACGATATTAATAAATAATATGTATATTATTTATTAATTAATTATTTTTTATATTAATTTATAGTTTAGATTAACATCAAAGTAAATGTTTGTAATTATTCACATATTTAGTTCAGCTAATTAAAATTTATCAAAAAATAATAAATTATTTCATTTTTTTTTATAATTTTACGAATTGAATATGTAATATATAATTTGTAGATCAATATAACTACATACATGCAATTACACATAAGTAATTGGTTAAAATTTTAATAATTTTAAATCCCTGTTCAACAAGACTTCAAAATGGTTTATATATCATGTCATCAATAAATTATTAAAGAAATATCAACTTAACCAAAGCGAGAGCGAACGTCAACTGCACGATGCAACGCGGAAAAAATACAAATTTTACTAAAATTGTGACTTATACGAAAGTGGCAAGTGGTTGGCCGCAAATCCTTATCACTAGGTCTGTCACTAGGTTAATTCTAACAGATACAAAAATTACTTATTTTATTTTCGAAAATATAAAATCCAATGTGGAAATATTCTTATATGATGTTTGAAATGGGAATGAATAAATTAAAGTCTTGATTTTCATTTTTATTTGAGTTATGAAATTTGTGAATTTAATTTAATAGTTATTAAAAATTAATAATTTATAATTAATAATTCATTTAATAGTCATTTAATCGTCATTATCATCAATTTTCATAAAATAAATACGAGCAGAAATTAAGACTTCAATTTATTCAGTTCTATTTAATTCAAAAATTACTTACTTTCAGAAATATATATATCAGGTTACAGAAACCACATGGCCCAACACTGTCCTGTTACAGTACTATAGAGCTTATAGAACAATACAGACTAGTAGCATAAACCGATAGATTTCTATGTTAATAAAATTAATTTTTTTTTACAATTAGAAAAATTTCATGGCAAAATATGAAAATTATACATCATTGAATTCAGAATATTGTTATCATTTTGAAATTGCACCAAAAGTGCCTTAACATAAAGTATATTTATTACGTTATAATATTGGACACACTTGATTGAAATACACTTGACGTTGTAGTCATATTTGGTGCTGCCACCAGTGTTGTATATAGTAATTAACAGTTTTATAATAATGTACATTATTGTATAAGTAACAGAATGACCTCCTTCTACATAGGCAAGATAGTAACGTAATATCAATATTTTAATACGCTTAAAGTAAAAACTATGACCCGTATTCTCACTTCACTTTTTTGCGAAAAAGTGCTTTCATTATTAATTTCATAATAACTTTTTGCTTCTATCTTTCATCAAATATAAATAGTTTTTCTATTTTTGACGACTTTTATTATATTTGATATTATAAAATTTAAATAAAGTGTTTTAAAGTGCTTAATAAACAATTTTAACTAAAAGTCAGAAGTACTTTAAAAAAATCATTTTTATAAATGAGGTGAAAATACTGGCCATGTGTAATTAGATATTATATCTATTTAGTTTCCTAATAAATAAATAAACAAATATGCCTATTAGATATTTAAAAAAAAATGACTCGTTATTTTGCATTAATTTATAACAACGATATCCAATTATCTTCTTTTTTTTATCAATTTAGTCGAATTTAATTTGAAATTTAACGAACCGAAAAGCCCAGCCCAGTCACATTTGTATCTGTAGTTCCTTATCGGTACGGCCCGAAAAAAAATTAGATCAATTTCAATGTAATATATGTATCTGATTATTGGTTTTTGCATCAGATGGCATCAGAGGCAGGCAGCCAGGCAGGCAGCCAGGCAAACAGACAGAGGACCGCACACACAAACGGAAATGAAATTTATCTGTCTAATTGGTGGAAAGAAAATAAAAAAGGACGATCCCTATCGTAAATGAGAAATGATTATAAATGGCTGGCAATCTGATCATTCAATTTTGGAGGTTAATGTTTTTCGAAAGCATCCACCTCTATATGTATGTTTCTATTCGTTGAAAGAATTTATTTTGTTTGACGGTAATAAAAAAATTATTTATTAAAACCAAATTTCAAGAGCGTGCCGCTTCATACAAAGCCAGATAAAACAATTTTTAAAGTATTTTAATCAGAGATGAAATAACGTTATATATTATTCGTTTTCGTTACATAACATTATAAATAATATTTAAAAAAATAATGAAATAAATAATAAATAATAAAATTTAAAAAGTGAATTGTTATTGAATTTATAGAATTTGCTGGCTGATATGAAATAACTTTTTACGAAACGTTATCGGTTATTATAACGTTATTGAAATATCGTTATGTTATTGTATTAGAAATTATAGTTTAAGTAATCGTTATTATAACGTTACTGGGTATTGTTACGTTACGTTTTCCATACCTAATTTTAATATAATAACATAGTTAGTAACTTGTTTCTATGTACTGTTACTTACGGTAATGTCATTTGTATTAGTTTTTCTAACGAAGACGAGCGTTGAGTTTCGTCGAAACGTTGATTATAAATAAATTTCAATACAGAATTTGAACCTAAAGCAGTTTTATTTTAATATAATAAGATAGAAGACATATACGATCAATCGTGTTTATTTTCATTGATCTCTTTCAGAAACGAAGCATAGTATTTTAATACGATTTTATAAAATTTAAAAGCACTGTTTGCCACATTCTAAAAATTTCGTGTAGAGATTTAATAAACAAACTAAAAATAAAAATATTGTTCATTTCGTTTGTAATACGAGTACAACAGATTTCGACACATGTAGTAGGTACTGTGGAATTGGAATGATATTGAAACGTATGGAATTCATCTGCAGAAAATTGCATTTTCAAACTTGATCATATTGACAATATCGGCATTTGTGTATATATGAGAGTATGTGTGTGTGTGTGTGTGTGTGTGTGTGTGTGTATGTCAGTATGTGTCTGTAAGAGAGACACATGTTAAGTGACAATCGATCTGTTTGAAAATTGAAAATATTGCTATTTTCACATACATACATTGACATTAAATACGCTGTTACAGAGAAAACTTTACATGGTACAAAATTCGAAATAATACTACTTCTAAATTGTTATCTTCTACATAGAGCATGAGATTTCCTCTATAAATATTAAGCGTTAATTATATTATACTTTTTTTTCGGCTAGATTCATGCTAGGTTTCTAGTTCAATTTTGATTCAAGTTTTGTTCGATTTTCATACTTTTTCATGATCGATCATGTACTGTATTGTCCAGTGCGCCAACTTAAAAAAATAAAGTACTTAATTTGCCAGATATTTGACAAGTACAAGTAAGATTGGCACAATTGCGTGCGCATGCGTATAATATATTTAGTATCAATCTTGAATAGAAAAATACGGCAAGCTCTATAATTCTATACTAGAAAACTTACATAGATGTAAAAATCTGATTTATATTATACTAAAACCGATTATCGAAAATTGATTAAAAAAGCAAGTATGAATCTAGACGAAAAAAGTATAATATAATTCAAGTAGAAATAGACAAGACATTATTGTGCACATTTAGTCACAAAGTAACACATATGTAATGAAAAACAGAAATTTATCATAACGTTTAGTAGAAAATAAGTGTTACTTCATGACTATAAATGTGTCTAATAATAGAATAAAACGGCTTTAGGTTCTAGTTCTGTAAAAATTTATAAATAAATCAACGAATCTCATTTCCGCAGTAGTCATTTTTCTTTTAAATTATCATAGTAAAGATTACAAAATGCTGTAAATAACTACGTAAAATTACATAAATTAAAGTTACAATTTTTAATGTGTACCTGTATAGTAAAATTTTATTCTAGGTAGGTACTTTAAAACAAAATTTAATTTCAAAATTTTCCTTTGAAAATTTTATATGCTGTTGGTAATATTATTGAAAATGCATGAACAAATGTGTAACATAAAAATTTAGTGGATGCACTCATGTATAAGTGCGAATATATCTGGCCATACAGCACACACATACACCCCCAATAAAAATGACAAAAACTCAAAATTTTCGAAAATTACATATTCAAACATCTGCCTAGTACAACAAAGTGTGCAGACTGTATGATTAAACACAGACACGGTGCACAGCACACACATAGTGTTAAATTTAACAAAAGCTTTAGCAGTGTCCATCCCCCCCGTTAATATAAACGGGGTGGTTAACAGCCAGCCAGAGAGAGATTCGATACACAAATACACAAATATATGCAAAATCGTAAAATTATTCCGCCAGATGGCCACCCTATACATGTACACCGTTTCCACGGTCAAACTGAACGAGCCGAGCCAAAGCGTTGCGCTATGCCGACACACACACACACACAAAAATAAAAATAAAAAACAAGAAAAATTGAAATGGATTAAAGCAAAATGTTGGGTTTGGTTTGGTTTGGCTCGAGTCAGAATCGGAGTTGGTCATGGGTTTGGGAAGGGGGCTGGGCGTCGTTTTTTGTTTCAAAACGTCATCCTATTAAAGTATTAAAAAAATGCAAATCTCTAGACGGAGGAACAATGTTGATATATTGCTATTGTTTTATATACAGGCTGATTATTATAACAAAGGATTTCAAATATTTAACTCGATATTATTTTATGTGCTCTCACTCATATTTTTATTAAAATTATAACTAAATAACCTAGCTTTGCTCAGGCACTGCAGTACTTGCACTCTCATTATATTGTGTATTGTATGACTGAAAGTGTTTCGTGTGAGCGAATGTTTCCAAGTGGTAGAAATAGAAGAGCATGTATGAGAGAAACATCATAAATATGAATGAAGGAAAAGTTGCTTGTCTGGATAGAAATGTTTGGGGAAAATTTATTTCTACATAATGAAAAAAAGTGTGTGCCACATCCTTACGGGCACATGGCGTGATTGTATGTTTTCCTACATTATTTGATCTCCAAATCTCACATAAATAAGATTATTTTTTCCTGATTTTATCATTGTTGTTTTCCCATGCTAATCATTTCAAAAATGCATTTTTTCGTCATATTTATTTATAAAATATTGAAACACTATATCTGCAAAAACATAACTTAAAATATAAGATATGTCGCAGGAATATTAAATAGTCTATATTTTTATAAAATTACTAGTATTTTTAAAGATTTTTCTTCTTCGTTTGTCATTTTCTTCCTTGTAAACATAAAAATGCAAACTAATCTATTTAATAAACCTACACTGCATTAAGTCCACAGCAAAGTCTTCAAAAAATACTAGTAATTTTACAAAAGTACGAATTTATTCGATATTCCTGATGGTGCATGTACATTTTGAAGAATTTTAACAAAAATTCAATTTCAATTCTGTTAGAATATCGATTTGTTTGTAATTAATCATTAAAGTGTGTAAATACAATATCATATTCCCTACTAATTTAGAACTTATTTGTATGTTTTAGTTGTAATGTGATTAGTTCCAAACTACTAGCTTGTAAAAACACAATAAAAATTTAGTAAAAAACTTTAATAATTTCAAATTTTTGATTGCAATAAAACCAACAACAACTGATCAAAATAAAATCATGCAACTGGATTTTTTTTTTTCATAAGTTAGTAGTAATTTGATTCAGAATCACTAACTCAACACTAAAACATAACACTAATTAGATAATAAGTTTAAATGTGCCCTTTATTTCTGCCTAGTCAAACAAATAATTAACATTCAAATAACTTTTTTACTATAGATAGTATTTTTATAATTATATAATCGTTTTGTATAATAATATTTTGAAAGTGTTGTTTGAGCTAGAAGCTATTTCGGTATAATAAATATATGAATACACGCGTTAAGATAACCAACAATATTTTGTGTAAATACATAAATATACATGTCATTTTAGGTGGCGCGTGATGCATTGCTGATAAGAATAGCCTGGCTGTTATATTCCTCTTGTAAAAGCAAAATTCGTATCCAGTTTTCATAAAACTGATGGCTGGAAATTACATCCATAACATACGTGGAAAAAGAACAGAGGAACCCCGCTATTTGCTATGAGAATTTATGGCCGAAAAAATAAATTTTATTTGTTGCTCCATACGGGAGCTATGCGGTATAACTTGCTTCTGCTTGCTTCGGCTTCAGCTTGTGGTTACACCAGGTTTACATGAGTTCAAAAACGTTTTAGTTTTTTTGCCAGTTTAGTTTTTCGTTTGTTCTTCTTTTTTCCACCTCTGTTTTCGAGGTTATGTTAGAAAATTATGGTCAATATTTTTACCTCGTTTTATTAGAAGTGTTCCGCAACTGCTCTGATTTTACTAGTTGTTGCAGACAAATTTATTTCGCGGAAATTTAAGATTTAATTTTTCGCTCTTTCAATTTATTTTTCTGCCACGCTTCTTTTATTTTATTTTCTCTATAAGATATATGGACAGTATTAAGTTTGTAAGAATTATTATTAGTAATAATTTAATAGACGTATCAATTATTCAAAAACAAATAATTTACTTTATTAAACTAAAAGGCTTTATTTAGATTAAAGTATTGTATTAGTTTTTATTAAAATTCGACGTTTCGATTCATCATCAGGAAAATAAATACAAATAAACAAACGTTAGAAACCATTAATTTAGAAACTTTTTTTTAAATTATTAATTAAGGAAGACAGATTTTATTATCACACAGAAATACTTGTAGATAAAAAAATATATAATTGTCAACAGTTCTAAATTAAAAACTGTGACAATTTTTACTCTTCTATGTTAGATGAATCATCTAATTCAATAGTAGATGATTACATTTGTTGCATTCATGTAATATAATTAGACGCTTTATCTAATTTATTGTATAATTATCTATTCTTCTTCGTTGATTTAAATAATTTATCCTTGAAATACAAATTTGATGTCAACTAATGTGTAAGTATGTAGATAAAATAACTAATATTATTGATTTTTTTTTCTGTTTACCGACATAACATTCAAAGAATTAATAAATAACGTATTATAACTGATGATAACGAAATAGTTAGAAGTTGGTCAGTATCCTGTATAGCAATAAATAACATCAAAATTATTTTTGATAAATTATTAACATCTTAACTATTAATTATAAATAACTGTTCAAGCTTTCCATATTTCGTAAACAAAGCAAAGTACAGCAAAGCAAGACAGAAAAAAAAACTTTTAATAAAAATTTCTTTCGCACAAATAACAACAAGAAGAGAAGGCCAAACCTGTCAAAACTCCATTTCCATCTTGGAAAAGTGGAAGAGTGTAAAAAATTCTCTAATGGAAAATTATTAATGATTCTAAACTCGAGCTAAAACTCTCTAACCTAAAACAATTCCGTCCATAACGTGAAACAAAGCCCAGCCTACTTACTTTGAGCTGAGCAGCCGATGATTACGGCTGTCGAAAGATGTTGCCAACCTTTAGAATCTAAAATCCCTCTAACAATAATTCATCATTTTCTCTTTCGCGTACAAGAAAAATAAGATTGCCATCATTGGCGAAATAAAAGCATAGCATAACGTAGCATCGGGTTCATAGCCACCTTTCAATTCATTATTAAATTGGTTAGCGGGAATAAAAAAGTCCGGAGTGAAGCGAAAGACTGTTTCGCGTCGTTTTAGGGATGAAATAGCCCTCGGAATGATTTAAACACAGCCTTAGGATATAAATCAACGAGTGCTAGGCAAGATGGGAGCGAGCGTGGCGTCGGACGGGGATGTAGGGGGTGGGGGTGGGGGGTACGAAAGGAACGCGCGATACTTAATGAAAATACTTAGAAAACTGCTCCAGCTATTTTTGATGGAAACGAGCTACCTAGCGGAAAATTCTATCAAGGTGCATGGATGCTAGCTTCAATGATAAACTAAATGTGCCTATTACATGTGTGAGATAAACGATAATAATTATAATTGAGGGACTCAGAGAAAAATTACTTTAAGTTTTGAAAAAACATGCTACAAAGTTTAAAAACTCAATTCAAAATCTATAGGAACATAACCTGAAATTTCAGTTTCTTAAAATAAAAAGGCTTAGAATTAAGTTCTGTATGTATTTTATTTAAAAATCGACGTTTCGATATACTCGAAATACATAAATGACATAAATAATAAACAAACGGAACATATAATGAGTTCTGAAAGATTTTTTTCAGTTTCTTGTTTAAACTATTAAAGTTATTTCTTAGCTGATTTTACCTCCCCCTCTAGTATATTTTAACTTGTAGTTTCAAAAAAATGTCCTCAAAGTACTCAAATTTGTTACTTGGCCTAGGTTTCCTCTGAGCTCTTCAGTTCATTTATTAATTTAGACACAAAATATATGTGTATGGAAAAGTCTTAAATATACAAATAATATATTTGAATATTTACACAATACATGAAAATTATTATTTAATAGATACATATGAAGCTAATACCTTCAATACACCGTAAAATATAATGATCATTAAGCTACATTCACACTGCGGTTTCAGCAGTAACAGTATAGCTATTACTGCATCCTCACTCTATTGCTATTGCTAAAATCGCAGTCTGAATGTAGCATAATGATCAATAAATTTTGTTGTATGTCTCGAAGGTATTACGTTTAAAAAATTTAATATTGTTATTGTTTTCTAGAACATGTATTCGAAACCATTTTCAAGAATATAATTTGCTTTTTAATAAAAATAATATGATATTGTTTATATTTTTGATGGGACGTCACATAGTTAATGTCTTATGTCTTTTTTTTTTGTTATTGCAAAACTGTTAAGCTGAAATAAACTTGCGTTTTATTTTTCTCTATGAAGTTGATCCTCTTTGAAAGTTTAAGTTTGAAGTTACATGTTGTGAAAGTTACAAACTTATGTTTTAATATTTATATTGTAAACAAGGTTTTTGGGTCAAAACGAACAAAAAGTTACATGTTGTCTTTATACAGATAATGCTGTGTTTTCGACAATATATATATATATATATACATGAAAAACATTTTTGGTAGAAATATTCTCTAAAAATAAAAAAAAATAACATTCAATTTATTTTTTAAAATTTTTAATTCACGTAATTGAAATATTAGATTATTTTATAATATCATATAAATTTGTAATATATGTCAATATAGTACTTTCTCTAAAAATATACAAATTAAATACTTAATGCAAATTGTATATAAGATATTATTAATTATAACTTTGGATTACCTTTGAAATTGTGTAGCTTATTTTTAAAATTATTGTGAAAATTAAGCTTCGTTAACAATTTTAACTATGATTTTTGGTCAAAAATCGAAAAAAAATTTAAACATTTTAGCAAAAAATTAAATTTTTAGAAATGTACAATTTTCTATTAAAATACATAGATTTTAATATGCTGATTTACCTAACTCTAATAATTTCTAAGATATTAGTTTTAAAACTTGCAATTTTACATTATATTCATTAAAATTTACGATGTTTTATAACAAATTAAAATATGGTCTTAATGTGGCAAAAAGTAAAATAAAATAAAATAATTTCCCTTAAACCACAAACAATAATTAAAAAGAAACCATATATGTATTTCGAAAGCTAAGCTTTCATCATCATTAGTAAAAGATAAAGCTAAATTCCCAATCAATGATTTAAGGTTACACAAATACTCAACCTACCCAGTGGTCAAAAATCGCTGATCACTAATTTTTGACCACTGGGTACGTTGTGTATTTGTGTAACCTTAGATCACTAATTAGGACTTTAGCTTTATCTTTTGCTACTGATGATAAAAACTTAGCTTTCGAAATACATATATAGCTTTTTTCCTAATTATTGATTATGGTTTAAGGAAAATTATTTTATTTTAATATGCTGTTTAATTAAAAAAAATATATATGAAAGAAAAAAGATAGTAATAATAATAATAATAAAATTAAACGGCTATAGGTTATAGTTCTGTATTAATATTTATTAATAATAAATATCATGACTATATTACTGTTTTCAGAAGATTTTAATACGCTTAAAATTAATAATTTCAAGTGTTTAATCTTATTTTACAACATGGAAAATGTTGTTGCATTTTAAAAATCATATTAAAGAAAAACAAGAGTTTTTTCTTTAATTTGTTATATATAGTATATACCATTTAAAATAAAATTTAACTACGCTTATGATTTGTTCTTGCTTAATATTTGTTACAAAATACGATCAAGAGACTTTTGTGATAATCCAAGTATATACTTATACGTAAGTAGGTATATACGTACAACACAACAAGAAAAAAAAAGAAAAGGTATGATCATCTTAACTATGTGTATGTTAGCGGCAAACTAAACTTCGAAATCTAACCGGTAAATTTTCCCGGGGTTCATAATTGCTTATAAAACCGTTTAAGTTCTGCTGACGGCCGTTCCTCATCCTCTGCGCGCCCTGCATCTCGGTTGGAAAAAGCTGAGCTTTTGGATTAAGAAGTTTAATGCTCGTATAATGGTCGTAGACAAGCACACGCTGTTCGGGGGCCCCGAAATTTTTTTCTTGTTGCGTTTTCCTAGATTGTAAATTAGTTACGATTTATAACTTTAATGTGTGTGCTAGGCTAGCTAGCTGGCGCGGCGGGTTATATCGTTCGCGCATCGCAAACCGGAAATAAGATGTGCGAGAAGTAATTTGCGATGGAATTTAGCGCTTGGTTACCATTTCCGTTTTTTTCCCGTCGCTCCTTTCTTTTTCGAATTTAATAGCCGCGCGAAATAATAACGGGATTTTTGTGCTTGCATGGCGAATATTTAAATTAGTTCTAATAGCGACCAGTTAGTCCGCGGGATATGTTGCAAAAAATTCAGTTATGATTTAGGGTGTTATGCTCCTAAATTGTGTTCAATTTTTTTTTTTTACCGCGAGCATATTTTCAAGTTGACTTTGTTTTGTTTCGGAGAATTATAGTCAGCAGTTTTTAACAACGCGATATTAATTTTAAAATTTACATTTTTCTTACGGTCCGCTGCCCATTTTATAATGAAATATTAAAGTATTTTTATGTTTAAGATAATTGACGTTTTTATGCACTAAATTCACTTACATTTTTTTCTTGCTATGAAACTGGTTCAGAGTTAGTTTAGTTTCAAAAAAATATTAAGATTAATACAATATGATAGAATTATGTTCGTCAAGGCTTGTTCAAATAGTCCAGTTGCATTAAATATTACCTAAATAACATAGTAAAAAATCTTTCAGAACTCATTATATTAAAATAAAACGGCTTTAGGTTGTAATTTTGTATTAATATTTATTAATACAGAACTAACATAACTATAACATAACTACGTTATTAAATTTTCAATTAATTAACTGATCAATTAAAATCTTAATCATGTAGTTAACTGATAATATATGAATATGAAAAAAAGTTGGATTTTCTTAAACTGTTCACATAAATATAGAAAAAATACCAAACATATTCCTGGAATAATAAACTAAATTCCTGCACACATCTATCGCATTGCGAACAGTGAATCTAAAACGAGGTTTGCGTTTCAGGAAAAATGATCGCTATTCTGCTATTCGGAATACTTAAATACTTAACGCCTTGAAATAATAGGCAAAATCATACCAACGTACAATTACAGTCACAAACAGAAACAGAGTCAAATTCCGCTATGCCCTGCTGGTAAGCAAGCAAGTAAACATCTGCGCGATGCTTGAAATAAGGGCATTGCTTTTCATTCCGCTGTACACTTCAATTATCGGAAGAAGCGATGTGATAACAACAAATATTTAATTAATTTTTTGCGTATAATATTTATTTCTACCAAAGTAATTGATTATTATTTTTAGATAATAATAATAATAATTTTTTTTTTGCCATCAAATATAATACATATAACACGATAAATTACAATTTAATTATAACAAAATACAAAGAAATATATACATAATATAAAAATATAAAACGTATATTAATTTTGTTTGTATAGTCATAATAATATTTGTGTAGTTTTATTGTTTTAAATGATTTTAATATTCAAATTCTTCACAATCAAAATTATTGGACAAATTACAAAGTACACTTGTTGGTGTTACCAACATTTTTGACACTATTGTAAAGTTACTTGTCTAGATAGGGATGTTTGGAGGAAACCGACTTCAAAATAATGTAAATAGTTTGTGCCACACTTTTTGGGTACATGGCGTGATTCTGCATATCTGTATGTAAAGTGTTATTTATACATATAAACAGTGTCAAACATCAAATCTAACAGATTTGTTACTGTGTACATAATCTTAAACAAGTTGTAGATATTTTCATTTTTCAAATAGTAAAAAAATATACAGAAAAAGATTTTACAGTGTAAAAATTTAATACTAAAAAAGATAAAATTAAATATTTTTTGCAGTGATATTATTTTAACTTTATAATTTGTTTATTTAAATTTATATAACGGTTTATTTTTGCACTAGCTCCGTGATATATGGTATATGTGTACTTTAGGTTTTTAAATTTATTAACACGGAACATGGTTAAAAAATTAACTAGAAAATAATGATCAAAAATCAACA
The DNA here is from genome assembly GCA_963966155.1 of Clivina fossor. Lineage (NCBI taxonomy): Eukaryota > Metazoa > Arthropoda > Insecta > Coleoptera > Carabidae > Clivina > Clivina fossor. The sequence goes on from OZ014550.1 coordinate 26,123,726, forward strand.
CCGACCAATGTGGTAGTCGCTAGTCGCGTATAGTACCCGGATGGTGCTACTAATGCGTGGTTAAAATATTTTTTACTGTGTAAACATTTATTGTCATTTTATTTTGTTTAACTTAATTTTCAGCAAAATATACTTAGTGACTTTTAGCTTTAAATTGACAATACGTAAAAATTATTGCTAAAATTATATGAATCAGAATATGGAACTTGTAGCGCTACATTCCAATTAGAAACTAGAAATAGTTATAAAAAAAATATTAGAAATATTGACAGGCAAGTGTTATCTTTCGAAAATTCGAGTGTACGTACCGGTACGAGAGTACAGTACGTCTTTTCCTGCTGGGTCCTGGTACTGACTTCAGCAACAGCAGTAGTAGCAGCCGTTAACTTCAGCGAGAGCGCACAGCAGCACATAACTGCCTTGGCAGATAAATTGAACAGCGAGTATGCAAGCCACGCCCCGTTTTGCATTAATCAGTTAGCCAGCTCGACGGTTTTCAACTAGCAGGAGAGCCACCAGCAGGACGCGAGCGGGCGAGCGCAGCAGAAACGGGATTCTGTAAGCCAGTCACTACCGCCAGTTAAGAATTATTGGAATTGATAGTGGACAAGATGTTTTCTAGTTGGAATGCTCAGCAGGATTGATTTGAATATTTTGCAGAAATCAATCTATAGATAAACAACTTTACAAAGATAAATAGTAAAAATCAGTTTCATAATGAAACTGATTATTTTATTATTAAATTCTTAAAATAGTTTTATTTTAAAGAGTCATTGCATTAATAATAATTGGGTCATTAGAACTTATAAATGGACAATAACTATTTGTTATAAAATTGAAAGTTATTTTCTTATAAAATAACAAAATCGCATCAATAAATTGATATTTTTGTTACTCGTATACTAGATAAATATTGGAAACATTTTTGAAACATTTGATATTTGCAATCATAATTTATTATAGCTTATTATTTTTTATCAATAAAAAATTATAATTACAGTATTAACACTACGAAATTCTGCAATTTTTCTGTCAAATTTTTAACAAAAAGTTCATCTATAATAATTTATTATTTTTGTACTAAAATTCTTTTTCTTCTTCATTTTTGTGATGATTGCGTAACTGCCGAAATCACGTGATCAAAATTAATTTATTTATAAAATTTTTGAACATTTAAATTTTATACTGAAATTTATAATATTTTTCTTAATTTTCTTACTTTGATACCTTTCCTAAGAAAAAAAGAATTAATCATTTAGAATTTGAATGTAAAACATAAATTTATAAACATTCAAGACAAAAAACGCAGTTGTTTCACTAAATATGTAATATTTGATAAAATTGAACGTACGCTATTGATAGACTATCATGTGTGAGAAGCAGAGGCGGACTGGGACAAAAATTAATCTGTGACATCATCATAAAACCACCAGCCCATTTTCGCAAATCAGTGTGGGATGTCAAAATTCTTAAGAACAACAGAAAATATGAATGAAAATAAACAAAATGAGAAAAATGTTGAAAACAGTCCGCGTACATATTGAAAAAGTATCGACCCACCCAGTGCCCATTTTGGCACTGGTCTTTCTAGTATTTTCCAGATGGCCAGTCCGCAACTGATGACGAGCTAATATAATACTAGTATCTAATATTAAAATTTTAAAAAAATTTCAGATTTTAGTTCTTTATTATTTTATATCCACTATTATTTAGCTGGTACTATAAGCTCAATTTTTCGGTCTCCGGTGTTTTAGCTCAATTGTTTAGTCCAAGTTTTATAACAATTGCATGATTTTAAAACTGGCATTAGTTAAAACCGAAATTAAAACCAAACTTGTAGTACTTATCAGTATACGTATGTTTATGTTATATCGTACCTAAACTTATGTCCTTGAGATATTGATATATAATATTTCAAATAAAAAAAATATATTTCGTAAATAGTACAATTATTATTAGACAATATATGAATTACATATAATTATTTCACTTTTTTAAATTTTGAGAAAAATCTATTGGAAAACTGAAAAATTAGTTACGTTTTTTTCAGAATAAATTAAAAGTGATCATTTTTCCATTTGTGGGTTGAGGGAATAATAATGTTTTGAAAAAAAAGTCATATTGTAACAGCCAAATTATATAAGAAGTACACTTAACTTTCAAATAAGTATTTAAACATTTTTATATCCGGCATAATTTAATGCATATAGTGGACAATCAGTGTTTATTTCAAGAGAAGTATAAAATAGTTACGTTTTGAAATTAATACTAGTATTCTGTATTGTTCTATAAGTACTATAGAATCTCCTGTTTTCTTTGAATAAATTGAAAATTACTGAGAAATCACCACTTGTACAATCTGGTATAAAAATTAAATAAAATTACATAAAATCTTGGTAAAATCCTTTAAAATTTTAGTAGAATCATTGAAAATCAACTAAAGATTTTTCTTAAAATCATGAGTAAAATTCCTAAAATTTCTTCCTTAAAATCAATAAAAAAATCACAATAATTATACTTAAAATTTGTACAATCTGATGTATAATGTTTGCAAAGGTGGTTCTCTCCTCGAAAATTGTATAGGTTAAGAAAATGACAAAAGATTCTATACAACTATAGAACAATACAGCATACTAACATAAGCTCCTCATACGATAGTTAAATAATACGTTTTTAAACACATTACATTTCAAAGTTTTAACAAGAGAAATATTATAATTTGAAAACGTAGAGTACTCGGGGCAATTTATCAATAGCATTTTATAACGCTATCCCCACATGTCTGAATGAATTAGGAAATCCGACATCAATGTTAAACTGATGTACCTACTATCGTCTATAGTCCATATACTATATAGTATAGTATACGTAGAAGGAGCACAGCGCGGTGCGGCGCGGTGCGGTACGGCGAGCATCTGACAAAGACGTTCAGGAATCATTTGAATGTTCGCAACGAGCAAGCAGCTAGCGCAGCCAACAGCAAGCCCCCAGCAGCCACTATAGTCTTCTTCCTTCTGTTTCATCTCAACTCATCGCATCTCATCTCATTTCATCTCGATCTCGTCTCACGTCTCTCGTATCGTATCGCGAGGCGAAATGCCGATGTAAATTCAGAGCGCGCGGCATCGTTCATTCTCCCAGTCGGTGCTGGGTGTCGGTGGCATGGCAAGAAAACGAATTCGTCGGACACTAATTAAATGCGTTGCAATTAATTACGCGTAATTAAACAGGCATTTTTCGAAGGCCTTTTGTAATTTAACAATTTGTAAAATTTCATTTTACCGTACCGTACCGTACCGTACGTAGCTTACCTAACCTAACCTGTATTTTATTCGGATGTCCTGGATGACTGCTTTGACTTAATGTAATGTAAGTTAAGTTTTCGACTGGCTATTAATTGTACAAAGAATGTAAATTGTTCAGTTTGGCATACAGTAGGTAAACCCTTAGTGTGGGTCTTTTGTCGAGTTCATTTCGCGCGAAAGCATTTTGCGATTCAATTATTTTTAAGAGGTAGGTGTTCTCGGAAGATGTATTTCGTTGCTATTTTCAACTTATTAACTATCCCCAACATAATTGACTAATGTGTGCTTTTAAATATAGATCAAACCACCAACATTTTATCTAGGTTTCTTAATTATATAAGGTACATATACCTACCTACATACAAAGTATACTTTAACATCATAATTATTATTCTTCATACGAATTAACTCATTAAGTACCATGATCTTTATTTGAAGATTGGTGACATTTTATTTTCTTGGCTGGTAACTATTATAATCTAAAAATATTGAATAACATATGTTTTCAGTGAACAATAAACTTAGTGGTGTGCATAAATCATATTTTATCTGTGATTTGTACTTTATAAGAGAATACAGTGGAAATTCAATTGACTGGAAATTTCTAGAAAATAACATTTATAAAAATTTCGAACTTAATGGGTTAATCCAGTTCAATAAACAACAAAATGATTATCTAAATTACTATTTAAAAAATAATATATTAAAAATAAAATTAATTTTAATTTATATTTCTTTTTGTTTTATTTCTTTTCCTTTTAATTTAACTTGTAATATTAATTAGAGTAAATTAATTACAGTGAATTAATAATTGTAATTAATTAATTTGTAAATTTGTTTTTTTTTTATTATAATTTTTATTAGAACTGCTTTTTCTTCAATTTGTTGACATTTTCTCATTGTGTTTTTTTGTTGTAATTTTTCCTGTTGCCACTTTATTATATACTTCACTATATAAACATTTGAATTTAACACAAAAATGAAGTGAGAAATAAATGTCAAATCACATACATACATGCATACACAATCACGTCATGTATCCAAAAAAATGTGGCACAAACTCTTTCCATTATCTCGAAATCAGTTTTCTCCAAACATCCCTATTCAAACATGCAACTTTAGTTTCATCCACATTCATGATACTCATACATGTACTTCTATTCCTACTACTTGGAAACTTTTGCTCACATAAGTCACTCTCTCAATCATTCCATTCCAACTACTCATCGAACGTCTACGCAAACATATACCTTCAAAATCATGCATAATATATATTCTTTTAAACAAACGTTCATTAGACATTCGCTTAAAATGATCCAACCATCTGAACTAACACCAACTTTTGGAACATTTTTTCAATTTCATACTCATCACACACTAATCTATTTTGTACCCGATTCCTCCTAGTTACACCATATACTTCCCGTAAAAACCTCATTTCCGCAGCAGTCATTTTTTCTTTTATGCTTTTACAGACAAACCTAACATTCACTACCAATATCAACGTAGACACCAAAACAGCATTGTATAAACTGAACTTAAATATAACATTAAATTAAAATAAAAAAAAAATAGGATTAAGTTCTGCATATATTATATTTAAATATCGACATTGTAAAAAAAATATGTAGAATTACATAGTTGGAAAATGTATTTAAAAAAAAAAAAATATTATGCAAATTATTTATTTATTTATTTATTTATTTATTTATTTATTTATTTATTTATTTATTTATTTATTTATTTATTTATTTATTTATTTATTTATTTATTTATTTATTTATTTATTTATTTATTTATTTATTTATTTAATTACACCAAACAGGCAACAGCCCAATTCAATGGCGCAAACGATACAAATATAGATTATACAATAATGTACATAAATTATCTAAAAAGAAAACATTAAGTGTGTACAATGCGTAAATGATTAATAAAAATATAAAAAGAACATGAAAAAATATCTATAGTAAATTCTAATTTATTAAATGAGTGACACATATGATAAATGGGAGACTTTGTTAGAAGATTAGAATGAGCAATAATTTGAACATTGCTCACAAATTATTGCTATTTCACTGTTACATTTAATATAAAACTACATAAATGTAAATTACATTTTTTATAGTGTACGTGTATATATATATATATATATATATATATATATATATATACTAGCGTTCCCGTCGCGCGTTGCTGCGAAACTGCGCAAAAATTTAATATTTGAAAGATAACTTTCTTGTCGCGCATTGCTGCGCAACTGCAGCTTTCCCGTTGCGCGTTGCTGCGCAACTACGCTGTCATTTGACATTTGCAGGTTAGCATTAAACATAATTTTTAAAATTTTTGAGAACCAAGATGAAATCGTTGTTAAGGACTTAGCATACGTTTAAAATTTAGCGCCAGTTTATATATATATATATATATATATATATATATACAGGGGCGTAGCAAGACCTTTGTGGGCCGGTGTGCCACTGGGATAAAGGGGCCCCTTTTTACTCCTTGTATTGTTTAAAATTTTAATGTTCTTTTGGCTCATTTTAAATACTAAATGTCATTTTTATTTTGTCAGTTAGTGCCTTATTCGAAAAAAATTTTCAAATAAAAGTTGTTTTATTTTTATAATAATCAAAATTAATTAAAATTACTTTTTTTTTAAATGCAATTTGTATTTTCAAAATTAATAAATTAAAGTGAAATTCCTAAAGAAACAACTTGCCAAGAAATATATATGTATGTACCTAATAAAGTTGGCTTAACCATAAACAAGAAAGATGTGAAAATTTTTGATTTAACAGTTCAGAAGATAATTTTAGGGTAAACGTTTTTAACGCTAAGTTAGATATTATAATTGCACAATTAAAAGATAGATTTTCAAGTTTTACGGAAATAAATAAATTATTTGGAATAATTTTCCCAGAAAATTAAAAAAATTATCTGATGATGAAATATTTGATTTATGCCAACTTTTACTAGACACATATACTGACGATTTAACCGCAGATTTTAAGGCACAGATATTATTTTTTAGGAAAACCTTTAAAAAACAGTTAGAAAATATTAATTCGGTATTTAAATTAAGAGAATTAATATTTACAGATTATTCTATTCTTAGTTCGGCATTTCCGGAACTTTGTACCGCTTTTATTTTGTTTTTAACATTCCCCGTATCAACTTCTAGCGCTGAAAGATCATTTTCAAAATTAAAACTTATTAAAACATATTTAAGAAACTCTTTGGGGGAGAATCGTTTATCAAATTTGGCGATTTTGAGCATTGAAAATGAAAGAGCACGTAAATTAAATTTAAACAAAATAATTCGCATCTTTGCTTCAATGAAAGCGAAAAAAGTTAAGTTTAGTTAAAGTTAATGAACTATGTTTGTAAACATAAACTTTAAATTTGATTTGTACTGTATGTTTTTGTGTTTGTAAACTTAAAAGAATCTATGAAAATGTATTTAACTTACTTTAATAAACTAATTTATATAATAAATATATTTAATCCTTTGAATGGTATTTTATTTCTCTTCTTTGTTTTTTATTTATTACAAAAAAATTAAAATAAACAAAAAAAAATGGTAAGTATTAATGAAAATAAGGCCCTATTGGGCACTTTGGCTCGTGGGCCCCTCTCGCTCATGGGCCCGTGTGCACCGCACTCCTTGCACCCCCGGTTGCTACGCCTCTGTATATATATATTGTAATGCTGTTTAGCGCATGATAATGGATGTCCTCGCATTCACATACGTCACGGGAACGTAAACTTAGTCAGATATTATTCAGTCGAGCCAAGGACGAGAAGGAACGCGGACGTTTTGTTCTCAAGCGCAACGGCAGACCACATATAAAATACTTTATTGTATAATTCGTACAATCGTAGAAAGATGAAACTTGCCTATTCTCAAATAGGGAATGAACCAATTAAAATGACATCACTCCCATCAAAATCGGTTTTGGGTTTAGGAGGAGATGCTGCAGAAACATACATACATACAAACATTTGTCAATTAGAGAAATGAATTAATATGTATTAACACGCGTTTTTCAAAAATTTCAATTGTGTGGAAGAACCTGTTACTTTCGTAAGAAAAAGAAAATATTATTACGAAAACTGTGTAAGAAGTGAGATACAGCTTATTGCAAGAGAGACAGGAGAACGCTCCCATCCCTAGTCCGTGCTGTTTACGGGGTGAGAAGTGACACCGGCAGACCCCTGGCGGGGATAGTTGATCAAGTGTTAAAGGGGTTCCGTTTTGCCAAACTCCTTCGCTTGGGAGCAGCATAATAGCAATTTTTGTCGAGCGCAATTTTTCAAATACATTTTAAAAGTAAACATTAAAAAGATATTATAAATTTGTTTGAAAGTTATTTAAAAAAAAAAATTATAATACAGTAATACTGTACATTTATAATATTTAAAATACTTACATTTATAATACAGTAATACTGTACCTTTGTTATGATCCAACATTTATAATATTTATGAAAAATTAATTATATATTTGAAAAATTTTTTTTTTCGTAAATAATTTTTAAGCCAATTTATTATATCTTTTTAATCTTTACTTTTAAAATGTATTTGAAAAATTGCGCTAAACGAAACTTGCTATTATGCTGCTCCCAAGCGGAGAAGTTTGGCAAAACAAAACCCCATTGATCAGCTATCGACCGGGGTTAAAAAATATAAAATGCTATTAAAAAATAGGGGTTGGTGGTAGGAGGGTAAAAATTTAGGACTAAATGTATTTTTTAATGGCACACCACAAAAAAATAACCAAAAAAAAATTTGTCCAAAAAATAAAAATTTATTTTTAGGGTGAGCCACCCTTAACATTTAGAGGTATAAAAATTAGTTATAAACCTATTATTATACCTACTGAATATACATATAAAATTTTATCAAAATCGGTCAAGCCGTTTCGGAGGAGTATAAATACTAAAACTGTGACACAGGAATTTTATATATTAGATATTAAAAAGTAGGGGTTGGTGGTAGAAAAGTAAAAATTTAGGACTAAATGTATTTTTTAATAGCACATCACAAAAAAATTACCAAAAAAAAATTTGGCCAAAAAATGAAAATTTTTTTTTAGGGTTAGCCACCCTTAACACTTATATATATATATATATATATATATATATATATATATATATATATATATATATATATATATATATATATATAATAAAGCATACGTTTGGAACCTACTGAACAGCTTAAAAACTATTTATTGTATTAATATTAAATTGTTATATTATAACATACACACATAGAAAATATTTTCAATTTTTATTAGTAAATGATACATAAATTTACCTTTTTTGAAATTACTACAGATAATTAATCTTGATCATAATGATTACAATTATAATAATACCTAATATTACTCTTTGTTTTTGTTGACTCGGTAGGAATTGAACTGGTTCATCAGCATCGTCAGTAATTTCATTATTGGTTTGTTGACTCGGTAGGAATTGAACTGGTTCATCAGCATCGTCAGTAATTTCATTATTGGTATGTTGACTCGGTAGGAATTGAACTGGTTCATCAGCATCGTCAGTAATTTCATTATTGGTATCTCTTAACTTAAATTAACAAAATTATATTAAAATCATTTTCTAAAAATTTCAAAATTAGATTTACCTTAACACAATAATTATGGTAATATACATATAGTTCCAATTGATTTCTCTTGGAATGATTCGACTCTCTGTTGAATATTTGTGTAATTTTTCGCCAAGTACAATTCATAAGATTTTCAAATTTTAATAAATCGTTTTTATTACGAATATAGTTATAAGTAAGAATTCGAAGTAGATGAACTCCTTCTTCATTAGTTAGAATACCATATTTGTTTATATTATTAGTTATTAACTTTGCTTCATATCTATAGTAAAACTTTCTGAGTTGTACTTTATCTCTAGCGTAATTAGAAAATGAATTGTATATTTTGGAAATATTTTTCCAATTTTTTTTTTGAGGTTTGCACTTTTTGATGTAAATTTGTTTTTTGTTATTGGTATCTTCGTAACCTTGTATAATTAACAGCAATAATATTTGCTCTTCTTCGGTGAATTGTTTATCTTTTCGTCGTCTTATACCCATTATCTCACAAAGATTTTAAGTATTTATAATTATTATTATTTTTCTGTTTGCTTATGTCAGAAATCAATTATAGATCTATGTTTTTCAATGTATTTTGTTTAGTAACGTATATTGTTTTAAGCGTCGCCTACCTTATAATTACAAAGCGTTGAAATAAGGCAAACAAAACAATCAACTTTTGACTGTGACAATGTGACGACAATAAATTCACTACTAAATGCGCTTTTTCTAATTTTATCTTTAATTATAAATATAATATAATTTTGATGAAATAATTCAATCTAACGTAAAATTTAAGTTATGTGATACGTATAATACAATAAATGATAATAAATAACAAAAAATGTTTTTCACTGTACTAATGTGCTGTTAACATTTTTTAACTGCTTTTTGACTGTTAATAAACTTATGCATTTGCTATCAAGGCATAAAACCGGTAAAAACTGGTTAATCTTTAACAAAAAAAATACACCTATTCTTTTAGAACGAACCGAGAGAAAAATAAATAAATAAATAATAATAAATTTAAAATATAAAACTTAGATAGCTATGAAAAAAATAAATTTCACTGCCATATTGAAAAAATGTCAAATTAATATTTCAAAAATGATAAAAATACCTAATCTACAGCAATTCCACAATAGAATATCATCGTGCATCGTTTAGCAGGTACGTTTAGCTATAATTTAATATGGGACAACATCCGATTCGCACCGTTTTACCGCAAGAAATAGCCTCACACAGCCCAGACACAAACCGGGCGGAATAATGTAAAAAGAACGCAAAATAAAATACGTATATATATATATATATATATATATATATATATATATATATATATATATATATATATATATATATCTGCATCAAGAAAAACAATACTATGTTAATTAATTCGCAAATAACTGTTTTTCAAGAAATCGGGTATTAAGAAAACAGAATACAACTTTATAGCATCAATTGTATAATACGTATATTGAAAAATATATAATGCTTGTACTGGAAGTATAATTAAGAAGAAATACAAACCGTATGCATGCATATATGACATTAATATCCGTATATAATGAATATAAACGTGTATTTATTGCTGGCCAAGCATAACCTATTAACACTGTTAAATTTCTTGCTACAGTCCGCGTATGTTACTAGGTACCTATTCGTTATTCGCTATTCCCTAACGATACATACATATCTCTGATGGGTATAGTTGGGCCTAGTAGTGCATCTATCTATCTATCTATATTTATCCATTCGAGTTGTTCATCATCAGCAGCAGCAGTAGCAGCGCAAGTGAAATGAGAGGAACGAAAGACGAAACGAGAAACATCACCAAACTAACACTAGAATGATTAAGTTCCGTGAATAGTTTGTATTATCTGCCCAAAATTAACATAGCAAACTACACCAAGTCAGAGTTGGGATACAAAAACTTTCCCATCTCTCTCTCTCTCTCTCTCTCACTCACTCTCGCTACTATATGACTCAAAATTATTAGCACATAAACTGATCATAATATAACATATATCATTAAAATTAAATCTTTTCAAATATATCAGACTAAAATAGTAAAATATTTTTCAGAACTTATTGTATTAAAATAAAAACTGTTAGATTTAGATTCTGTTTAATTATTTTATGAAAATGACGTTTCGACGAAACTGAACGCTCGTCTTCATCAGGTCAAAAACTTTTATCAATTTATAAAAAAATTTGGTGTCGTGTTACTTGCGTACGTGTCAGATGCGTTTAAACATTATTTAGTATGCGTACAAATAAGGGTCGGCTCAAGCCCAGGTATTGAAGGTACTTAGGCCGAGTGTCAGATGCGTACAGAGGTTTGGTAAATGTCGAGTTGTCATTTGCGTCAATAGTACTATATCATTTGCGCCATAAAACCCTATCATCTGCGCCACTGTTGGCTTAGGGTAGATTAGGTTAAGATTTAAGGTTTAGTTATATTATTATTCAATATAGGCGCTTATTCATCGGCGCAAATGACGACTGACGCAAATGATTGGCTAGGTTAGGTTAGGTTAACTTTTAATCTTGGGAAACCATGCGCGGAAAACAACTGGATCATGACCCTTTTTTGTCTCAGGTATAATTTCAAATTTTGGGAGACAACTCGGCCCTGCCCATTAATTTACACAAATTAAATTTAAACCACTAAATATAAACTTGATCAATATTTAAATTGATTACTAACTTGATTATTTGTGAAATAGCTGTACGCATCTGACATTCGGCCTAAGTACCTTCACTACCTGGGCTTGAGCCGACTTTTATTTGTACGCAAGTGATACTAAATAATGTTTATACGCATCTGACACGTACGCAAGTGAGCCTATTTCAAAAATTTGACTTGATGAATATGAGCGTTCAGTTTCGTCGAAATGTCGTTTTCATAACATAATTAAACAGAATTTAATCTTAAAACAGTATTCATTTTAATATCAAGCTAAAAAAAAAAAAACTCATTTACTGTTCATTTCAAATTATAAAAACTGATTTTTGTTTTCTGCTTCAAACGATAAATATTACAAAAATTGTCATCAAAACAATTATTTAATATTTTTTTAACCACTCTAATGGCAATTTTAATTCATCGTCGGTTACTGTAACGGTTACTATTACTCTCGCTTTTCAATATACAGAATAAAACGAGAGAAAAATAGTGTAACCGCAAGTTACCGCCGCTGAATATAAATAACATTTTCAGTTACACAGTTTACGATGTTCTATTTGGGATACACCAAAAACAGTGTAAAAATTACACTAGAAGAAATTGTCAAACAATACATTTGCTGTCAATGGAATATTATATCAAGTGAAAATCAACATTTTTTAACACTATTATCAACACAAAATTAGTGTATTTTTTTACACAAAATCGTTTATACAAAGAATAAAGTTATTTTTTTTTTAAATCAAACAATTTTTTACTGTGTACAAACACAATGTAATCATAAAAGAGTATAAATTTTATAAAAATATCGTTTCCAGTTTTATCGGAAATTATGTCAGCATTTAAATTTATCATTTATGGTGCTAATTTTTCTATAAAAAAAGTCAGTAATAAATTAAAAATTATCCATAGCTTATACTTATTATTATAAGTACCAAAAAATAAAAACACGAATAACTAGATTTATTTTTTTCTGTAATTTAAGATGTGTTACGTGTGTGCGAAAATCTAATTTTAATGAAAATTTTTCTGCAGTTATAGTTTACAAAAATATTTGAATCACATTAAAATCATCCGGATACTACACTGGTCAGTGTTAATTTAAGATCATACTTTTTTGATTAGTTTTTTATTTTTTTGATCAGATTCCGCGTTAATAAATTTAAACACAGAAAGTACATATATACCGCAAAAAGCTGGTGTAAAAATAAACCACTATATGATTTTATATAAATAAAATTTAAAGTTAAAATAATATCACTGCAATAAAAATTAATTTTATTATTTTTTGTGTTAAAAATTAACACTGAATACGATCCACATACGTGATAATCGTTTACACCGTAAAGTTTTTTACTCTGCACAGCAATAATTTAGATATTTATGTTTCGATTATGTTTTCGATTGTGTTAATGAAAAATTATTAAATTGACACACAATTTGTTGTTAAAATAACAAACATTATATTGTGTTGAAATTGCGACGTGCTCAAACATATTTTTTAAAATATTAATTTAATTTAATATTAATATTTAACAAGGTTGTATTTTGTTAAATTAAAATTTAGGTAGTGTACCTTCTGGAACATCAAAATTGTGTTAATTTAACACAATTATTTTTAACTGTATGATGAGAAAGTAAGCTGCGAATAATTTTGACATACGTACTAGCCGTATTAATTCGGAAGCGAAACAGAAGAGAAAGTTCGCGTCTACCCAGTTCAGATAGATATATTAATAAATGATGGTTGGCTGATACACCACCGGCATGGCATCATCTACCACTAGTATTGCTTGCTGCCTGCCGTCTTATCACTAGGACCAAGCAAGACGGGTGAGATCGTCCGGGTGCTTATCAGAACCAGTCCCGGCTCCAGCTCCGGCCCCTTCTCTGATGCGGCTCGTTTCGGATTCGAGAGCGGGCCAGATTTCCGGTGCTCCGCCGGCGGTTGCCAGTTGGCGGTTGATGGCTCGACACTTTCCGCTGCGCGATTTTCAGTTTCCTGCCGCTGAAATTTCCCGGCTAGCACCGAAGTTTGTGTTGTTGATTTCTGATTCAGTTTATAGCCTGGGCTGGGCTGTGTTGGGCTTTGGTTTCTTTGCTGTCGGGGGCTTTGCCTTCTTTCATCCCAACATCCCGGCAACGAGCGGGCGATGTGTTGCTTTTTCGGGCGGCTTTTTACAGCCAATTGCACATGGATGTGTTTGCCAGATCCACTGTCTGAGCCTAGGCTCTTTTTGATGGTAATTTTTCACGGTTTCTCCCGTTTGATCGGTGATTGAATCAAGGAAGTTGGTAATCTAGTTTTTTTGGTGACGATAATGGCCAAAAAGCCGTGTTGATTCTCAGCTTTTTTTTGTTTGTTGCTGTTTCTGCTTTTTGTTTTTGATATTTTTGTTTGTTTTCAAGAAAATATCTATTTTGACTTCTGATTTTTGCCGGATGTGCAAATAAATATCCAAATATTTACGTAACTACACAGAAGAAAAAAAAAATAAAATGGCAATTTCATTCAATTTGAATTAGATGATAAAAATTTTAAATGATACATACATACAAAATCACGCCATGTATGTGAAAGGTGTGGCACAAACTCTTTCCATTATGCCGAACATTTCTATCCAGATAAGTAACTTTTGCTTCATAATATTTCCAATAACATTAGTTATTTTATTTATGTACAAATAAGTTACATGAAAATTGTTATTTCAAATAAACTATAAATAAATAATCTAAAATTTTAGATAAATCAACGAAGAAGAATAGATAAATATACACAAACTAGTGAAAAATATCTAATTAGATAAATGCACCAAACATAATCATCTACTTTTAAATTAGATGTTTCATCTAATATGACTATGATGGAAGGCTTTAACTTCATGTATTTTTTTACTGTGTAGTATGACATGTTTTAAAACAAAATTAACAATTAATAATAGAACTACTAACAGCAATAACAAACGATTTACAATGCAATCTTATGTTATTTTAAAATTGACTTCAAGAGTAAATATTTATTATGAAAGTAGTCATAAATTTAAAAAATTAATAGAGATTTTGTGTAAAAGACACCATATTACATTTTATAAATAGTATGCTGTTTATAAATCACGATAAAAAGGAATGTTTACGGTCACCAGAGACGAATTTTATGAACTATAAAAATAAACATTAACTATTCAAAAATACTGTCACGTTATAGTTATTTCAGAAATTTTTGCTATTTCAATTCTGTTACTTAACTACTCCTTTGTAAATATCGTAAAAACACTAAATAGAAATTAATAAAATTTATATTTCTATACCACTTCGATAAATTAAATTATACAGTTCAATTATTAAAAGAAATTATTATTATTCAGACAAAGTGATATAATAATAAATATACGTCAAATATAACATTTGTTATGTTGATCTGAAACATATATGTATATCGAATTATTACTTATAATAAATTATAATGATTAATGTTCGTTTTTGAATTTGCATCATGATTGTAAAACAATATGATTTTTATTTGAATTTATATAAATTTTTAGGCTGGTATATGCTCTGGTCGATCTACACCAAACACTGAGGATGACCCATCTACGATGTATGACAAAACGTCTGCGACGAGGAAAGATAGACCACGACATACCAGCTTAAAAAATTCTATAAATTCGATGGATACCAGTCATAATAACCCGAAAATTAGTAATATAATTTTCCTTAGCTGTATAAAATATATCTTGATATATTATTCATTTAAGTAGAAATTCCAGTAATCATTAGAGAGATTAAAATTGGAATTAATTGAGAGGTTGTGGATTCGATTCTTGCCAAATAACAAATTTTTTCAATTAATATTTCGACTTGAAAAGGTTAAATATACATACATACACAATTACGCCATGTACTCAAAAGGGTGTGGCACAAACTCTTTCTACCATCCTCAAATCAGGTTGAGACCTCTCATACATGCTCTGCTATTCCTACTGCACTTGGAAATTTTCGTTCACGAAAGCCACTTTCTCAATCATACCACTCCCGTCTACTCATCGGACGTCCACTGGCAAACGTATACCTTCAAAATAATTCACCTATATATTTCTTTAATCAAACGTTTATTAGACATTCGCTCAAGATAACCGAACCATCTTAACTGACTAACAACTTTTGCAACAATATTTTTTTCAATTCCACACTCATCATACACTAATCTATTTCGTACCCGATGCCTTCTAATTACACCACTTATCACATACGCTACGTGAACACTAATTTCCAGAGCAGTCATTTATGCTTTTGCAGTCAAACCCAACATTCACTGCCATACATCAACGTAGGCACCAAAATAGCATTGTCTAAACTCAAACGAATTTCTTTGGAAACATTTACATTCCTAGCAAAAATATCCAAAACACCGAAAATTAGCATTATTTCGTGATATTTATAGTCGGACTTGATACTAGTGGATCTGCTAGTCAACATGTAATGTAATTAATCAGTCAAAAATATATATTTAATCATTGACAAATAAGCGAGAGGCAATTTAATAATCCGGCTGTATTTTATACGTCCTGTTTAATTTAAAATAAATAGTTTTCGATGTAAAGATTTATTGTGAAAAACTATTTGATAAAATGGAATGCAATAATATTTTTAGATTAATAGGATTATAGCGAGATTTATTTTTTTTATAGATTTATAAAATTTATGGAAATTGCTAAGAATTCTATCATAAATGCCAAATACACTCTACACTATTTTACATACAGATCGATCGCGTATTCCAGAAGTTCGGAAACTTTTTCAATTATATTCTACTTAAACCGATTTTCATTTTTTTTTTTTTTTCGTACATATACATATGGAACAATGCAAGAGTGAAATTTTTAATCTATTACTAACATATTTTACATGTATACGAGTAGTATATATTTTTTAATTTTTGATTGTATTCTGTTTGTTATTAAAAATATTACAATTTTATAAAAAAAAAAGGAGATATGATGTAATTATAGATATAAATCTGTATAATATTTATGTAAAAGATAAAATATGAAATGAGTTCAAACAAATGATATTAAAGAAATCTAAAGTAATATAAAAATCTGGAAATCTAACTAGAATTTCTGTCAAACAGATAATATTTTAATATACAATTGTCTATTTTTTTTTTAAATAATTAATTTGTTATTTAATATAAATTATATTTTAAAAATATACGTATAATTTATCTGTAATAATATTTTGGGCAATAAGTAAATATTATTTTTTGAAATAAATGTAACATAAATTCATGTTTAGTTTGAAATGAAGCAAAAACCATTTCCAACTTAATGTTCGTTAGAATCTATTGTAAAGCTGTATAATTCTTGTTTGACAGTAAATTAATGTTTTGCATCTTCACAATGCAAATACAGTTGTTTAGTAAATCATATGATATAAAATTTTGTACATGTATCTCTATCTAAACTTGATATATAGTGTTTTCGAATAGATGTTATAAAAAAAAAAAAAAACAAATAAGCCAGAAAATTTATCAAATTGTAACCAAATTTACGGTGCTGTTTGATTTAAAATTAAGACAATTAAAATAATTCTATGCAAATCGAAATTTCTTACTGTACACAGTATTAAATATCAATTTAAGCATTATTACTCACAATTCCTTATTGATATATGAAGTTACATACGTATTTGTTTACTTATATAGAACTTGAAACATTTTCGACAACAAAACTATTATAGTCCATTTGGCAATTGCAAAAATCCATTCCCAATATCTACGTGTATCTATATAGTTGTGTTTATGATCGTAGTAGAATAACATAAAATAGTTGAAGTGCAGAGCAGAGATAATATTTCAAAGCCAAGTCATATCTCATCCACATTTCCATCCATTGCATTCGTAGAAACGCATTAGAATGACGAACTATTTGGCTATCTTCCCAAAAAAGTGAAAAGTCCCCGCGCGCAAAACCTAACCTAGCTGTGTTAACTTCCATTGCCTTTCATAGAGTGGAATCTCCCCGTCAAAATATCTGTCCGATGTGTCATCTAGAAGAACTTGATATATGTTCTAATGTATGTTTCTGTGTGAAGTTATAATAAATGATACGTTTTCTTTTGCCCCGAAAAATCGTACCATTAACATTGTGTGCAGTCGCAGCAGCGCGCGCGATGCGATGCGCGATCCGATGTCTTTCCATTTTATTTTTAGAGTTTTTTTCATTTATTTTTTCGCTGCGCCGCCGCCGTGTCGTGTCGTGTCGTGTCGTGGATGGTTGGCAGCGAGTGCTGACGACTTTTAACATTATCTTGAATTATACCGAGACGTTAAGCGATTCAAAAGAAAATACACTTTCTTTTGCTCACCTTGATAAGATTAGATCAAAAGTGATTTTATACGTTATAAATGAACCGCTACGCGACACCGTCCATGCTGCCTGCCTGCCTGCCTGCCTGCCTGCTGCACGATTCGCCGTCGCCGCGGAGATTTAAAATAAAACGTTGGAAAAATAAACGATCTTTTATCGGGCATTCTTTTTCACTCACTACTCATACTTAACGAAATCTAATAAAGATTATTGTTGCGTGCAAATCAGTCTATGTAAGCTCATCAGTAAAACCGTCGTTTCTTGTTTCTTTTCTTTTGCTAAAATATACAATAAAAATACATATACTAATACAGAAGAATCGGTGAAACATTAAAGGCACGTCATGATCTACGGAAAAAGCTTTGCAATATGAAAGTTTCTAATGAATACATTCAAATATCTTATTTAAAGTTCAAGTTAAATATGTTAAAATATATCATGTATTATTGTATTTTTTTTATTGAATACAATATATTTATTTTATCTCTATTGACAACAGTGTTCTGTAAAGTCTACTTCTATTACGTTTGAGACTAACAATAAGTTAGGTACGAAAGATATCACGACGCCAAAATTAATTTCATTCAGATTTGAAAGTATATGTAAACATACAAATGCGTGACGTCATTCGTTTGGTGACAAAAATTGATGACATGCCTTTAAGGTTTCATCGATTCTCCTATAATTTTATTATTCGTCTTTTAATTTTCATATATCAAAATACTCTGAAAACGTACGTGTAATTAATGGGTCTAGTCTGATCACATCTACAAATGTTTGTAGCTTTGCAGAATGTTTTGCTTATTTTTAATAAATCGAATTCATATTTAGATAGAAAACAAAACGAAACATTTTGCAAAACTACAGACATTTGAAGATGTAATGAAAATAAACTCATTCATTTGATATTTGTTATTACAGTAGAACTTGTATTCAGACTCATTGTAAAAGCAGAAGAAAATAAATATGTGGAGAAATAAATATCTTCAAATTGCATCTACCACTAACACCAGACTGTAAAAATAAAAAAGAGTCGACATTAAACAAAACAAAGATAACTATAGACTACGGAGATATATATATATATATATATATATATATATATATATATATATATATATATATATATATATATATATATATATATATAAATAATTGCTGAACTTGACTTTTTTTAACATTTTGTGAATAAAAATAAGTAACTGTAGTTGACAAGTTTGAAGTTAAAGTTGAAGTGTTCGATGTTTGTCAATATTTTTTTTTACACATAAAAACAGAACAGAACAAAACATAAAATAATATCATATAAATTTATATTCTCTAACGTTCCTACTAATTTTTTTTATTATAACTATAAAAGATTGAATATAGAAGAAACAATATAAATTTGGTTGTGTGCACTTTATTAAAATATAATTTAAGTGCGCCCATGACTTTATTCATGTATTTAACAAATAGTACTCCAGAGAAATCTTTTAAATATTTTTAATGTAGTATTAACACTCTGTTATAAAATACTAAATTTATCCCAAACAAAATCTAGAAAAAACATATTAGTTTACACATTCATTTAAAATTAAAAAAAAAAAAACAATAAAAAAAACACTCCAACTGAAAACATAAAACTAGCAATTTATCAACTATTTGTTAGTGATCTGCGCGCTGCAAAACAACTAGAAAAAGCGTATGTTTTCAATTTTAATTTCCATTTAAAAATATAATAGAAAAAAGGTAAAAATTAACTTTGTTATTGTGTGAAAACCTAGTTGAATGAATGAAATTCAATTTACCTACTTTTAGCAGCCGGTACTATTTACATTACTGTAGTGTAGTGTTGTAGGTACTATAGAACTTTCAGTTCACAACAAAACACGTTATACGTACACCTACATGCAGCTACAGTTAAAAAGAACATTCACTACTAAACTACCGCTAATATCGAGTTAGGCAAAAATATAGTTTCGGTTAACATAATTTAATTAAAAAAATTGAAATTGCATTGCTGCCTTACTCGTATACATAAATTTATATAGAATATATTAATATTCACATTTTAAAATAATTGTACAAAATATTAAAAAAAAAATATTGTAAAAAATTCTATGAAATACCTAAAATTGAGTTTCATATCAAAATTTACAAGTAATTAAAATTCTCTTAATATTTACATAATAATATCTAAATTGATGCCTTATGATTGTTATACCTGTATGATTGTTAAAAATATACTCCAATTTGCTGTTTTTAATATTATTATTTTTTAAATGTGAATATGAATATGAATATGAATTTAATATTAAAGCAATGTTTCCTGCGATAACATTTAAGAGTTTTACAAATATTTTAAATTCCACTTAATAAAATTTAATAAATTTGGAAAAATGTATTGGTCTCACTGAGATTTGAACCCGAGATTTCCTGCTTTCGCGGCAGACGTTCTAACCACCAGACTACGAGGCTTACGACGAAACAAACACATTTTTCCAATTATATTGTTGGTGACTAGTCACGACAGTCATACATTAACCTGGTCACCTGTATTACAATAATATGATATTAAAGCAATATTTTCTGCGATTGATTTAATAAACAACAACAGTACTGCGTCAGTTTTCGAACTAAATACACGACAAATTCTTTTTCTTGAAATTAGACAACAACGTACTGACATGTTTGCAAATAATTTCTGCACAAAACTGTCAAAATGGGTAAAGCTAAAGCTAATTCTAAAAAAAAATTACATTAAAACACATATTTTAAGTTATAACTTTAGAAACAAAATTTCTGCACTACAAGCCTATTTAAATTTGACAGTATCAAAACATATGTGAATTTCGGTCAGATGTCAAAAACAGCTGATTGAGGTATATTCGTCCTTGTGCAAGTACTTAATTGTGTATGTATGTATATGATCAGCTTCTCAAGTATAGGATTACTGATGGGAACTCTCGCCATTTAAAATAAAATTAAGCATTTAAGGTAGAAAGTGGCGAATATTATGTTGGCGCACACTAAACTGTAGCTAAGCGTCCCCCTAACGGCTAAATAAATAAATTTTATAGCGACAATGCTATACGATAAGTATTTTCATCATTTTCTTATCATTTTGATATTTTTTAAAAAACGAAATCCAATATTTCAGCAAAAAAAACATACTTTTTATATTTTTTTAATTCCATATTTTTACGTTGTTATAGTATACAAGTAATGTATTTTTACATATTATTTCACGGAGATGCAGTGTACGAGGCAATTATATACGATGTGTCTAAAAAATTATATACAATGTGTTTTAAAAAATTACTGTATGCAATGTGTTTTTATATATGAATATGCATGGTATTTAGCTATATGCGATGTGTCTCAAAATCATATATACAATATGTCTAAAATATGTATATACAATGTATAAAATAGGAATTACAGCAACTGATTTACAGTCCTAATATCTCGAATGGCTAGACCTGCCCAATTCAAAATTTTTGAAAACATATAGTTGCAGTTGAAAATAGCGACTGACTATTGAAAATACATACTAGATAAAATTCCTAGATAAATTTTATTGATTTGAATGCTCGACTAGTCGACGCGACCGACGGCGACGGCGACGCTGCAGTTCGGTTGATGTTCTGTTTATAGCTGTGCTGGTAGTGTTAGTGCGGTATGTTTATACAGCGAGGCGAGAAATGCGAAATGCAAAATGAGTTTGAGTGACATTTGACGGATAAATCTAATTAAAACAAAACATTGTTTACATATAAACGAATTGCCGCTGCCTGACTTCTGCCAACTTGGGTTGGCCATGCTCTATTTGTTACGATACGAAACGATGCGATGCGATGTGAAACGTAAATGCGCCCGGGATATTATTTATTTATTTGTCTTGTCGAAATCCTCTACAGCTCTACACTTTCAACTTTAAACTTTTCACACTCCACACAATAACGAGATCATTCATTTTGGTTTCATTATCAAAAATTTACTGTTTATCGGTGATTGACACAATTTCAAAATCAGTTTTATGAGATCATAGTAAAAGTTAAAAGTAACAATATTAATTGGACGTTTGCTAGAGCTACCAACTACTTTCTATATAGAATAATATTTTCCAAATATAAATAAATTATAAACATAGTAAATAAATCTTTCAGAACTCATTATATTAAAATAATAAAAAAGTTATTGGTTTAATTTCTGTTTTATTTTAACTTAAATTCGATTTTTCGATATACTGCACGTATCAGAAAAAAAATATATAAAACTATATATCAAAACGTCGAATTTTAAAACAAAATAAAACAGAACTTGAACATCAATTTTTTTAAAATTTTAAATAAATTATTATTATTTCCATAAACATTGCTGTTGCCTATCTTTCGTTAATATAATATTCTAAATAAATTTAAACTAGTTTTTTTTCCAAATCAATTTTTTCAAAAGTAAATTTGGTGTTAAAAAAATAACACTATTTATTGTGCAAACCGTTTCTATGTAAAAATGACACTAGTTTTAGGTTTTCTGTATAAATTACACTTAATAGTGTCAAAAAATGTCGATATTTAATTTAATTTAGTGTCCATTTAATAATACCAACAAGTTTATTTTTTGATATTTTCTTCTAGTGTAATATATAGATTATTTTCAATGTGTGTCAAATAGTACATCGGATACAATCAAATATTTTTTATTGTACAGACACGTATGTATGTATAGTAACCTAATTTAAAAAATTTAAAGTTAATATTTTTTTATATATGGGCATTCAGAAGTTTAAGTTTTGAAATTTTCTATTCTTACAAAAAAAATTGATTATGTTAACGTATATTATGTATATTAAACTATAAATATACAGTGGGTCTATTCGGTTTATATCTGCAAGGCCTGTAGTGTAACAGAATTTTTTTTTTTCTAGAAATAAAAGAATTTTATTTACTGAACAAAAACAATTAGTATATTGTACAACGAGTACAGAATGGTACTAATTTCCCACGATTATAAAAATTACACAAATAAAAGTATGTAATTCATACGAGTGGGAAATGAATTTTCGGTGCAATTTTCACACTTACTTTTCTCACGACTATACAATAGGAAATTTAACTACGCAGACTCATTAGATATTTCAAATGCAATATTTTTTCTATTGGTCTATCTATCGAATATACAAATAAAACGAATATGCAATTTTTATTTTATTTCTTAACAACATTAAATGTAAAATTATTACAATTATCATATATAATTTTGGTATAGTTATAGAACAGCCTCCCGTTTTTGCGGTAGGCACGCGAGTTGAAAAACCAGTGACTGTCAAACTATTCGACATGACAAAATATGATTTTAAATGTGTCTTAACGGTCTTTAAAAAACAAACTCCTACCTGAAACCTACCTACCAAACCTACCCTAACCTACCGGACTTCTTAACGGTCTTTAAAAAACAAACTCCTACCTGAAACCTACCTACCAAACCTACCCTAACCTACCGGACTTCTTAACGGTTTTTAAAAAACAAACTCCTACCTGAAACCTACCTACCAAACCTACCCTAACCTACCGGACTTCTTAACATAACATAACAAAAGGAAAATTACTAATGAAACACTTTGAGGTTCACTGGTTTTTATACACCAAATATGGGCGTTCCGATGCTCACGCATGCGCAAATCTGGCTTTTTTAAAATTTGTGAAACGGGAGGCTATTCTGAAGTTCAGCCAAATTATCTTATTTCAATAATTTTTGTGTGCCAAGCGAAAGTCGACTAGTTTTATGTAGTTGTTTCATTACGTTGTTTATAATTAGTAATAGTACGCCGCTTTAGTGGCGAAACTGCACACTACGCATTATGATAGTAACTTATTACGTCACATAAATCAACAAAACTACGAAAAAAAAATCTGTACTACAATATGTACCTACCTATATTGTATTAATATAAATGTTTGGATAAGTATTTCATAATGTACCACATATACCACAATGGCAAATTCATAAGTAACAAATTTGAGTATGGTCGTAGAAAAACATTTTGTAACACAACAGAAGTTACAAATGTGAGCCGAATAGACTCATAAATTATCTTAAATCTTAATATCATATTAGCTAAAACATATACGTTGTGCAATTTATCGAATTAAACTATTAAGAATAAAATAATATCTACAACTATTATATTATAATCTCCGTATTCAGTTTGTGAGAAGCATAAATAATGATAATAATATAAAATCTAAATAAAGGTTAGATTCGGGTTATATCAGCGATATAATTGAAATAATTTGACGTAGAGAATGTAAGCAGATGTAGAGTGGAGCACATCAACGCGAAACAAGTTTGATATGTAAGAATGTGATATTTGCCTGTCAAAACTTCAAGCATTGAAATTCCGAAATGCCCGTTTCCCGAATACTTGAAATTTTCACAGCAAACTTACTCGGCACACAAACATATTTGCCCGATGCCCGCCGACTGTGTCTAGGCTGTTCCCGCTGCTCCGTCTGCGTCTGTGTGCTACACGCCGTTGCTGCTGCTGTTGCTATATTTCTAATTAAAATTATAATTGTTATTGTTTGTTTATGTTTACTCTTTATTTCATTTACTTGTACAGAAAGACATAAATTGATCTTGTAAATTTGAAACGTATATAGTCAACAACAACTCTTATTCTTCATCAAGAAAAACGAAACAAATTTATAACATGGTCGTACAATTCGCCTGCAATAAATAATCATTTAAAAAATATTTTATAAATTAAAAATATTGAATATTGACTTTGAATATTAAATTTTCTTTGTAGATGATTTAAAAAAATTCCTTCAGCAGTACGATAACGGAGTTGTAATATAAATTAAAATAAATGATTAATGAAACAAATAATTTAAAATAAAAAGGTTTTAGAATTTAGTTTTTAGAATTTAGAATTTAAATAAAAATCGACGTTTTGACGAACTCAACGTACGTCATCATCAGGAAAAATGATAGAAATAACATTTACAGTAAATAAACAGAACATAGAAACAAGTTACTAGACGTAACAAAATACAAGTAATAATTCAGTTGAACGACTTTTGAATTAAAGAGTAGATATGTAAAACAAATACTTTTTTGAAAAAGTATTTTTTTAAAAAGTATTTGTATTTTTTCTTTTTAATAAGTTTTAATGTTGTTATATATTTATTAGTTAAAAATCTGACGTATATTGTATTGATATATATATATATTTTTAAATCTGTTTGTGTTGTTCTACATATCTACTCCGTACGATGTATTCAACGTCAAATGTTTTTGTTTAATATACGTTTTACGTAAGTTTCATTTTCATTTAATTTTATTATTAATGTATGATTTTTGTATAATGTTAACACTGCAATGTTTTTTACAAAATAAAATATAGATTGCCTGAAGAAGATACGCTCAGTATTGAAACTAGTAGCACGTGAAATAAATTTAAGTAGTTTTATTTAAAAAAAAAAAAACGTGACCTACACTCCTGTATAAGAAGAAATTAACATACTATAATCTAGTTACTTATTATGTTACCTAGTAACTTGTTTCTATGTTTTGTTCATTTACTGTATATGTCATTTGTTTATCATAATCTAGTTATTTATTTTGTTAGCTAGTAACTTGTTTGTATGTTTATATCTTTTTTCCTAATGATAATGTACGTAGACAACGTAAACAACGTCGATTATTAATGAAAATTAATACAAAACTAAATTCTAAAGCCTTTTTATTTTAATATAATGAGTTCTGAAAGATTTTATACATTATTAAATAATTTAAATTCTGAAAAAAAAAAAATGGATTTTTATAAATAATTCAAATAAAAAATAATAAAAATCTAGATTTCTCTTGCACATACTGACGTATAATTTCTTTTGATTTAAATAACACAAAATATACACATACCTGTAACTAATATACAAATTACCACAAATTTAATATCATACTATTTTTACAAAATTAGATTAATATATATTTTTTTTTAATATTGGTATGAAAGTATATATTTTCTAAGTTATTTTTTTTTTATAACAAAAAAATGGCTGTCACATTGCATCGACTGTATATTTATAAATTTATATTAAATTAAAAAATGTATTTTTTAGATTCGGCGTATCAATTATATATTGATACGTTTTTAATTTTTATTTATTAAAAATTTCTATTCAAAAGCTATCAAAACACGTGCTAGTTTTATACGATTTAATTGAAAATTTATTATATTTAGTTTTCATTATAAAATATATATACATACAACGCATACAGGCTACTGAAAAATATGATTCCATATCAATTTATATTTATAAAATTTTTCTCTAAAATCTATTAAACAAATTTTGCGCTATTTTTTACTATATTTTTAAATTTTTTCAGATAATCTATCCTTTAGTGTCAGTAACATTTAAATAGTATCAAAAATACGTGGAATTCTTTATAGAAAAATATGTATGCCACTTATTTAACCTAATATTATAAAACATAAAATCAAAATTAAATTTTTTTTATCTCTCAAACCGCAATGTACACAATTTTATAACTTCATATTTTCTTTATTGAAAAAAGGTTTATAAAACAGTCGCTCAAGAAGTTCTGTCTCCGGTTTTATATTTCAGTAAACATAACTAGCCTATCTCCATTTGTTGAGTTTCTAATGAATATGAAGAATATTTTTATATAAACCGACTAGAATAATTCAGAATTAAATAGTGGAGTTAAAAAAATTCTCTCCAAGCTGATGATTGCTTTTTAAATGACATTCGCAGATGTTTATGAAGATATATTATTTTTGTTTTTGATTCATATTTATAAAAATTATTTAAAGATTTGAAAGCTATAAGCCAATACGTGATAAGTTTAAATTTTAAATGTAAAAATTTGTTAAGATATAGATACGTCGTATGTCTCATAATATGATTTTTTGATCAACCCTGGGCCCATACATATTTAACAGAAGCCAAGCCATAAATTGTGTAGCCATAAAAAATTATCCTAGCGAAGATTTTGATGAAAATCTCAAGACATTATTGTCTCGAAACTTGTTAATCCTGAAAAATCTCGAAAAAGTCAAAATATTAAATTTGGCGTGGCGTGGCGTGGCATGGCGTGCCATAGCGTGTCTTTATTATCCAGCCACCTTCTCATTTACATATTTGCATGTTTATAATGATAACAGAGCGAGCGCCACCACGCTGGAAACGGTGTAAAATTGAAACTCGGGATTTAGCTGACGCGTTTAACACGCTACCTCCTCGTGTTCGGGCTGGTTGCCTGCCGATGCCGTTTCGTTTACCCATAATGCATCAGGCAGTGCCGCTGCCGCAGCCGCAGCCACCACCGAACCCCCGCCCGCCCGCCATCCCTTTAACCGGCGTACTGTCGTTTTCATAATTATTCCGGTGACGATATTGTCAACTGGCTGCTAGCTATTGTGCTTTGCCTCTGATCACTTTATCCTTTATTTAGCCTTCCTTCTCGAACAGGATATCGGTTGGATATTATCGATAGAAAATTCAACAGAACAATTTCAACTTATAAAACATTGCTTCAATTTAACATCTACTAACAATGGAACTATCCACTATAACCGAATTACGTCATTTTAATCATCTAACATTATTTTTTTACCTAAAATAATACTAGGTATATTCCAAATATTGGATTCTAAAATTATGTATTTATTGAAACAAACCAAAAAACATACAAAAATATTACTTTCGTCATTTTAATCATCTAACATTATTCTTTTACCTAAAATAATACTAGGTATATTCCAAATATTGGATTCTAAAATTATGTATTTATTGAAACAAATAAAAAAACGTAGAAAAATCTTACTTTTCGAATCACGTAATTTACTGTAAAAAGTTTATGTAAATTTACTTTTTCCATATATACATACGCCATATACCCAAAAGAAGATGGCACTAACTCTTTTCACTATCCCAAAATTCCTATCCAGACAAGCAACTCTAGCTTCATCCACATTCATATTGACTCACTGTCATACATGCTCTTCTATTCCTACTACATGAAAACATTCGCTCACGCAAGCACTCTCTCTCAATTATATCACTCTCGTCTACTCATTGGACTGGCAAACGAATACCTTCAAAATTATTCACATGTATATTCTTAACCAAACATTTATTAGACATTCGTCGAAGTTTGAACCAAACCATTTTAATAATTAAGAATTTTTATTAAAAAAAATACTACGTAAATTATCACAGTAAAATTACAAAATGTTGTTATTTTGCTGTTAAAAGCTATGTAAAATTACATTGATTTAAGTTACATTTTTGACGGTGTATATCTCACCCTATAAAGCAATAAAGCAATACTTTGTATTATCTATATTTATTTGATCAATGCAAGCTTAAGTCACAAATATAAATACAAATGATTGCAGCAATATTAGCATATTTTTAATAATTTATTCTGGGCATATGGGTGATAAATTTAAAAATTAAATATATTTATTAAATATCTATATGACGAGATCTTAAAGATCAAAACAGTCTATAGTATAAAACAGTTTATTTTTCATATGTATATTTAAATGTTTATACCTATGCCTTGTAATTGGGTCTCTGTAAGGTAATAAATGATTATTATTATTATTATTATTATTATTACTATAGTTAACATATAGTAAAATAAGCCGATTCAATGACTGAGTAACTAGCGAAATTTTCGGAAAAAATAAAATCTCAATATTTTGAGTATTATTATAATAAATTTCACAATGACATTATGAACATTTATTTGTTCAAGATTATTATCATTAAATATCTTTTTATAGTAGATTATAAATTGCTAATAAAAAAAAAGTTTATAGTTTCATTGATTCAGAGACTAAAAGCAATAAAATTTATTAAACTTACACATCAACAAACATGATGATTACATTTTTCGATCTGACTAAATAATATTTCAGAATATTACAATATGAAAGTTTCACTGCATTATATAACAGCGTCATATTTCAAATGCAAATTTTATAATTAGTCCTAAATCGTGGAATAATAAACTTACAAAATACTTATTGGTCAATAGATGTTAAGTAATATTACTAGTTTTACTAATAAAAAAATTTCTGTAAAATAAATAACTTTAATGTTTGAAAAATATTTTAAAATATTACAAACCAAACTATATTTTACAATATTTCGTTTCAAATTTCTGTTTCCAATCTCAGCGAGAACGTTGAACTTATTTTTTAAATTATGTTGTAGAGAAAGAAATCTCTTTTCTTGGCAGCTAAAATAATATAATA
Organism: Clivina fossor; assembly: GCA_963966155.1. Lineage (NCBI taxonomy): Eukaryota > Metazoa > Arthropoda > Insecta > Coleoptera > Carabidae > Clivina > Clivina fossor. The sequence continues at coordinate 26,152,979 of OZ014550.1, forward strand.
ACAAGCGGAAGAAGTATTTGAATTGTCTTCGAAAATTCACCCCTGCAATTTATCGTTTTGCTTTACAGGAACGTCACTAATTACATCAAACGATAATTTTGGTAGAGGAGGCTGGTGCCGGTGCCGGTGCCAGTATGGTGGATTCAACCACCGCTCCCTCCCAGAATTTTGTTTGAGCTTAATTTTGATTTTATGATTTCAGCTTAAAGTTAGTGGTTTCTACTTCTTTAGGTCTTCAGCGGACGATATTCATTTAGCGAAGGGGGAAATTTTTGATTTTCCTGATTCTAATTGTATAATTAAATTATTACTTTGTTTTAATGAGAATTTTAACTTTCTCTGCTTGTTTTCCTAATTGCAATAATTTATTTTTCTAAAAGTTTATGACTTCATTATCTACCGCCAATTCCCAAATATATTTTCGCTAATTTCAAATTATTATAATTATTTTGAAAATTGTTAATACTTATGATTTGTTATTTCTGTTTATCTAATATCAATTCTTGCTTACTTATAAACTAACAAAAAAATTGTTATATCGTTAGCATCGAGCAAAACTAATTTATTTCCATATGTTTGAGTTTCAAGTTACAGTAGTTGTTAGAAAATATTTTTCATAAATAAATAAATTAAATAGTGATACAGGCTAGAGCTAATTAGCTATAATGAAAATATGTCTTCTTGACACTTTTTCCATAAATGATAAAAACATAAAGATAGACTAATTCTACTCCAAGGTAGCGATATATAAGTTACGAATTTAAAATAAAACATCATTAATAAATTTGAAAAGCGAAACGTTCCTAATAAAACAAAAGATAGCGCCACACAAATATTTCGAATGAAAACAAAAAAACTATTGTTGAGATTGGCAAGAAGTACCCGTCATTATATCTTCCTTTGTACCAACTGTCTTTTATTAGAATTTACAAACAAGCGAGTGTGATATTTTTAACTCCGCCACCAGAGTAAGCTAGTATTTAAAATTTCAAATATTCCAGCAGCCACAAGTTTCAAAATGCTTGTAACTCACGGTGAAACAAAAAGAAAAAAAAACTATTTGAACATGTCATTTTGTCATGTCAATTCATTTATTTCAAATTTATTTTATCCGGTTACAAATAGCTCCCCCAAAAAACATAACAAGCATGTCACAGGAATACAGCATGCTAGACCCCAGTTTCATTTGTTTGTGGCTAAAGTTTCTTCGTTCCTTGATGTATGTATACCTTTTGTATTATACGTATTTTATATGTAGAATATATATGTATACAATATATCTCAAGATTGATGTTCTAAAAGAACCATTTCCATAAATATTTTATCAAATTTTAATTAAATTAGAAGAAAAAAAAAACTAACTACATTACGAAATGAATATTGTCGATCATATAGTAATTAACTGCTGTATAATAATGTCATTATTGTAACACATAATGACATATTTTTTTTAAATAGACAATATAATAAATAACATTAATAATGAGTTTTGTAATTTCTAAACGGAACATGGGGCTATATGCTCGAGAAGCTGGTCATATATACCGTAAAAAAAATATCGAAATTACAGAAAATAAATGGTAAAATTTTACTATAAAAAAATCTATAATTTTATTTTACTAAAAATATTCTGTATTTTTACCTGAAATTTTTGTAATTTTTACATAATTCAAAATAATCACAAAAAGTAAGTAAAAATGTCCTAATAAGTAGGTAAAATTGCTTACTTTCTGCAAATTGCATTACATACTTAATGTAAAATTACGTATTGTTGGTATAACTTCTTAAGTTATGTAAAATTACTGCTTGTATATTAATAACTGTAATAATTATAAAATACATCATTTATGTAAATTTAAAAATGTATGTAATTATACCAACAATAATATTACCGAACCAAACAAATTCTACTTATTTATAGAAAATTCCCGACAGCAAATTTACTGAAGTTCTGTAAATTTACTCAAAGAGACTTTACTAAAAAAACTGTAACATTAATGTTTGTAACAGTTCTAATATTATGTATTTTTACATAATTATTTATTAAATTACAGTAACAGAGTAATTATACCTAGAAATACTAAGCACCGTAGTTTCTCATGGTTTGTAAGTAAAATTACATAATTTTTTTTAGAGTGTATTTTTCTATAACAATTTTTACTTGTGTTATCAATGGTGCGGGTCGTTGGCCCACAGTCAAGCAAGGAACCTACAGTTTATAATGGGTTCCGAACCACTCAAACGCAATCGATATCAATTCAGTGGACATAAGCAATATGGTAACGTAATATTAATATAATAATACGCTTAAAGAAACAGTATATTAATACTACTCGCATGTAACAATTATTATTTATTGGAATAATAATTACGGCATGTGATGAATGCTAACATTACATGTTTGTCGAATAATATACTGCACGTTATTTGTTATTTAATTAATTAAGTCCATGAAATAAGTGTAAATAATACAATAACATTGTGTAAATAGAGCCATGTGTTGGCCAATAGAATTGATTCTTTTTGTAACCACTGTCCTGGGATACATAGTATACAGTCGTGTATGTCGTATATAGGTATGTATGCTGTGTAACTCGGAGTTGATTTCAGTTGAAATGTAGAAAGTCTGTCAGACTTGTCAAGTTAGGCAAAAGGGAAATAAAAATCTTTTCATGCTAGTGAAATGGGCCTACAATATCCGGTTTAACACAATATAACACTTCACCTATACGTACGACTGTATATATCCCAGACTACCGCATACTCGCGCGTACAACCCCAACTGGCAGAGTTTTATTTGCCAACAACGAAATATTTTTTTACTCTTAACTTTTTTATTGTTGCTGCTGTGTTTTCTGTGCCACTATTAATGCATTCATGGGCTAAAAGAAGAATTTGATCAATACATTCTTTTAGATATTTTTTTTTTCGCTAGCGTTTGCTTACTTGCCCGGTTGCTGGCTGCTTTACGAGCTTTTGCCGAAAGATGCTCCTTCTTTTTTTTCATCTTTATTTTTTTCTTATAACTTGAAAATGTGGAAGCATCGTGTACTTTCAATAAAAAATACACGTATAAGAAAACAATTTTGTCAAATTTGTAAACACAAAAAAAATATGTAATGTATTTTTCTCTGTCTCTAATGGCACTACAGTCTAAATTAGGCCTTGACTTCAAGTATGATAATACTTATTTCGTGATGGTTCATTTAGACACAGCGACGAGTTCTAAACAGTAATCTGGATAAAGATGTTTGGAGGAAACTGATTTCGGGATAGTGAAAAGAGTTTGTGCCACATTCTTTTGGGTAGATGGCGTGATTGTGCATGTATGTATATTGTATATATGTATGTATGTATGTCAATTTTGATTCTAAAATGTATTTAGCATATTTGAAATTTTCATTGTAAAGTACTGCATATTAACTTTATAAACAAAGAGTTTGCATAATTTACATGTTTTTTATCAATAACATTCCATCTAATTGTATTCGTAAATATCTCACTTTACAATTTGTTAATAAATGTATAGATGTTTGAAAAATCTAGTAAATTTTATATAATATAAAAAAATTGTAAGTATATTGTAATAACTTCGTTATATTAGGTAGTAGGTAAAATGTTAATAATTTTATGAAAAAGAATTTAAGAAAAAAAAAATGAAATCAGAATTGAAAATTGTTTTCAACAGTATATAAAATAAAAGTGAATAATAAATATATTTCTCCCTCTTCAAACATAATAAAATTTCGTCCATAAAAAATGACAAATCACAATTTCCTTTCCTAACATTCTTTTCATTTCATTCTTTTTTATGTAATTAACAATAAATAAGAAACGAGCTGCCGGTTTTCGGCTTTATAAACTCACTCTCGAGTTATCTTTCGAGATAATAAAGATAATAATTAAAGAACAGACTTGAAAATGGAAGGGAAAATAAAGCGCAAGGAGAATGAGAAAAATCGTGTAATATTAAATGAAATGCCTACACGTTCGGACGTCATTTAAAAAAAGAAGAAGAAAGAACAAAAAAAAAAGAAATAAAGTTTCTTTTGTTCTTACAATGGAAGAATAATACGTACATCAAGGTTGAATATTTAAATTGGTATCTAGAACGTTTGGCACGCACAGGGCACTCATTCTTAAACTATATAAAATGATTTGCGTCAGTGAATTTGATTAACAGGAAAAATAGCTACTCGAATCTCAGCCAATAGCTTTTATTTACAATTTTGAATACATATAAACTAAAATAAAACTGCTTAACATGCGTTAGAACATCTTCTTGATGTAAATTTCGAAGATTCTGTAATAACTGCAGAACCAATTAATATTAACAGCAGATTGATAAAATAAGTTATAGATATTTATAATGAAAAAAATAACATTAATCACTGTGTAAACACTGAGTTATATAAAATTTAGTTTCCATTAATTAAAAATCTATAAATTTTATGATCTAGTTACTTATTGTTACCTAGTAACTCGTTTCTATGTGGTGTTATTTACTGTAAATGTCATTTGTATCATTTTTTCCTCAAAAAGACGGACGTTGAATTCGCCGAAACGTCGATTAGAAATATATATTAATACAATACTTTAACCTAAAGCAGTTTTATTTTAATATAAAAAGTTCTGAAAGATTTTTTACCATGTTTCATATAAATTAGTATTAACAATTTTTTTTGTATGAGCAAAATATTTGTTATAAAAATACTAATTATAATTTACTTAAAAATGCATCGTCAATATTTAAATATATAAAGAAACTACGTCAAAAATAATATTTAAAATGACAATTACTTGAAATACATAAATTTCATGTTTATACTATGTAATCTCAATCATTTGTTATTTATTTTTCTACTAGTTACAATTGAAAATATTATAAAACAATTTTGGTTTATTTTTTATTTACAAATTAAACATTTTTGAAAAATCTGTTTAAAATATCTAATAAAAATAAAATTATTACTTTTTATTTAAAAAAAAAGTGGAAATACAGCTATAATTTTTATGGCAGAGTCTCTCAAAATAAATATAATATGATTCTCGATTTAATATCTACAGTAAAACTTGTACACAGGTTCGCTGTCAATACTGAAGAAAAAAAATTGTACAAGAACAGACCTATTGAGACTGTACCTACCACTAACACCAAATTAAAAAAGAAAGAAAGAGTTGGCATTACACAAATAAATACCTAGGTAAGATTATTACTTTTGTAATGTTTTCTGAAACTACTCCAGAAGTGAAGGAATAAAAGATGAGATTTAAGTTATATATATATGAGTTTTATTTAAGAACCTTTCCACATTGGACTGATATACCCAATAATTACTTATATATAATATATATGTATATTTGATTTTGTAAGATCGATGCTTTGATATTCTACTTTTATAAGACGTAGAATAATTTTCGTATTATTATATTTAAACTGTATTTATGAGATGTAACTGTCGTTATGACAGCATTGTAATTGAACTATATTGTTTAAGTAAAAATTAGATGTTTTTATATGCTTGATTATCGTTTTGCTTATCGCAGATAAAAGTTAATAACTAAAAACAACTTATTTATAAGAAAGTTCTAGAATTACGTAAATTAAGTAACCAGGACACGTAAGCAGATAGTTGAACACATAACACTTTGAAAGCTAATATTAAACCACCCTCATGTTATATTGATACGGTGTGCAGTCTACCTTTACACTGTGCACAGTTATTTCTTTCGGCAGACGCTTATTTGTGTTTGCATTGTATCAGTATAGTCTTAAGTATATATCAATAGGTCTCTCTATAGTAAGTCTCTGTACAAGTCCTACTATACCTGTTTGCTTCTCATATTATAATTAAGTTATTATTTTAATATTATTATATTATTTTATTTTTATACTAAAAATTCATACGATTTTGTTCAAAAGTGTTTCTTTCACTAAATTATTAATATACCAGTATAACTGTAAATCAAAAAAAAAACAACTAATAACTTGAAAAACATAATAAGTATAGAGAAAAATCAAAAAATTCATATACAAGATTTAAAACTTTCTGTCCAAAAATTGTCAAGTTTCATTTCAACTAAACAAATAAGTAATTTCCACTGCATAATTTAGAACATCAACTGCACATTTTGTGCAGACTAAAAATAAATGTCAAAAAATATTTTAGCGAAAATTGATTGAAGAATTAGTTTATAAAAACCTCATGCCTCAATTTTTTGCCGGAAGCCGCCATCAAATTCTTATTAATTACGTAGATCGTTTTTTTTTTTCTAATAAATTGTCATTTATCATAATTTTGATAGGGATCACCGCAAGGTTCATTCTTTATACATTACTTTATTACATAAATTGGAACAAAAAACTGATTTGTTATATTTTTTATATATAAATTAATAAATTTTAATATTACACAGGAAAAAAAGTAGCTATTTCATCTAATTCAAATTAAATGAGTAAATTGTAGAAGATTTGTCTATTTAATTAGAAAATATTTTCAATAACGTTAGTTATTTTATCTACATACAAATTAATTACAATCAACAGAACTCATTATATTAAAATAAAACGCCTTTAAGTTGCAATTCTATATTAATTTTTATTAATAATCTAGGTTTTGACAAAATATCTAATTACATTAGATGAATACACTAAACGTAATCTACTACTGAATTAAATGATTCATCTAATATTACTAGAAGGCTAAATATTATATACTTTTATTTATATAAAAGCCTAGAGATTTTATTTATTTTTAAGATAAATAAAAAATCACATGTTTACAATATATTCTCAGAATAAATGAAAAAAATTCATCGGTTAATTTTAAAATTATTCCAACAAAAAATGTATTCCAAAGATTTGAAATACTGGCCCAAAAACAAGTAAAACATTAAAAACTTATTTACCGATTTTTTTTTTTGCTGTGTAACAAAAAATATTTGTTCATATAAAAACTGATGATTATGAAAACGTTTTGAACCATCGTAAAATTTCAAATAAAAATATAAAATTGACTATAACACATGTTGAAATAAGTCGATAATTTTTTTTTTTATTTTTCGGGGTGAAATGTAACATATGTTTCGTGTAAACGCTGAATGGTACAAATTTTTATTTTTGTTTGACAATTGATTCTGTTTGAAATTCGAGCTACCGTGTCAAAAGTACTGAAGTTAAAAATATGTATTGTGTTTATAATATACATATACTAAAATCTTTGATGTTATGGAAAAAAAGTAATTGCTTTCGTGTATACAATAAAAATATTTACATGCTCAACTATTACATCAACATCTACGTATATATATATATATATATATATATAAATATATATATATATATATATATATATATACAAATATATATATATATATATATATATATATATAATATTAAAATCAATTAAGCTATACAAAGTGTCAGGTAAAATATTCTAGTGTAACAATTAACTAGAACAAGAAGTCTTCAAACTTTCTCTAAAGAGGGCCACATAAAAGTATTGACACTGCTAAGTGAGCCAGATTTTTTTTTAAATTACACGTAGAATAACTATATACATATAAGTAAACTGATTTTTCTTAATAATAAATATATTTAACAAAAAATTTTTTCTTACTAAATTAAACAAGTAGACATTCTGAAAATTTGGACTAATCTTTACCAAAAACGCCGCGGACCGGATGAAAGGTCTTCGAGTGCCAGATGTGGTCCGTGGGCCATAGTTTGGAAATTCCTGAACTAAACAAACAATTTTTATTTTTACCAGCTTAACATGACATTTTAAATATTCACCATACTGAATTTATAGAATTTTCTGAGCCATAATTTTCGCCATATATCGTAGATGGCGTCCTCAGTGCTTGGTAACCAAAAATGTCATCTACGATGTATGACGAAACATCTGCAACGAAGATAGATTTATTTTTTTGCAAATACGACTAGAAAAAGAGTGATAGACTACTTAGTTATTAGAAAAAAGTTCGCAACTTTTAAAAGGTTAGAAAACACTGTAAAAAAAAAAAAACATTGTAATTATTACAGTGTTTATTTATTTTATCTATTACAGTGTAATAGAAAAAATAAACAAATAAAAATAGAAAGTAACCTTTATTGTTGTATTATTAATGTAACTACCCATTTTCAGTAAAAAAATCGCAAATATATTAAAAACTGGAAAATTTTTGTATTACGTAAGATAAGTGTTGTCAAATACTCACTGATCCTTGCTTTTCTAGTTAGTTTAACATGATCGTAGTAGGCAACGACGGGTAAAATATTGCTGATATTAGATAAGTTGCCAAACAGTAATTATTTGTAATTTCGCTAAAAAATGAATATACCTACACGTGAAATGTCATCATGAAGACAAATAACGTTTTGAGAACAAGTAAAACTAATTTGCTAAATACAATTCGAAAATGGCCGTACCATTTACTTTAATTCCAAGCAACTCTGGTTCCATTTCGGAACAAGTTATAATCAAAACTGATGACATCAAAAATAAAGAATCACTACGACCATATTTCCCTTATCCCATCCCCTTTCCTTTACATGTATGCATGTAAATTAGGCCCTAATACACCCTTAAACACATAACAGTTTCCACTCAGATAAACTCGCCCTTTGTCTCCCTCCTAAACAATATACAAATTGATTCAGATTTTACTCTATATCTACGCAGGAATATTAAGTAATCTGTATTTTTGCTAAATTACTTATATTTTACATTTCATTAAGATGATTTCGGTCAGATTCAATGCAGGGCAATAATAAACTATTAGATACCTAAGTTGCTTTCCAATATATATATATATATATATATATATATATATATATATATATATATAATCCTCTTCTACCGTTAATATTATTATTACAAAATAAATATCTCAACAACTAAAGCTCGAGTAAAATCAAACATTTATTTTTTAGTATATTGATCACGTTCACATTTGTAATACATTTTATACCGGCGCTTCTACATCTACCACTACATTTAACTTATATAGAATACTCTCAATCATACCAATCTATATAATTATATACCAGAAACTGAAAAATAATTATAATAAAAATGAGTAAACAATTAAACAATTTTTATAAATAAATTTATTTGATTCGACGAATAATAATAGAAAATTTAAGAAACTATATCAACATGTTAGACCATTTTGTATTAATTTTGTTTAAAGAATTTAAAGAATTAAATAAGAATTTAGAGATTATGCAAGAAATTTTTATTTTAACAGAACTGATATACAATATACTCATATTTCTGGTAGAACTTCATTATATAAAAAATGTAGCTAAATGTTTTGTGTCTTCTCCATTTCTTAAGATAAAAACTAGAAACTTTTAGCTGAAAATTCTACAACACCAATTAATTGCCAATGTATCAAACATTGAATCTGAATCATTGTGTATATAGAAAGCAAGACATACACAAACATATATACCCCAATGCCGGTCAAAACTCCTAGCGAGCGCAAACCAGGTTTATTACGTCAGCGTATATAGTAGCTCCCAGAAAGAGCAAGACGGAAGGCAGAAGGAGGTGGTTTTGGCCCCGAGGGGCCTCGGCTAAATTGTGGTTTAGTCTAATGAATAGATAGAGCCAGTTTAGGCAAATGGCAATTTGTCTATTAACCGACAAATTATACAGTGGCCGCATATACAAGAAGGCAGAGCGAGCTGAGGATCTTCTAGGTCTTTAGCTCATGGTCTCAATGCCAAATTTTCGAATTAGTCCTTTGGAGTTGGAGGTTGGAGTTCTGGTTCTGGTTTACTCCACTCAGCCGCCGATGGGATATCCGCAAGGATATGTAGATTGGATTGTTAGCGGGATATTTGGAATAATTGCTTTGGGACAATTGATAAAAATCGCTTTCGAACACGATTTTTATTGGAAATTTTAGAGATACAACTACATAACTTTGACATATCTAATCTCATTATATGGATGAAATAGATGAAATGGATGAAAAATTATGTCAAAACCTCATAATAAATTATAAAGTATTAAAATAATACAGGCATAATCGATTGAAAATTTTATTTAAAAAAATATTTAATAAATTATCATACATACTATGATAAACCTTTCGTAATAAAACTTCAGTTTTTAATAAACCTATATATTTTATCTCTACATAAAAAAACTTAAGAAGAAATTTTATCAGCCAATTTAGTGAAATTGGCTTTTAAAAATAAGGAATATTTTTTGTTTTTAGGAAAACCAAAAATTACATAAAGATAATTTTGTAAATTTTATTTACAAGTTTCATTTCTAATACATATATAATTTAAGCAACTTTTTTTAGAAAAAAATTAACAAATATTTTTTTATTATTTACCACATAAATTAATTAATCAATAAATTTAAAAAATATATTAAAAAGTAAATAGTTGTCACATGAAATGACATTTAAAAATTCTTTTGCTAATTAAAAGTTTCTTAATTTTAAATCTTTATTATAAAAACTAATTTCCGCTTTGTAATAATTTAATGTAAAACTTCCTTTGATACCGTTTTAATTACTTATTTTTTGTGTGTATGATAACGTTTTGTAATAAAACTTTAGTTTTTGATATGCCTATATTGCTATATTTTATCTCCGTAAAACACAAAAAAAATCTCAAATCTGCAAATACAAAATGGTCTTTTCATTTAAAACTAAAAACTAGTGTATAAAAACAAAATTGCAAATAACTCTTTAAGAAGCCCTCAAATTTCCATCGTCAATCGAAGAGTAACTGTAACTGAATCCTCATCATCATCTTCCTTTTCATTCCTGTCAAACAACTTGGACATAAATCACGATTACATCGTTGGAAAACGAACGATTCTATAGCCGCACGGCGCGGTTCGGGCAAAAATACCCATTTCTTCCTGATGATAAATACTCAGAGAAAAAGATAGTCACATAGAGACAAGGCCAGTGCAATGGTAGCCGAGCCAGCGGAGTGGAGAGGCGCCGTTATATAAAGAGGCAGCAAATAAATGATCAACCATCTGTCTACATCGTCAATGAAAGTCAATGACCTACCTCCTTACCCCTCCCCTCCCCCGTCCGTTGATTCCACGTTTTCGGGCCTTCTATTTTAAGCCAGACAAAACGGAAATGTGATAACAGAGTACCCCGTAAAAATATGGGCTATGGAGAAATTTAAAGGTACACTGATTGAAATGAATATATTACTCTTCTTGGATTCGGAAAGAGTTAGATGGATTCTCGTAAGATGGAATTATTCTGTTATTTTTGCATGCTTGTTAAATATTTTGTTAAATTACAGACACGTAATATAAGGTGGTGACAGCGACTCTTGGCCATGAGACTTTAACATGTAAAATCATACTTTTGTAAGTTCCTGCTTCTCCAATTATTTTACGGTAAAAAAAGTCTCAAATATAAGTTTTATATCTTAATATGCTATCTCTAATTCAATAAACTAAATATATTTTGCATGCAATAATGCATTTTCGTCAGGTTAAAATTGACTTTAATATAATTGCTAAAAAATACATTTCATTAATAGCACATATTTATGTTAAAGTTTAACTAAAATGATTTGACACGTTATGAAATGAAAATAACAGAAAAAAATTAATTAACAATTTGTAATTACTTCGATTTACAAAAAAACAATGTTTATTTAATGTAACGTCATATATATTATATCAAAACAAGTGACTTTTTATTATTTTATCCTTTTAACAAAATTGTGTAATAAATAACATGTTTTAATTAAAATGTTATTTGTCAAGTGTCAAGAAAATTGGTTAAAGTTATAAAACCGACCATAAGAATTATTATCTTACAAATGGTTTAAAATACATACAAAATTTTTTCTTGCTTAAGTGTATACCATATGCCAGTATTCTGTATATAACCTCCATAATACTAAAATAAAACGGCTTTAGGATATAGTTTTGTATTAATTTTTATTAATAATCGAAAAAAAAATATAAACGATATTTACATAAACAAAACATAGAAACAAGTTACTAGGCAACAAAATAAGGAACAACTAGAATATAAAATCTATAAATTATTAACTAAAGGAAGCCAAATTTTATTTAAATTAGTACCTTCACAATGACCCATCAACATTAACAGTAGATTGATAACAGAAGCAATAGAAATTCATAAAGAAAAAGATAACATGAAAACACTGATTTAAATAAAATTTTACTTTTTTTAATTAATAATTTATAAATTTTATAATTTAGTTACTTATTTTGTTAGCTAGTAACTTATTTCTAGCTAGTAGTTATTTACTGTTTTTACATTTACATATTTTTTCCTGTGGATCATGTACGTAGAGTACGTTAATTATTAATAAAAATTAATACAGAACTACAAGCAAAAACCATTTTATTTTAATATAATGAATTCTGAAAGATTTTTTTCTGTAGTACTATAAAAAATTTTGTCTACCTTTAATATATGATATTTACTATTTAAATAGAAATTCTGTAGAACTACATAGCTCATATAATAATACAGAATACCGGCATTAATAAGATACATTGTTAATAATGAACACAATGAATTTTTTTTTTAATGTTGAAGAAATAATCTATATAAAATAATTTCTGAACAAATATTAGTAGATTTAGATATTTGCATAATGAAAATATATAGCTGTAAAGTAAAATAGTTTTACGCAATGGAAAAGTTGTGCTTGTGCCCTGATTATAAAACTTTCGTGAAAGAAATTACCACACTTTTAGTTTTCATAGCACATTTATCATAATTTCACTGTAAAAATAATCCACATTAATTTCCAAGTAAAAATTTTTCATTGTAATTTCAACACAGCTACAGCTAGAGAGTTACGCTACGCCAGAGTAAAGTAGCACAAATTTGTCAAAAAAAACAAAACATTTTGATGACTTTCTCAACAAAAATCTTAAACAATCTGAAAATAGTTTTGCCAAGTTTTCAATTTTTTTCCTCTCCGAGGATAAAATTCTTAAAAGAAAATACAAAAAAAAATAGAAAAATATTTCTTTAAATTTCGTGCGCACTGTACTGTAAAATTAAAAACTTTTGATATCTCTTTGTTTACAAGTTTTGTCATTTATTCGTTGCACATTCTTTCTAAGGTGATAATATAAATTCCAAAACGGTAAAAATAAAAATAAATGTTTTTTCAGGAGTGTCAACGCTGAAACCTGAAACTTTACTACTCGTACTATTGTTACAGGTTTTTCGTTATTTTTTTTTTATTGTGTCACTACATAGTTTGTTTTATTACTGAAATAAAATTACAGTAAAGTTTTAACTTAGACATTTTATTAATAGTGACTTGAGATTTGTTACGGAACGTGGATTGTGTTTTGTTTTTTAGGTTGTGTTCTACGAAATTTGTTACGGTTTAGTTTTTTTTTTCTATTTATTTATTTAACATTATTATGAAACAATTGCAATTTTCTTGACGCTTGACAAATAACATTTTAATTAAAACATGTTATTTTTTATACAATTTTGTAAAAATAATAGAAAAAGTTACTTGTTTGATATAATATCTATGACGTTACATTAAATAAACATTGTTTTTTTTGTAAATCGAAGTAATAACTAATTGTTAATTAATTTTTTTCTGTTATTTTCATTTCATAACGTGTCAAATCATTTTAGTTAAAATTTAACATAAATATATACTACTAATGAAATGTATTTTTTCAACAATTACATATGTGACAATTTGTTAATATGAAATATAAAATATTTTAAATTAATGGAAATGGTTACCTATCAATTATTTTATTTTTATTACAAATCAATACATACTTTTTACAATATAATTTTTTTTAAAAATTTAAGTGTAAACATGATTTAAATTCTCCACTGTTGTATATAAATTATATTATTATATAATTCAGAAAATAATAAAGTTTTTGTTAACTAACATAATATAAATATATAAAAAACTCTTTTAAATAAATTTGAAATTATAAACTATAAAGTTCTATAATATTTTAATTAAAACTAGATGTTTCGATTCATTTCATTTTTATTTTTATTTATTTTCCTGATAATGACAGACACACAGGTATATAGTCAAATTTTTAATAAAAATTACAGAACTTTAACCTGTAGACTTTTACTTAGACATAATAAGTTCTGAGAGGCTTTTTTACTATATATTTTTATTATATTATTAAACATTATATATTTTAAATATATTTATTCAACTTTTATTATTAGTAATTTAATAATAATTAATAATATTAATAATTAATAATTAATTTTCTAAAAAAAAACTACAGAAAATTGAACTACTGCACACTTTATCACACGGGATTTATATGAAAAATTTTCTACTAAATTTTCACGGCAAAATTTAATGATCATTAAGCTACATTCACCACAGCGATGTTAGTAATAGCGGTATAGCTATACCACTACCACCACATGCCAACTCTACAGCTACTACTAAAATTGCAGTGGTGAATGTAGCTTAATGATCATTAAATTTTACCGTCTGTCTGATTTCTAAAATATAATTAATTTAAAACATATCATCTTTAATCACAATCGGAATTGAACTAAACATGAATCAATAAGCAATAACTCATAAATTTAAAGAGGTTGTAAATACGAGATGTTGCTTTAAAAGTATTACCTAATCTTCAGACCAGAGGCAGAGTATAGTACAGAGCATAGGTATATATAGCCTAGAGTACAGCATCATCATTCTTATCTGGTATTTGGTAAAACAAAAGTCCAATTATTTAAAAATACGCTGACACATTTGGCCAGTGATCTGTCATTTAGCGGCTGACCCGCCGCCGCCGCGCCGCCCCCACCGCTCAAATTCGTTATCGTCGCAGCAACGACCGTATAACCGGGGCGCAGCCGGGGTTTTTGGTTACCTATTTGGTTCAGTGAGTTTGTAATTTGTTTAATGACCGCTCTAACTTGCTGCGATCCCTAAAAATGACCGCTGGCATGGCAATGCCATGGCATCGATACTGTTCCATTTGGAATTAGGTAGATGGTGTGCGCAGACGAACGAACGGGACGTCAGATTAACCAGAAATATAGATACGTAATGCCTATACCTATTACATTGATTGTTTTGTTATATATATTGAAAAAAAGATGAAAATAGTGTTTGTTTACATTTTTTAACCTGACACCCCTACCTATGTATATGCACTCTAAAAAAATTATGTAATTTTACCTACAAACCATGAGACACTATGATGCCCAGTATTTCTACATATAATTATTCAACTGTTGTACATTTAATACATAATTGTTTAAATATACATAATATCAGAACTAGTACAAACATTATTTAATATGATATATGTATTACCAATGAAATAAAAAAGTATACATGTATGTAATATTACAGTATTTTTAGTAAAGTCTATTTTACTAAATTTACAGAACTTCAATAAATTTGCTTTCGGAAATTTTCCATAAATAGGTAAAATTTGTTTAGTTTTGTAATATTATTGTTGATGTAATTATATCCCTACACCTTACGGTAAAAAGGGAAACTGACTATATATATATATATATATATATATATATATATATATATATATATATGTAATTATATACATTTCTAAATTTACATAAAGGATGTATATGGAAATGAATATTGAAATATTTTATTAGTATTATTACACTTAAAATATGTATTAAGTTTCATTATTTTGATGAATTATTACAAATATTAATATGCAAGCTGTAATTTTACATAATTTAAGAAGTTATATCAACAATAAGTAATTCTATATTAAGTATGTGATGCAATTTGTAGAAAGTAAGCAATTTTATATACATACTTATTAGGTTATTTTTCCTTAGTTTACGTGATTATTATGAATTATGTTAAAAATTACAGAATTTTGTGGTAGAAATTCATAATATTTATGGTAAAATAAAATTACATATTTTTTAATAGTAAAATTTTACTACTATTTTTCTGTAATTTTGCTATATTTTTTTAAAGTGTATCCGAAATTGACACTCGCCAGCTTTGTGAATATAGAAAACTTCTCTCTCTTATTAATATAACAAAAAGTTGTGTTGTGTTCCCCTCCCCCATCTATATTATGGTTGATCTGATGATGGGATAGACGTACCCGGCTGGGGTATACTATGTCAAATTTACCAAATTGCCTTACCCGTTCGGGTGATACGCAGAGTGCGCTGTATGTCATTTATTGTGCAAACAAACCAAACATTGTTACAGGCTTAAATGGACAATTGACTTTTCACCGACTGTACAATGAGGTTGTTTTTTTTGCTTTTGCTTTTTACCATTTTGATTTAGTAATTGATGTGATTGAAAATGATTTGAATAATGCTGAATTATCGAAGGAACCGTCTTCATTAATATCAAGACATCAGTAGATGCACT
Source organism: Clivina fossor (assembly GCA_963966155.1). Taxonomy (NCBI): domain Eukaryota; kingdom Metazoa; phylum Arthropoda; class Insecta; order Coleoptera; family Carabidae; genus Clivina; species Clivina fossor. The sequence continues at coordinate 26,169,369 of OZ014550.1, forward strand.
GGAATTCGTACTTTGTTTTAAGATGCATCCATTCCGAAAATTAAATTTCAGATGCATGCCAGTGTATTAAAATATTAATAGACTTAAATTGGAAAAATAGTCGACTGTTAATATTTAATAAATAATTAGTAATTGACGGAATTCAGTCTGTTACATATTTTTATTAACTACTAAGCCAATGTTTCAGCAATCATTTTTTCACATGCCTTTTATATGTATAACAATAATAATTTGTATTTTTAAATTTACTGATCAAATAATGTATATTTGCGTTACATGCAATATCAGCTAAAATATTCTGCTAACCCTGAAGAAAGCAATAGTGATTGCCGAAACGTTGGCTTAGTAATTAATAAAAATATATATAGAAAACTAAATTCTATCTATTACATATTATATATTAATATACTGTTCGAAACAAATTACTCTAAAAAAATGCTTCTATAAGTTCGTTTCCTAAAAAGGGTAAATAATGTTACCCTAAAAGGCATATTTAAAAGGTAAATTTTAAGTCTAAAACATGTGAGCATAAAATGCCAGCAATTTTTATGTTATTAAAAGATAAAAAATACAAACAACAAGAGTAAATAATTACCTATTAATATATGGGTAATTATTTACTCTTGCTTTCCGTAACAAGTATTAGTTTTTGAGAAGGATGACTTGACGACTGAATGTAATGTATCTGTTGATGAAGCACGTTTAGAGCAGGTAGATAAATAGATGTGTATTTGGATAATTTATTGTCTAAAGATTGTCGCTTTGATCGTAAGAGAATTAATTAAGAATTAATGCTGGTTGTAAAATTTTGGGTGCTTTGGTTACTTTTGCTAGAAACGTAAGCGCAAAGAAGCCCGTTTGAATATATGCAATACTGTTTTGATGTCTACGTTGATATATAGTAGTTAATATTGAATTTGAATATATAGGTGAATAATTTCGAAGGTATACATTTGCGTGCACATACAATGAGGAGATGAAGTGATATGATTCGGAGTATTTTATGTGAGCGAAAGTTTCCAACTAGTAGAAACAGACAAGCATGTATGACAGTATATCATTATGAATGTAAATGAAGCTATATTTGCCTGTTATGATCGAAATGTTTAGAGAAAACTAATTTTGGAATAGTGAAAAAAGTTTGCGCCACAACCCTTTGGGTACATGGTGTATGCTTTCCGTAATTTTTTTAGTCTATTATTATTGTAAAAGGTTACATGATATATTACACTAAAAATGATACAAATTCAATAGTCCTCAAAAAATTGATTCTTTTAATTTAAAATTTGGAACAGTGCATTTGTTATTATTTATTTTATTTTTTGCAGTGTATACCTACACAGTAAAGAGCAATATACTTTGTATAAATGTTTCTGTGTAAAAAAATAACATTAATTTTGTATATAAATTATACTTCACAATTGTGTCAAAAATGCAATGTGTTGAATTTATTGTCCATTTAGTAACACTAGCGTTTTTTTGACGTATTCTAATATAATTTTTACACAATTTTTGGTGTTCCAAAATTATGATTTTTTTTTTTTGTTCAATTTAGGTTAAACGTTATAAACTATAAACATGTTTACAAATATTAAAACATAATTATATTTACGTATTTCTTAATAAAATGACTATCACATTTCCTAATAGCAAATGTTTTTTTATAGTTTAGTTCAGCCCAATACAATATAACAATACACTCAAATATTGAATATACTTAAACAATAAATCAATATTAAATAGGCAAACAAGAAATAAAACAAACATAGCCTATAAACAATAATAAATTTGAACCATAACCTAACTTGAAATCGGACATGCATTTTTTAACAATAGATTAATAAATATCTACTTACTAAAACCAACAACAAATCATAATATCGCTACTAATTAAATTATAATAAATTTATTTGCAAAATTAAATTTGCGTTAATGTACACAACAGTAGGCAGGTATATAGTATATATAATACGTATTTGTAGTACGAATGGGCAGGGCCACCCTGTATTCCATAATCATTCAAAATAGAGAGACCTATGTTATGAACTATTATATTTCCGATAATATATATATATATATATATATATATATATATATATACAGGGTGTTGACATTGTTTAATTAAATTTATTATTGATGCAAAACTCGACAATAATTATTCATAATAGGGAACAATAATGAAATTTAATGTTTATTAAAATTTATGCGTTATAATCATTTATCGATATTTCGTCAAAATATGTAGAATAATAAACAATGATTTTGCTGGTATATGATGTTCTTCTCTCTTTCTATATATATATATATATATATATATATATATATATATATATATATATATATATATAAATGCGAAATATAATATTGTTGTTTTTGGCGGATTTATCACACACGTTTATAGTGTTTTGTTGATAATATATATTGACAAAATTATACAATCATCATATTATATAGGAATTGATTTGGCTGACACACTCAGCTGCTGGTGAAGTTTATTCAATTTGATACTTGCCATCATGTTTTTTTCACATTAAAAATTTCACAATTTTATGTTTATATTTAATAGTATATGTTTTAAATTATTCATGATTGTTTCACATGTCCAAAATCATTTTTAACCATTCAGTGATAACGTAAAGTATCATGAAAACAACGACAACGTCACACATCAATCTGAAAGCTATTTGCATAAATGATTTTAAAGGGAATAATTAATTAAGAAACATATTAGTAATCTTCAGGCTTATATATATATATATATATATATATATATATATATATATATATATATATTAATTTATACACAACTTATTTTAAACTTAAAAAAATAAACATTCTTCTCAAAATATAAAAATTAAGTACTTGCGCGAGGACAAATGTACCCAAATCTGATGTTTTAAAATATTCAAGTAAATATTTTTGTCAGTTTTTTGAACTAAATCAACATTAAATTCTCTTCGTGTTTGCTGAAACTAGACAACAACAAAATCATGTGTTTGCAAACAATTTATGCATAAAACTATCAAAATGTATAAAATTGAAGCAAAAACTAAAAAAAAAAAACACATATATTTTAAATTATAACAAAAGCAAAGAAATTCAAAATAATTTTTTTTCAAGATGTGAGATCGCATATTATCATTGCAAAATTTATACCCACAAAGCAAAATAAATAAATTCATGAACGAATTAAAAAAATACATAAAATAGTCATATCACTATACTGTAAAAAATTGAAATAAATTTACATATTTTATGAGGGTTTTTTTTTCAGAAAAAAATGTAATATTACTTCAATTATCATAGTAAAGTTTACGAAATGCTGCTATTTTACTGTTAATGGTTATGTAAAATTACATAAATTTATTTTACATTTTTACAGTGTACTTTTTACATAAAAAAATATAAAATTGTCCTGATCAATTTTTCTCCTCCATCCGATTTCGTACTCCCTAAAAATTAATTATAGCCCAACCTGACTAATATTAAGTCACCTTACACATAATGTGAAAAACAGACGTCCAAATATCACTCATGATCCCATAAATAATTTTTAATCGAAAGTTTTCATCCTAAATATAAACACATTTAACATCGTGTATCATTTAGCATCTTCATAAAAACATTAACACATTATAAAGTGAACAAAAACGCAAAGATAGGAGACGCCGCCGAGCGAATGATACAAAAAAACAGTAGCATCATCTATCGTGCGCTGGAAACATTTAACATCTAGTTAAATCGTACTTAAAACAAATTATTTACTACATAAGGGCCCAATTAATTTTAGATTTTACACATCTAGTCACAAAAGTCGGTTAGTGGCGTTCGTGGAGGGAAACCCTTTTAACAACAAAAAATCTTTTTACCCAGATACTACGAACTAGAAACTGCTCTGGAGCACAGGCATTTCTAGGGAAATACTGTGTATATAAATGCGTAATGTTGCATATATATATATATATATATATATATATATATATATATATATATATATATATATATTCTAAGTACAATTTAAAACTTCCTGGACTGATTAACAAAAATGTACAAAATTAACAAATCCTACAATAGTGCATAATTTTGTTGCTTTAACACTAAAACAGATTAATTAACTTTATATATATATATATATATATATATATATATATATATATATATATATATATATATATATATATCTAATTATATAAAATTCTTGTGTCACAGTTTTAGTGTGTATACTTCTCCGAAACGGCTTGACCGATTTTGATGAAATTTTATATGTATATTCAGTAGGTATGAAAATAGGTCTATAATTAATTTTTGTACCCTTAAGTGTTAAGGGTGGCTCACCCTAAACAAATTTTTTTTATTTTTTGGACAATTTTTTTTTGGTTATTTTTTTATGGTGTGCCATTAAAAAATACATTTAGTCCTAAATTTTTACTCTCCTACCACCTACCCCTACTTTTTAATAGCATTTTATATTTTTTAACCCCGGTCGATAGCTGATCAATGGGGTTCCGTTTAGCCAAACTTAATAAAATTAAAATAAATAAATAAATTTGTAACTTTGGGAAGTTGTTGAGTGCACTCCCGCAAAGGATTCTAGCGGGGGGCCCAGGAAAAATATAGAAAAGTGTGAAAGAAATTGATTCCAAATAAATTGAAAATAATTATAATATGAGAAATGTATTTGATTTTTTTTGTAATACAAAAAAAATTCAGCTAGTATATATATATATATATAGGAATTATGACTTGATTGTTATTTATTAAATATATGAAATAAATTTCTTAACAAACTACGTTTTCTCAATTTTATATCTTTCATATTAATATTGAAATATTAAAAACGTTTAAAATCAAAAATGTATCTTTAAAAAAAAACATATAAAAAATCTATGAACAAATAGAAGAGCATGTACTCGTATGACAGTGTGTCAGTATGAATGTGGATGGAGTTGTTTCCCTGGATAGGAATATTTGAAGAAAACTAATTTTGGAATATTAAAATAAAAAACTTTAGGATTTATTATATTATCGATATATTAAACGTACATCATCAACATGAAAACTATATACAAATAACGGAAAGTATAATATAAACAAACATAACATAGGCACAAGTATATCGAAACGTCGAATTTTAAATATAAAATAAACAGAACCTATAACCTGAAACTGTTTTATTTGTGATAACATAATTTACCAGTTACTATGTGAGAAAACTAATTTTGGGATAATGGAAAGAGTTTATACCACACCCTTTTGGGTACATGACGTGATTGTATATGTATATATGTATGTTACTTTATAGTACATAAAATGAAATAAATTCCCTTAAACCAGGAGTATTAAATTTGAAGAAAACTAAATACAAATTTCAGAAGCTAAACTTCCATTATCAGTAGCAAAAAATCAAGCTCAGTTAGTGATCTAAAGTTACACAAACACTTTTTAACTGCTGAATACGTTAAGTATTTGTGTATCCTTAGATCACTGATTAGGATTAAAAATTTATTTTTTGTTACTGTTGATAGAAGCTTAGCTTCCGAAACTGTTTAGCGTTTTAAAATTTATTATTTATGGTTTAAAAGATATTATTTAATTTTATTAACTTTTCGCCAGAGTAAGATGAAAAAATAATGGCAATGTCCGATGTCTCATTTGGGCCACATCAACCAAGAATAGTGTAAAATTCCATCAATTGTTGCCGGTGTTACATAAATAAAATCAACACCAACATTGTAAAGTATAATTTACATAGGTAATTTTTAACACAGAAACGTATCCAGAAAAAATAATGTTATTTTTTTAAACACCAAATCCAGCTGTGATTATTTTACTATGTGGTTATTTTTCGAATACGTCCTAATGTTTATTAGGAGAGTCATGTTGGCTAGCTAAGTCGTGTCGTATAAGTTTTGGTGCAAACTGAGCGGTTCTAACCTACAGTGAGAGATAAATCTCGTTTTATATAATAAAACATCGCATAGAGGGTGGTCGTGAAAGGCTTGGAAACACACGCGTTGTGTGACATATTGTTACCACAGGCCTTAATTATTCATATCTGAGCCATATTATAAAGTTAAAGCTATAAATATTGTGATGAAGTCAGACCGGCAGAATGTTAGAACGCCCGACCAAACCAGACCAGACCAGACCAGAACAGGAACGAAGCAGAGTTACTATGCCATGGCAAAACACTGCTGAAGTACAAGTAGTACCCGCTAAAGTGAAGTTAGCGGTAACAGAAACCGGTTTTTCGGTTATATTATACTTAGAAGGTAATTAAGATTGCCAGTTTTCATATCGTACAACGCTAATAAAGATAATTCCAAGATAAATAAAATCATTTTACGAAGACATCAGCTAATGACTTTATCTACAACAAATTATCTAGAAACGCGATCGTTACGCGTTTTACGTATACCTATAACTTACTTGCAAAATTATCTGACTCAATTTCAACTCAATTCTCGTAATCTTTATTTACACTAAAATTACACAGTAAAAATATTTAAAATTATTTGAATCATCAAAATAGTTTTATATATTACACTAGTGGAAAATACATATATTATGTTACGAGGAGTAGAAGGCGATAATTATTGTGTTGAGCCCAGCTATCTGGGCAAAACACAAAAAAAGCTTTCTATTCCTAGTGACATACGATTTTTACTTCAAGCGTTCTAAACGAAACTAAACTAAATACATGCCAAGTAACCATAAAAGTTATAGAATAGTATGTATACATTGTTTACATATTTGTTACGTGATTTGTGAAAATTAATTTTTCTTTGGTCGAACATACAATTTCTGACAAATTTGGCGAAGTACATTGCCTATTCCTTGCACTTCTTCATACAACTTCAATAATCAAATTCAAATTCAAGCGAAAATAAAACAATGCAATTATCAATTAACTTAAATTGACTTAATAATTTTTAATATAATTGTCGAAAATGTCAAATTAAATACACTTGACCGTGTTTCTTTCGTCATATATACAATTTCTGATCACTCAGGCCGGAGCACGTTGCATTTCCTTGCACTTCTCCACACATTTTCAATTATTAGATTAAAATTCGAGCAAAAATAAACACAGCAATTGTCAATTAACTTAACTTGACGTAATAGTTTTCATCAATATGGCCGCCGAAGATGTCAGATTAAGCAAACTTTGTAGTATTACTATGTAATTAATTAAAATAAATAAAAACACTAAAGAAAAAGAAGTAAAATTATTATTAAATGTATGATGTAAGTAAATTGAGTACAAACAAAAATCATTTATTATCACTTTTTATATAATTTTATTGTACTGTAACATAAAAAATTAAAGAGCACAGAAATAAATCAAAATTAAAAGCAAATTATACAGTATTCCAGTTCAGTCTTCATTTTAATTTCTTATTTTAATTTAACTTTTATCTTATCTCCGCATTCTACAATATTTATTATATCTTTTTTTCCTTGAAGTTAAAGAGAGAGAGAGAGAGAATTCCTAAATACAAAAACCATTTCTAGAAAATAATTTTTCCTCTTACTGCACCAATATTATATAAATACCCTCGAGAGAGATTTTTTTTTAGCTTCAGATCTGATTGGTATCTACTCTCTTTATATAGAAGCCCATTCCTTTGTCCCTGTAGTCCATTTGAAATTTCCAGTATATTTCAGGATATTTCAGTGAAAATGACTGTAAATATTTCGCAGCAATAGATAATATAAAAAAGGGCCAAAGTGACATCTATCTCCAGGGCACCGGGGCTTCCCAGCTAAAGTTATGTACTCGCAAGAAATATCTATATAGATGACAAAAAATTGAAATAAAAGTCAGCGAGATAGGTTATTTTATATGTGCGTTAAACTGCGTATAAAACATTTATATTTTATGCGCCCGGATTTTATTTGAATCTTCTTCAGCAAAAAAAAATCCCGTTCGCCATGTTTGGACGGTCGCTTTCATTTGTTTTCTTTTGTTATTCAGTATGTATCTATGTATGGACGTACGGACCGTGTGTGCGCCTTTTTTTTTTGTTTAAACAAATGAAACACGAAAGCTAATTATATATTTCATTATTTAAATTTTTGCATGCTTCAAGATTTTTACAACCGCGTTTACTTTTTTTTTCATTTTATGCAAAATATGTTCTTTAGATAATATATTTATACGTATTTTCATATAAAAGTAAATATTAAAATATTGAAATTTGAAAACAATATTCCAATATTTTCGTAATGCATCAATTTTGATATAAAATAATTTTTAAAATTTTAAAATTGAGTAATTTGTGTTTCAAAATTATTAACTTTGTACAGGTTTTCAAAAATAGTAAAAATATGGCATCGAATTCTGAATATTAGAATAAAATCTAATTAAAAATTATTCATTTATTAATAAAAATTATTAGTTATAACTAGTATAGCAACTTTTGTTAAATATTTTTTCCATAATATTCGTAAAATACATGAACGTGACATCCATCAGCAAACTACCACTTTAAGCAGATGCGTCTATACGCTGTAAAAAATATATCTTAAATTTATGTAATTTTACATAGGTTTTGACAGTAAAAACAATAATATATTTTATTCTAATTTTACTGTGATAATTAACGTAGTATTACATTTTTATGAAAAATTACATTTACAAAACATATAAAATTACACAAATTTTTTACAGTGTACCAAAAGTTTACCAAATTGAGATATTTACGTCCGATATTTAAATGTAAAATTTCTTTAAAACTAAATTTGCTCTACACATGTCCACAGACAAACATCACACTAAAAAACTAAGAAAAAAAAGGATGAGGCTATTTATACATACGGTATGTATACGAAGTTAGCTATTTATACATACAGTATGTATACGAAATTGGCTATTTATACATATAGTATGTATACGCAATTTGCTATTTATACATACAGTATGTGTATACAACTGGCTATTTATACATACGATATGTATTTGCAATTGGCTATTTATACATACTTTATGTATATGCAATTGGCTATTTACAGATTTACATATACTGATAGTATGTGCTATTATTACAATTAATATTTTGATAATAACTAGACAATTATAAATAATTATAGTTTTATTTATTAAAATTTATTTACAATATTGTTCAATAAAGTAATACATATACTATAATATAAAGTATCATTAAATCAGAGAAATAAATATAAAATAAAATAAATATAAATAAAAATAAAGTAAAATAAATATATTATTTTTTATTTTGTATTTTAATTATTTTTTTTTGTAAAAACTGGTCTGCTTAGTTTTTCTCTTCGGACGTCCTTTATATGTATGTATATATGTATACGCAATTGGCTATTTATACATACTAAAAAAAAAAAACCTAAACCAACCTACTAATTTAACCTACCCTAAATAGCCAATTGCGTAAAAATACTGTATGTATAAATAGCCAATTGCGTATACATTCCGTATGTATAAATAGCCACTTTCAAAAAAATGCTTATTTGTAAAATCTCAAAAAGTCAAACTTAGTCTCATTATAATAACTGTATCATTATATGGAAAAAAATTCATATTTTTTTATTTAAAATATTATAAATAAAGCAATACTTTCGGAATACTGACTTACACCCTATATATTAATAACATTTAATTTTAAATAAATTTTACAAAACAAAATTATAATAATAAAAAACATACATACATGCAAGTTACAGAACGAGTTCCTATATAAAACTGCCGAATCCCTAATAATATAACGTTAGTCAGATATTACTTAACAAGTAATAAATATCCAAATATTAATATTGTTGTTAAAATAATTAATAAAATAAATAAATAAATAAATATAATTATGAAATAAATATTTTGTGTTCAAAAATTGTCTTTATTTCTAATAACAATCTCGCATTTGATAGGTTTTGAAAGATAAACATTTTTTAAAAACTACTTACAAAAAAAAATGTAACTTATTTACATAATCACGCCATGTATACAATTGGGTATGGCACAAACTCTTTCTACTATGCCGAAATTAGTTTCGTCCAAACATTCCTATACTTATAGACAATTAAAAAAAATAGAGAAAAACAAACAAAATCAAAAAAGATAGTTTAAGAATAATAAATTTTTCTATATTTGTTTAGTATTGGAAATATATTATCAAAATTAATGTAACCAAATATTAAACACAAAACATTAAAATTTGTTCGAAATTCATAAAGAGAAAAACTTCTTAATATTAATTAGATCAGAGTGAAATATCGTACGATATATATATAGCAAATAACAGAGTAGGCATAGAAAATGTCATAGAATGATTTGACAAAGGGTAGATATAACTAGAATATATATATTTAACGGTGATAAGCAACCCCTGAAAATTTCTCTTCAGAGAATTCCAACTACCTTTATTAAATGCTTATCTGTCAAATACTTTCGCTGATCAAAGATAAAAGCACAAAACTTTGTTACCCCGAAATTGAACAGTGCCGGATTTTTTCCACAAAATACCGCACAATCTATTATTGTACTAAGATATTACTTTCACAAAACAATATCTTAGTTTCAAATATTCTATTGATATTTATCAATTTACACTATTCTAATTAGAAAATCATTATTCATTATTAAATCTATATACAGAGCGTTTAAAAATAATTGTCACAAATTTAAGTTTTAACGAACATTAGTCCGTAAACAAACTGCATCTCCGTGAAATAATACAGTTTAGGTAGAGAGAGAGAGAGAGAGAGAGAGAGAGAGAGAAGAAAAATACGTTATTTGTATACTATAATGATGTAAACATATCGTAGTTTAAAAAAATATAAATAGTAGACAGCTTTGACAAAATGAAGAATGTTTTTTTCGCCGTAATATTGAATTTTGTCCTCTGAAAAATGTCAAAATGATATGAAAATGATGAAAATACCTCTCATACAGTATTCCCGCAGTAAAATCTATTTATTCAGCCACCTTCTACCTTAAGAAATTCATAATTTTGTTTACTTGTAACTTTGGTTTTTTATGGATGAGGCTATTTATACATACGGTATGTATACGCAATTGGCTATTTATACATACTATAAAAAAAAAAACCTAAACCAACCTACTAACCTAACCTACCCTAAATAGCCAATTACGTAAAAATACTGTATGTATAAATAGCCAATTGCGTATACATACCGTATGTATAAATAGCCACTTTCTTTTTTTATTATCTAATTTCGTTAGCGCGGTAGTCAAGCGCTAGAGATTACCGAATATAATACTAGTTTCGATGGTTCGAATGTTTGTTTCTATTCGTTGTAAAATAAAAAAGGTCAGACATTAATTAAACAGAATCGGACACAGTATTTTGAGCAACTGCTTGTCTTAAAATATTAGTAGTTTAGATTACTAGCCGGAACTCGTCGCTGCTCTATGCGCACGCACAACTTGCAGTTTCGAATGGTGTCTAAATGAATGATCGCAGAACAAATACTTCGTAACATAGTAAAAAATCTTTTAGAACTCATTATATTAAAATAAAACTGCTTTAGTTTAAAATTCTGTAGTAATATTTATTTAAAATCGATGTTTCGACGAAACTCAATGTTCCGTCTTCATCAAGATAAATGATACAAATGACATTACAGTAAATAATAAAACATAAAAACAAGTTACTAGGTAGTAACTAGTAACATAGTAACTTGTTTCTATGTTCTGTTATTTACTGTAATGTCATTTGTATCATTTATCCAGATAAAGACAGACATCGAGTTTCGTCGAAACATCGATTTTAAATAAATATTACTACAAAATTTTAACCTAAAGCAGTTTTATTTTAAGTTCTTCGTACTTGCGGTCAAGGCTCACCTAGAGCTGTCGTACCAAATATGATGATAATGATTTAATTTCGGCATAGTGGACATCTTTTTGGGCACATGGCGTGATTGTGTAGGCATCACAAAACCTATTGAGTTGATCAAATTTTCCGTAGACTACATTTTGATTAGGAAAATTAATAATTTTTATTTAATTTTTTTTTCGCTACATACATGTATCGTTTGATTGCAAACCCATATTTATTAAGACTTGATGTATTGTAATTATAAAATATAACTGTAAAGTTTGTGACAATTTTTTTTAGAAGATTCGGTATATCTGATATAAAAATCTGTAATTAATACGTCACATAAAAAGTGTATAACTGAAAAGAAATTTATAACATATAAAGCATAATATACATATATATATATATATATATATATATATATATATATATATATATATATATATATATATATATATACCTACACAATAAAGTAAATATACTCAACGTATTTAAAAATAAAATAAGAGTTTGTTAGTTCAGAATTAAATATTCAAGAAAATTATTATATATGTTTGTACTTCATTTATTTAAGCACCATTTGCTATGCTTTTCTAAATATATTTCTCGTCAAATTTAAAAATATTTGTATTAGAGTTTAACAGATACATTCCGACAAATTACTGCTGTTTATTTTATGTGCATTAAACAATTCTATAATTAAAATACATTTTTATTTTCAATTTTATTTTTATTACAGGATAATCTGGTTTCTAATTTTTAATTAATTGATACAAAATTTGTTTATTTTATTCGAGATTTATATTTGAATGTAATTATTGACAGAGTTTCCTAAGTATATTGACAAAACAGTGATTAAAGTATATAGTAATTACTTAAAACTAATTAAAATTACCGGTAATTTATTTCTGGTAATTTATATTGGAGATATTATTATAACTTATCCCAAAAAAATAGCATAAAAAATAAACTACATATTTGAATCAAGTGTAACAGAATGTATCGTTTAATACCAAATACATGATATCTAAATTGTTATAATTATTATTCGTTGCATAAGTAAAAAATACAAAAAAAATATGGTAAAAATAAGATTTTTACGTGGCTTATGTGGTGTAACTAGAAAGAATTGGGTACAAAATAAATTAGTGAAATTGATAAAAAATGTTGTTGCAAAACTTGATGTTAGTCAGTTAAGATGCGGTTCGATTTAATCTTGATCGAATATCTAATAAATGTTTAAATAAAAGAATTTATATGAATTATTTTGAAAGTATACGTCAGTACGTGGACGTCCTATGAGTAGTTGAAGTGGTATGATTGAGAGAATGGCTTGTGTAACGGAATGTTTCCAAGTAGTATAAATAGAAGTGTATGTATGAGAAGTATAATGAATATAGATGAAGCTGCTTGTTTGGAGAAAACTGATTTTGGTATAATGGAGTTTGTGTCACACTTTGGGTACAAGGCGTGATGGTGTGTGATGTGAGTGTATGTATGTATGTATAAGAATTTATCTTTTATTTATATTAAGGTATAATAAATAAAAATTATATATTAAACATATCAATATTTTGAAAAATAAAAGTTGACGCTTTATCGCTTTAAGAAATAGTTAATAATTGTGACGCGATTGTCGAACTGGTAACAAACAAAAGTAATATTACCGGTAAATTACGTGTTTTACGTTACCTACCGCGATAATTTACCGGACCAACATTACTAATTCCATATTCACGTTTTAAACTTTTACTCTACTTTATACCAATAGTGAAACAAAATATTATTTTTGATACAATATGTTAAAAACTAAGAAAAATAAAGTCCGCCTCTGTTAATTTTCCGCATATTTGAACTTACAAAAAAAAAAACTAATCTAGATGAAAAAAAACTGTAGAAAAATTCTTGTCGGTTCGAATTCCAAACATTTTACATAAAATAAAATGGACAATTTTTGTAGTTAGCGCATATATATATATATACTTTTCTAAGTACTCTAGATATAAGTTTGAAAATGCAGAAAAATCTAGATAAAAAACTAATTTCACTGAAAGATTTCACGACGAAAATTCTACAATATCTCTCTATCTGTCTCTTTCTTTACGGTCGTCGTTTTCAGGAAACAAAGTTTCATTTCAGTGATTTCATGTGTAAAAGAATGATATTTTTCAGTTTTGCATGCATATGTTTTATACCTCTATATGTATAAACAGTACCGAATTAGGCAAATCTCTCAATTACATTAAGAATCGCTCAATTAAGGTAAACATTAATATATTATAAATAAATAATGCTGATATAAATTTCAAATAATAATTTGAATATGTAGGTATATTGTAGTACAGATTTTTGGGTATTATTGCATAATATACCACATATAATAACCAATAATTTTTTTAATTAAAAAAATTTATGTGAATGATATTGAAGCTATGCGTTCGATAAATAATTGTAGTGGAATGATTGAGAGTGTTTTGCGTGAGCGAAAGTTTCCAAATAGTAAAAATAGAAGAGCATGTATGAGAGGAATTATGATTGTAGATGAAGCTAAAGTTACTTGTTTGAATAAGGATGTTTGAAGTAAACTGATTTCGAGATAGTGGAAATAGTTTGTGCCAAACCCTTTTGCGTACATGGCGTGATTGTGTATGTATGTATGTAGAAAAATAAATTTGTGAAACAATCAAGTAATTTTTATTTTCTAATTTTTATTATATTTATTAAAATATAAGAATAAAGGCCTATTTATACATAAGGCATTCCATGTCTGGAAAATCCCTAATACTTTGTTCACACGATGACTCATTACTGTTTTCCGTAAGTATCGACTTTGTTTGAATACAGCGTCAGGAATAGCTCGGACACTGAAATCGTTAAGTCCTATTATCCGTGAAAGAAAGATATTGTGACAATCTGTTGCCCAATTCGTACTAGATAATATGTCTAATATAAAGTTGCATATATAGAAGTATACACAATCTGTAAAACTGTATGTTAATTTTGAGTAAATGGCCCGGAATAAATTTCAATTATTTTAGAAGTTTGTCTAGACAGACTGAATTTGTCTTTTGACATAAATTTCAAGTTAATTTTTCATACATAATTCTTATACATTGTTATTGTTTGTTTTAATTTATTATATCTATATATGTAGATATTTATTTTATATTAATGGGATTTATTGATTTATCGTTGCATTAAAATATATTTCATATATAATTCATTTTTATTTTTCCGGAACAGCTCGGAAAAAAAATATTATGAAATAAAATTTATTATGTTTCAAAACATAAATAAATAAATATAATATGCTTCATATTATACATATAAACAAATCAATTCAAAATTCTAAAACCGTAACATAAAATAACCATAACATAAATTGATAATTCTGATGAAACATGTTATAAAATTAAGAATAATATTTATTAATATATTAAATTTAAAAAAAAATAATTTATTAAATAAACATGCTTTTCTTCAAGCGTATCATAATAATAATATTACATTACCATATTGCCTATGTAGAAAGAGATCATTATGTTACTAGTAAAATAATAACATTATTATACGGCAGTTAGTTATTATATACATAACTGAAGTGCAAGAAATGCAATGTATACCGCCCAGGGTGATCAGAAATTGTATATTTGACCAAAGGAAGATTAATTCTCACAAATCACATAACACAAATATAAATAACATTTATACATATACATACTGTTCTACAACTGTTAGTAACTGGTTAAGGTTACTTGGCATGTATTTTAATTTATTTTTAGTTTAGTTTAGTTTAGTTTCGTTGAGAACGCTTGAAGAACAAAACTAATATATGCTTTCTAGTCCTCGTAACATAATATACTATTTTCCCAAACAGCTAACGCTTCAAATTAAAATTATTATTCGACATTTCGTTCGGTAGAAAGTAACAAATATTATGTTGGCGCATACTAAACTGTAGCTAACCGCTAGAGATATATAGATTTTACTGCGGGAATGCTGTACGAGAGGTGTTTTCAACATTTTCATATTTTTTTTTGCATTTTTCAGAAGACAAAATACAATATTTTTGTGAAAAAAGCGTTATTATTTTTTTTCAAAGCTACCTCATACTATTTATATTTTTTTGATGCAATATTTTTGCATATTATAGTAAACAAGCAACGTATTTTTCTTCCTTTTCTCTCTCTCTCTCTCTCTATCTATATATATATATATATATATATATATATATATATATATATATATATATAAGCTGAATTATTTCGAATGCATTGTACGAGACAATTATATACGATATGTCTAAGAAAATTATGTACAATCTATTTTTTATATATGTATATGTCCAGTAAGCCGCAATCTACACTTTGGGAACCGCTGTTTTAAAGAAACCCAACAGTACGCCCCAGTATATTTATGTACCCGTTTCACGAACTGGACAAAATTTTGCTCATTTCACAAACTGAGTATTTATATGATTGGAATGAGTGTAATCATAAAAATATTAACATAGTAAGAAATCTTTCAGTATTAAAACAAAAAACAAAAAACGCTATAGTATGTCGGGCACCAAATTTTCATATAAAATTTAACAAAACATAAACCTAAAGCTTTTTTATTTTCCTAAAAATATTCTGCTATTTTCTTCCTTTAATAATTTAATAATTAGAATATATTCTTGTCTGCTGATAAATCATACGTATAAAACGAAAAATTCGGTATAGATTCTGTTTCAGCTTTGAAATAAAATGAAAAAAAAACGGAGTTCAGTAGTAAATTTTTGATATTTTTTTCAGTCACTTAAAACCGTCAACAGAACTAATAAAATATGATTTTCCGAGCAGACCTCCCACTTATAACGCAAGCAGCGAACAGCAACAAACGACTATTAAAAATACAATTTTGCTGAAAGAATTGTTTGACAAAAATCAACGACACACCGACAAAATTTGAACACTGAACAAGAAGAGAAGAAAAAAAAAGAGTATAAAATAAAAATGACACGAAAATCCTGCACAAATGTTCCTGTATGTTCAATACATCATCAAAAACCATTTGACAATCTCTATCCCTTTCCATCCATACGTCTATTCTTGTCTCTCTTCTGCGCTCCTCTCTCATACGTAGTACGTATAACATATATATATATATAGGTATAGTACACACACACACACACACACACACATACACACGAACAGATATACGGAAAAGAGAAACACGACATTTTGAATACCCAAGTACCTCATAGACTTTTGTGCGAGCCCCGTTCCAAATTTAACCTAACCTAACCTAGCTTTTGCAGTCACACAGAGAGCATACAGCACACAGCACATCTCTCCGAGCTGATGTTTTCTGTTTTAACCATAGACAATTATCAGATATTTCTAGATTACGCATTATCGTTATAGAGAAATCTTCTAATCATATCAAATTAAATATCAAGAATAAATAATACAGCCAAATTAGAAACAAATTTCCGGAGAATTGGCAACACTGTATGGTAATAAAATTATATAATTATATTATTTTTCCTATATCTGCATATATAGATATCTCCATATATGCAGACAGTGCGAGCGACAAAGAGTGAAAATGCAGAATGTTTGTTGGGTAATGTAGCCATAATAAATTAGCAATACTGGAAAAAAATAAAACGAGATGCTCAGCTGAAACTAACTGAACCTATTCTGTTAATTTGATGCAAATCGGATGAACGGTCTAGGAGGAGTTGCGATTACAAAATTCGGACGACCGACCGAGCGAGTGAACGATTCACATCCTCATAAGTTAATTTCAGATTCGTCTGATTTAGAGGCTATATAGATTTCTATAATTTTTTTTTTATTATTTTTGAAAATGATACAAACACCGTACCGATTATTATACATTTTTTTCCATGCAGTTAAAATGATAAAAACTAATTTAAAATATGTAATAAAACATAATTTTGTCGCTTATAAATTTCATATAAAAAATAGGGCATCTAGTTGTTATAGGTTGTCTGTAGTATTTACCAAGTGAGTTTCCATTTTCCATTTGCTGGTATGGAAAGAGTATGGATTCACTCTCGACTAGTTAACACACATTTTAGCTCCATGTGCATTGATCGTATTTTGTTTGTAGATGCTTTTTTGTTCCTGGAACGAATTCGTTTTGTTTTATTTCTCATTTTATTTGAACACTAAATCAAGTAATCTATTGTTTGATGTTTGATGATTTTTTCTATTTGTTTTATTACGTACCAAGTCATTAGTATTTATTAACTCTCGTTTGTTTCGAAATTTTTTCACTTGTTTTCGAAAAAAAAGTTTTCGGTGAACATGTGGTGACCGTATCATATATTAAATGCTTAATTTTAAACCAAAGTTTTTCTACAGCTTTTTTCTTGAATTTCTTGTTAAATTTGTAACCAAATCATATCGTAGATACAATTTTAAAACGCATCAAATAGTATCAAATGACACAGAACACAATATGATGTATCATATAAAGTAATATTATTGAAATATGACATTTGTTAAACGCATTATATAAAACCCTTGCCAATTAAAATGGAATTAGGCATTTCGTTCGGCAGAAAATGGCGGAAAATTATGTTGGCTAAATGACTAAATAAAACTATTTAATCTTGTCACAACAAACAAAAATTATATAGAATTTTTATGAAAAAATAGAAAAACGTTTCAATTTTTGACAAATTTTGTCATGTACTATTAAAAAAAATTCAAATACAAACAAAAACTATATAAACAATATGTACCAAGTAGCAGATTAAAAAAAAAACCAAAAACAATACAGTTATAAATAATTAGTAATTACGTATTGAAATAAATGCGCATAAAGAATTCTTGCCGAAATTTAATATTTTAAAATTAGAATTATATAGATTTATTTTCGATAATTTTATTGTTTAAATTAAAATTAAAAACATATATAAATGAATGAAAAACTAAAATATTTTCTGAAATTGTTCATTATATTTCGAAGATAAATTATATATAAAAAAATGCAGTTTTTCTGTAAGCAATTTATTTTACTTGACATATTTCGTGTTAAGATATGTCTTCAACAGAATTACCTAAATTTTTTGTTCCTCAAAAAAAAAAAAAACTAGCAGTACCAGATAGCTTTCAAAGATGTACAAATTACAGAAAAAACTTGCCAGCTAAAATAAATAACTTGTAGAAAAAAATATGAACTTATAACGATTTTTTGCACATAAAATAATAATTAATAATTAAGTAATAATTAAATATATAATTTATGAATGTTTTCCATTTTTATTAGATTTTCAAATTTGCAAAAAAAAGATATTATTATTAAAAATGTAATATTACGTTAATTATCACAGTAAAATTACAAAATGTTAACAGGTAAAAAATCTTTCAAAACTCATTATATAAAATAAAACGGCTCTAGATTTAAGTTTTGTATTAATATTTATTTAAGAATAGACATTTTGACAAACTCAACGTCCGTCTTCATCGTTAACGTGATACAAATGACATTTACAGTGAATAACAGAAAATAGAAACAAGTTACTAGATGTAACAAAATACAAGTAACTAGATCATAAAAAATTTATAAATTTTTAATTTAAAAATTTACAAAAATTTTGTGATCTAGTTACTTGTATTTTGTTACATCTAGTAACTTGTTCCCATGTTATTTACTGTAAATGTAAATGCCATTTGTTTTAGTTTTCCTGATAAAGACAGACGCTGAATTCATCGAAACGTCGATTATTAATAAATATTAATATAGATGTTAAACTCAAAGCTGTTTTATTTTTTTGGCAAAATGTTTACTGTTAAAACCGATGTAAAAATACATATATTTAAGATATAGTTTTTTACAATGTATGCAACAATTAAATTATATAATTTTCAATAAACGTTAGAAATAATTAATAAAAAAAAACTTATATGACAAAATTACCACAAAATAATATTATATATTTTTACGAAAACTTCTGCTTACAAATAAAATTATTCATATGTAGGCGACATGAAGTATTTTTTCAATAAAATAACAATAAATAATATTGAAATAATGCTGTACATATCTCGTGAAATGTTGAATATTTAATGATATTATTCTTCGAATAAAATTATAACAATTATTATAGATTTGTGTTTAACCGCTACCTATAATATTTTGAACAGATTCATAAAATATTTACACGTTATTGTGCATATAATTCCAGTATAAACAATTATTTTTTCAAGATAAAGAATATATAATTGTAGCGTAGTCATGCTTCTGTTGAAATATTGTCGATATTGTTTTTTGGTAAAATACGTGTTTAATAAAGTAATACGTTCAATGAATTGATTATTTAATTACAGAATTTATTATGAGTTCCAGTTCATGGAACAAACATTTTATATCATTTTTCATTCTACTAATATACCGAATGTTTATCTGGTTAATCTTTCAATTCCAAATACTAACCACCAGTTTCATACAAAAAATTAACTGAAATTAACTTTTAAATTCTATTTGCATAATTATTATTGCTGTCAACAAAACTATGCTTTTTTGTCAAGCTTCAAACGTCTAATGACAATACTTTTTGTCGGCTTAAAGTCAATGTTAGTTAAAGTGTTTATTATAAAACTGGCCATAAGTTTATAAATTTAATCTGACGATACAAAATGCAAATTACAAGCACACGCCTTATAAGAGCCTAGGACCTACAAATATTTTATTTACAAATTAATACAAACGTATATACGTACATAATCACATCATGTATCCAAAAAGTTGTGGACCAAACTCTTTCCACTATCCCGAAATTAGTTTCCTCTAAGCATTCTAATCCAGACAAGCAGCTCTAGCTTCATCCACATTTATGACACCTTTCATACATGCTCTTCTATTCCTACTACTTGGAAACATTCGCACACGCAAGCCACTCTTTCAATTATACCACTCCATCTACTGATCGGACGTCTATGTGCAGATGTATATACCTTCAAAATTATTCACATATATTTTTTTAATATAAAACGTTCATTAGATATTCGCTCAAGAAGACCGAATCGTCTATAAACTTTTGTAACAATTTTTTTTTTTTTTCAATTTTACACTCTGAATACACTAATCTATTTCGTAACCGATTTCTTCTAGTAATATCACAATTTAAATTTTGAATAATGTCTAAAACCTTTCAATTTTTTAACTAAACTGAATTTTTCTTTTTGTTTTTAACGTAGAATTTATTCTAAACCTGAATATTGTAATATACCAAAAAATGAGAATATACATGTCTCCGAGCTTCACTAAACCTAAAAAAAAAATGCTACTGATCGCACAAGACAGTAAGCAAACAAAAAGCTTTGATACAGGTCGAAGGTACTAAAGCATCTATGGTCTCCAACTTCTGATATCCGAGGCGCCTCCACCATTTTTTTTTAATTTGAAATCATTGCAAATTAATCAGACTGCCAACAGACTTAGGCTATACTTAAATTAATTTTCTCTAAATATTTCTATCTAGAAAAGTAATTTTTGTTTCATCCACATTGTAAATACAAGATGTTATTTTTAAATTAGCAGTTTAAGAAAAAATTTTCAAGAATAAAATATTTAAATTTTGAGAAATTAATTTAAATTTCAAGTAACCTACTGTGCTAAAAAAAACATTACTTTCTAATAAACTATTCATTTTACGTTTTTTTTTTTTTTCAAAACAAATTTATATAAATGTCTAAACACTTTAAAATATTACGTTTACGTAAAAAAGCAATACCAGCTCACAGATCACGATATCGTAATTTGATTTCACAGTTTAACGTCTTTTACAGACAATTTACGTACACAGTAACCAGTTAACCAGTACGTTAAATTAATAAAATTTATTTATAAAAATTACTAAAGCAAATAAAAATAAAAAATAAAAAAGGATATTCTTAGAAATTCTTTAATAGATAAACCTTATAATTCTTTTATTTTTCATCGGACTTAATTCATAAAACATTTTAATTTAAGTGCCCCCATAATTTTTTATTCATTTTTGGGTCGTGCATTTGAGTGAGGCACACGATAGAAACGGGACGGGTAAAATAAGAAAGAATTCCGGTAGAATGAAGACATAGTTGAACGTAAATAACAAAATAATACAGAGTACGATAAACCCTGCGAATTAAAGTACACGAAAACCCTTTCCCACTAGACGCCTTTGAAATAACGAAAAACAGAGAGTCTAAGGCTCTGAGTAAATAAGTCCCAATTCAGTCCAGTCCCAAAATGTATACCTACTACGAGCGTATATATCCCATTGCTTGGTCTGGTCTGGTCTGGTCCTGGTATGGCCCGGCCCGGCGCCTGGGTTTACTTAAGAAAGGTTACCCAGTACGAATAAATAAACTCGGCAATTTTATTGCAACGCAAAGCTAAGTTTTAAAATGCGACTCTTTCTGAAAATCTAGTATGCTATGGCTTAGATCTATACGTCGTTTATGAATCACTGATTGCGTCTGCGTACATAGGAATTTATTGCGCATGCGTTAGTCTAAATGTAGCGATGGACTGCCTTTATGGAGCAGTAAACGTGCTTCTTTCAACAGTAGCACACCGACTTCATCAGAGTGAACATTATTACAGTACAAGTACAGTACCGTACCAGTGCTTTGCTTTGCTT
The DNA here is from genome assembly GCA_963966155.1 of Clivina fossor. Classification (NCBI taxonomy): domain Eukaryota; kingdom Metazoa; phylum Arthropoda; class Insecta; order Coleoptera; family Carabidae; genus Clivina; species Clivina fossor. The sequence continues at coordinate 26,191,830 of OZ014550.1, forward strand.
TGCAATACCCTATAGGTATTATTGCAATTGGTTCGTATTAGTTTGTTATCGTTCGAAGATTCAAGTCGTATGCGTAACATGTACTTAGTTTCCTAAGTTCGTAACGTTGGAACCTTTAAGCCAGCAAGGTAAGTAGATATAAGTTAAGGATAATAATTCTAAGCCGATAGCGATGCGGTGTACGGGTTGCACTATCTTTTGTTTTGGTCACACCTCTCGCGCGCGCCGCGCCGCGCCACACCAACCACGCCGACGGCAGATGTTTTGGTGGCGATTCGCAATTTTTTTCGCCGGTTTTCAAAACACACACACAGATAGGGAAACTCGCGCGGTGAGCTGGATCGATAGCGTTGCGCTTGTGTTTTTGTTGTTTGGGTAGTGCGTGAGTGCGTGAATGCGTGTGACACGGTGAAAAATGGCAGTGACACATCGTAGCGTGAAACGTTCAGACCGCCACTGATGCTGCCACGTTTTTTCTTTTCTTTTTTCGCGATTTCTTGCGCTCACGCGCTAACATAATGAGAAACGACGTTATTGGCTTGGCTTCTAAATACTTTCTTACCGTTTTTATGAACCAATTACGCGAAAGATTCATGCTTCGATGTTAAATGTCATTCGGAACGAATGCTTTTCCACGGAAAAACGGTAAATTATGCTGATGGAAAATAAATACTACAATCGGATCAATTGCCAATTAAAAAGTACTCTACATTGTTTTGTTCGAGTACACTACTAAATTCGACACAAATAAACTTTAAAAGATCAAATAAAACAGAGTCGAACTTTTTTATTGCGATCATAAATATTTTATAAAGCAAACTGCCAATTTTATTTATTTATTTTTTTCTACAAAATGTCACATTCTGTACAATGATTAAATTTTCAAAATACCGTGACTACATAATTATAGATTCAATAATTAATATTGTAGAGGAATATATCATTATTTACCAAAAATGTACATTTTCATATACTTACTCGAATACTAAATGCATGCAACTATATTTTATTCATTACTGTCTTTATCTGGAAAATTAAAGCATATTTTTTATATTATGAACATATTTGATGAAAAGTTACTTCAATCAAAAATATGCAAATAACGGCCAATTTGATAATAAAATGTTTAGTCAATTTAAATTCAATGTAAATTAAATAAATGAACTTTTTCTTTCGACTCTCGGGTCGCAGATAACAGACATTCAAATCATTTCCATTTGATATGAAAACAGTAATAAATACTTAAGTTTTGTATTAATTGTATAATAATAATACTTTTATGTCGCTGTATTACATGAAATGAACAGTAGCCGTTGTTTATTTATTTAATAAACAATAAATGAAATTTACAATCATAACTTTGTACAAAACAAAACTTTTCTTTGTTATATACAACTGTAATTCCTGTTAACGGAATACAAATTTCTGAATAACAAAAATTTCAATTTGTTTTACAAGTCCATAGCTTTCACACAATCACAAAAAAAAACAAATTGAAAATCTAACCACCATGATTTTGTAACTGAAAAAAAAGACACTTTAATTATGAGACTGTTAGTGGGAACAAGCAGTGAGTTTTTGTGTTGAATGTATGTCACATGAAAAACATAGAATGCATTTAAATGAAATAATAGTTCCATAACATGAAAATTTACGCATAATAACTATAGTTTATTACCGTAAGAGCATCAGATGAAAATGGGGTCAATTAATTTTATAGAGCATGCTCATAATTTAAAAACTTCGCCTCATTTAAATATACAATCTGAATTGTATGCACATTTCACAGTTATTGTTTAAAATGTTTGGGCATTAGCATAATGTACTGCTGACTACCGTAATATATAGAATACCTAACGAAAAATTATACCCAACTTTCCATATTAAAATTCAAAATTAATTAAAACTTTACTATTTTATCTCAAGTTGGAAAAAAGGTGAAGAAAATGCATTTGCTGCAACTAAAATACTCTATTCGTAAAAATATCCATCGATAAAGGTGTAAATTTAATTTTTTAGTAAAAATAAAACGGCTTTAGGTTCTAGTTCTGTATTAATATTTATTAATAATCAACGTACTTAACGTAGGTATGTTTGCATCAGGAAAAAATTATACAAATGATATTTATTATAAATAAATAGAACATGGAAACAAGTTATTACGTAACAAAATAAGTAACTAGTTACTTGTTTCCGTGTTCTGTTTATTTACTATAAATATTATTTGCATCTTTTTTTCCTGATAAAGATTTACGTTGAGTTCGTCGAAACATCGATTATTAATAAATATTAATACAGAACTAGAACCTAAAGCGTTTTATTTTAATATAATGAGTTTTGAAAGATTTTTTACTTTGTTAATTTTTTATTGATTTCTGGCGACTAGTTTTTATTTTTTTACCATCTTCACACCAACTACAAAAGAAAACTACTTTAAAGAAAATAATGCAATTATACAACAAAATTATATAAATTAATACAGAAAATTACAAGAAACATATGTACAACAATATTTGTAGCAAACATGACGGTATGTTTCTTATAATTTTATTGTAATTTTCTGCATAAATTTATATAATTTTCTTGTATAATTGTATTATTTTCTTTCAAAAATTATGTAAATTTTTTTATTTTTGTAGTTACCCTGAAGACGGTAAAAATAACCGAAACTAGTCGCCAGAAATCAATAAAAAATTAAATTTACACCTTCATCATTATTTTTCCAATTCTATATTTTAAATAAGATTTCACAATTACTTTTAACTTAGACCCGGTATTTCCTACTTCGGATAAGTTGGGGAATAGTTAACCATAGGAGTAAATGTATATATTTTTACATTACATTTATTCTATGATTAACTATTCTACATTTTATCCGATCCTTAATTAATAATAAAAATTAAAAATACACAGTAAAATATATTTAATACTATCCAGTGTTCCATTTGGTACAGAACAAAAATAGTGTAAAAATTACACTAGGAGATATGTCAAAATATACACTTGCTGCACTGAGAAAAATTTTGCTTTAGATCCGAGGTTTATATTTTTAACTCAAAAGTAAACGTATTTTCGAACTGTAAACTTATGTTTTTCTAATGGAAATAAAAATTTTAATAGATAAAAATAATAGTAAATAATAATATAACTATTTTCAAAGCTTTGTATAAAGTTAGTTAATATTTAATTTAAAAATAAAACTACATTTGAATTGAGAAATAATAATAATTTTACAATTACACTTATTTCAGAAAAACACTATGTTTCTAAACTAAATAGTAAATAATTTTATACAAATCTTTTAAAATAGTTACACTGTTATTTATTTATTTTTTTCTATCATTGTTTTTTATTTTTATTAGAAAAATATAAGTTTACACGTTAATTTTTGAGTTAAAATAAAAACCTTGGATTTAAAGCAAAAAAATTTCTTACTGTGATGTTACCAAAAGAATATTAAATTAAATTAACATCTAAACATTTTTAACAGTATTATGAAATGTGATTTAGACAGAAAATTAGTGTAATTTTATACACAAAAACATTTTTTACGCAAAGAATATTTTATTTTTTAACATCAAATTCAACAGATTTTGTAATATCAAGCAGAATTTAACTACAAACTAGAAAACAAATGCAGATTAAGTTAATCCATCAATGTTTACAGAACAGTTATTCCTGGAATAAGTGATCAATGAATGAAAAAAAATATCTATTAACAGAATGAGAGTTTTATTTGCTCACAGAATTCATATAAGAATACTATTTCTAGTACTTCATTTCGATGAACTGATAGCAGCTATGTTTAAATGGTTTAGAACCCACTATAATCATGCTAACAATCCCGCATCATTAATAACGCAACTCTATTAGGTGTATTCTGTATCACTTCTGTTAAAAATAATAGTCTATCAAAATAAGATTCTGCATGAAAAATACTTTGCAATGTGTAAGAAGATTTTTTAAGGAATCTAAAAATTTTATTGTAACAGACCGTTATCTGTATCTCGTATAATAGCCCCCCTATGTTCCAGTTATAAATTACGACAAATAATATAACTTGGCTCACTCATGCACAATCATAAGTTTCACAAAAATAAGTCCTATCTCTCGCTTAAGTTAAGTTAAAACTAATTGTGACACTAATTATAATATATTCTAATCATATATGCATCGAATATTTTGTTCAATAACTTCTTTATAAGCAGTTAAAGCATACGACACGCTTTATGAATCATCTCTGTATAACTTAATAACACTATTAAAAAATATGAGCCTCTCAAACATTTAATAATATTGCCGAAGTATATATCTAGAGCCACTAGATAATTTTGAAGAGCGGTAGTAAATTGCAAAAATTACCTACTTATAATAATACTGTCCTTCAGAATAATTTTTTCCAGTCCCTGAAAGTATCCTGAATCCTGAATGATGTTCCAGTTTCCTAACTGTTTTTTAAAACTCTCCCGTCTGAATAAAAAAGTACTTGAGTGAAAAAAAAAATTCCTACTTCTCCTAAATGCGTTACAAACTGACAAAGTTAACAGTTTCGTCCGGCTGAAGTTTCAGTTTTCAGGCAACAAGAGATATTTTTGTACTGTATATTTGTTTTTTTGGGAACAGTACCTTTAAATATCTCCAAGGATATATTTTAACTGTATTTATTAGAAAAATTTAATATAATAATTTTCAATTAATATAACTAACGTGCGTGATTTGTTTTCACAAATCATGAACAAAGTTGAAATATATGTTTCGAGAAAATTTTTACAATAAAACGACTTACCTTGTAGAATATCTTCTAACTGCATCTAGAACAGAAAATTTTAAAATTAAATTATTGCAGTTTTATAGTATTGCTGTTAAATTAAAATCACTGCAAGATTATGGCCCGAATTATCACCTCATTTATGAAAATAATTTTTGTTAAAAGTACTTTTGACATTTACTTAAAATTATTTATTAAGCACTTTCAAATATTTAATTTAAATTTTATAATATCAAATATAATAAAAATTATGAAAAATAGAAAAACTATTTATATTTGATGAAAGACAGAAGCAAAAAGTTATTATGAAATTAATAATAAAAGCACTTTTTCACAAAAAAGTGAGGTGAGAATACGGGCCTATATTTTTTAAAAGGAAGAATAATTTTTAAAAGAAATTTAAAATAAACTTTTAAAAACAAAATTTTAGAACAACATATAAATTAGTAATCAAGCAAGAAAAGAACTAACACAGTGGATTAAAAATTATCGCCATAACTATTATTTGACTTCGTATTATAATACCATTCAGAAAATTTATTTTTTCGCAAAACATAACAATTAAATTTTCTTGTTTGTTAAATATTCTAAAATAACTAGAATGATTTTTTTGTCATGAAATCAAAGATTTCTTAGTAACACAGTTTAGATTTTTTCATGACATTAAATGAAATTTATACTAATTTTATCGACAATAAATATTTAAAGAAAAGAACATATTATTATTTAAGTAAGTTATTTTAAATTTGACGCTATATGGTTCCAATTGATTCATTTTGAGTTTCTCATCAGTTGATTAAAATGTTGGCATTTCAATCCAGAAATGAAAGTTCAAATTTGATTTTTTTATATTTTTTTATAAAATATAACTTTTTTTAAATAAACATTTATTTTATAATTATCTGAGGCCCAGTATTTCCAAATGTTGGAATAAATTTATCCTTGGGATAATTTTAAAATTAGCCAATGAAATGTTATTATTTATTCTGAACTTACATTTATTATTAATTTCATTTAAATAATATATACTTTATTTTTATTACTCTCTGTTCATATTAAGGGATTTCAATGTGTCCAAATAGATAGAATAAAATAGATTATTTTCTGTCTCAACAAAATTCAGTATTTAATAAATTACTTTTTCTAAAAATCTTACAATACATAATTCATTTTAAAATCATATATATATATATATATATATATATATATATATATATATCAATAAAAATAATTACTTTATTACTTATTTGTAATAGTTACAATCATAAATGAAAAAAAAAAACATTAATATATGTCCGTCGTTCTAGAGTCATGAAAAATTTTTCTCTTTTCATCATTTTGCACAAATAAAACCATATAATATGAACAAGAAGTTTAAAAATTTTAAAAATATAATAATAAATTATGTTCAGCTTTCCAAATTTCACACAGTACATTAAAATAAATTCTCCAATTAGTTAATTACAAATTATTATCATTAAAATATTTTAAGAAAAGATTTAAATCATTTTTCCTTTGCGTATAATTCACTTTTGTTTTCCCGGCAAATTTATATTATTATCGCGTTTAATTTTATTCGAAAAAAAAAAGATGTAGAATTTGAAACAAGAAAAAATGACGGAGCTTTAACAGGACCGAGCCTGGGTCTTACACATGCAGGTCCTGAAAAATTAGGTCATAAATAAATAAGGATAATAAAAAATGCTAAAACAAGACCGTGGAGATTAACTCCTAATTCCACTTCACAAAACCTAGGGATTTCCGTAAAACTCCATTTGGGCCCGAAACTTTGAGCTAATGTAATTAGTTTACAAAACAAAATCATTTTTGATTTTCTTGCTTTTTACATCAGAATGAAGCTACCCCCAGCCACCATCATTTCGTGTTTCGTAAATTAAAATATTTTCTTCTTTTTCGGCATAAGAGCTGATACATGATGCGCCCAAATGCTTGTTTTGGCTGTCTAATTTCCTGGCAAAATGTTATTTCAAATAGAATATATGATCCTCTGCATACTAACTACATACTGACAGTTAAATTATAACGAGACGTCTCTCCGTATGATATTAGTACGAAATTATAATAAATATAGCTTATTCATTTAAGCAGATTCATTCAGAAACGGATATTTACAAATTTGAATTATTATTATATTTAGTTGTCATACTTCAAGAAGTAATAACATGTAACAATATTAATAACTTTAACATTTTATATTAATAACTATTCAAAAACATAACGTAAACAGCTTTAAAATCATGTTCCATTAAAAAAGAAGTAATCTTTTTAAATTTAAATATAGTAAACATAAATGTATTGGCTGGTACTATAAGCTCCGATTCAAGACAATGCAACTGTCATAAATAAACTGATTTCATGAATATTCTATATCAAGAAGTGGCTACTTCTTCGTTTTTTCATCAAATCAAATCATTTTTTGAATATTCTATATAATTAGCAAAAATGTATTAATATATTAAAAACTGTAAGACCTGAAACAAATCTAATTTAATTTTATAAGACTGGACGTACTTTGATTAGTCACAATTAGACAAAACACAATTTTAGACACATTTAGTCACACATTTCGTACTAAACATAATGACTAATTATAAGAAGTATATAATTATATAAAAAAATGTTTAAATCTGCATTTGATTTACTACTTATAATAGAATTGAATATTTTCAGAATTTATTTTGAATAAATTATGATAAGTAATAAAATCGGATCTAGTAATACTATTAATATTATTGTAGTATTGTAAAATAATGATTTTAATTTTTGCTGAATGATCCTATTGTGTAATGCCAGACACATGTAATGTTTACAATGTAAAAAATTTATGTAAATATACATATTCTATAAATGTATTTTTACAGAAAAAAATGTAGTATTATGTTAATTATAGTAGTAAAAATTACAAAATGCCGCTATTTTACTGTTAATAGTTATGTAAAATTAGATAAATATATATTATATTTTTTACAGCATAGTATTAATTAAAATAGAACTTAAAACCGACTAATAACTTTTGTACACAACCTCAAATAATAACTAATACAACAATGATAACTTATTAAAATTCATCTTTAATAAAACTTTTTTTAAGCCAATCGCCATTCCCCTATATAAAAACGAAATGAATAACACAACTGGTTATTTTAAGAAAGCCGAATAGGCATTTTTTTTTTGATAATTCAACCGGAAATTAGTTTTCCAGGAAAACGAATATACAGGACCGGAGCAGGGGGGGGGGGTTGAGGGCCCGAGCCTATAATTGAATCAATTCTTATTGGTTGTAATTTTAGAAGTATTTCCGGAATAATAAAACTTTGTTTTTGAACAACATAGGTTTGGCGAAGTTTTCTCATATTATAGCCGGAAATGATATCGAATCGATTTTAATTTTGAGAGGAGCGGAAGATAAAAGATTCATTACGTGAACTTCGAGTCAATGTTACCATTTCCTGAATAAGTTTTACCAATTTCACATGCTAGGCTATTAGCTGCCTAGCTAGCTCAAATGAACGATATTCATTATTTATACCTGTGATATAGTTTCATTAGTATTTGTCCGAAATTTTCATACATTTTATATTAACCAATGCTGTCAGTATATAAAACTTTTCTCTATTTATTTCATAAAATATCAAAATGTTATTTACCACATTATTATTTTTTTAAATCTTTATTTCAATTATAATCAAAATTTCAGTACAATCAAATGAATTTTTAAGTCACACAAATTTCGTTGTACACTCTAAGATATTCGCGAATATGTATTCTACATATTCGATTTCAAAAATCGTAATTGGATTTAACACCAGAGTATAATTTTTGAAAAAGACTTTTTGTTGCAAACGGAATAGTAGTGTTTAATATGTTATCAAGAAATAAAATATTTTCTTGATATTGAATATTTTGAATTTCAGGACAAGATCAAGACAAGACTCTTCGGCATCAAGATTTCTTGACAAGAAACTCAGAATTTCTTGAAGTTTTACTTTCAGCCTTATTAATCATTTATTAATTAACTGCTAATTGTTAAATTCATAAGTATATTTTTGCTCATCTGTTGTTTCGAATTTCTTTTAGCAATTTTATCTACTCACTTGGAAAAGTTAACAATTACGAAATATATAAAATTTAAAATTACTTAATTCCTACATAAATGAATATAACTATATTTGAGATTGGTAGTCAAACGCTTAAAACAAAATTTGAAAATTGCGAATGAAGAAATATCAAGTATAACTGAAGACAGACAACAATCCAACCACAAAGAAAAATAAGGAAGATAAAATATCTTGATTTGTGAAACACTATAATTATGTACTAAACTACATCAGATGTTCCACTTTTAACAGACAATATTTATTTCCATTCACTATATAGATTTATATTTATCTATACATCATTTTGCTTGCACATTTTTGCTCCAAATACGTCAATATTTATCTAGTTCATAAAAATATGAATGTTGAAAAAGCACACTAGAGTTTTGTTTGATTTAAAAATTGCGCTTTTTAACTTTCAATAAAATTTCATATTGATGGATGACAACATCATAAAAAAAATCTATTTCAAGTCAACATTTTAAAGTTAAGTAGACGTATATATTACATTTGAAATTTAATAGCAGGAATATATACGACAATAAACAGTTTTATGGATTGCAATTTGTACCAGAAAAAGATGTCATCAGAAAGAATCTCTATGTAAAAATTGTTTTATTGTTCGAACAAAAGAAATATTATGATAAAAGATGAAACATTTATTTAAAATTCTATAAATTCAATGGATATCGGCCACGAAAGCTTGAAAATTGCTAATAATACATTGGTTTCAACGAATATGTTATGAAGTCTGTAACTCGCAAAGATGAGGTTAGGTGAGCCGTGAGCCGTAGGTGAGTGCCGTAAATCGTCTGAGTGAGTTATAGCCATAACATGCGAATAGAATACTATATTTTTTCTACGACGTTACAATACCAAAAAAAAAACACATTTCAAAATAATTTTAATTTGACATGTGTAAGGTTACTCAAAAATAGCGCGACATCTTACGTTACCAACGTTTATAACTCACGGTTATGAATAGTGGACAGAATAGAACTTCCTGGGCTGGTATAAGGCATGGTCGATCTATTCTTGTCGCAGACGTTTTACCATACATTGTAGATGGTATCCTCAGAACTTGGTGACTGAATTCAATCACCAATCACGTTTGTGACGCGGATAAATTGACCACAGCATATCAGCCCATAAAATTCTATAAATTCAATCGATAACGGCTGTGAAATTCTAAAGATTACTAGTAAACAGTATAAATTAACAGAATAGAACAGGAGTAGAAAAATAATCTTTTTACATTCATTCAAATTTCTTTACTATAATACCATACTATACTATTTTTGTTTGTTCAAGATATTATTTAATGTATATTTCTCTAAAAATTTCTGTATATTTTATAATTTAAAGTTAGCAACCTAAATATTTATCTTTTAGAAAACAATATGAACTTGAAAATTTATCTAAAATATTAAACATTATCTTGTAAACATTTCTGTCAACCTATTAGTTATAATTTGTTTTTTATTGTAATAAAAATATTTCAAGTAGCATCTGAGACAAAAGACACTAGTAAAAGAAAATTTGTAATAATCCTAAAGGCACTTTCTTTTGTCGTTCAATTTGCAATAAGACACAATAACTAAGAAACTAAGAATTAGATTGTTTTTAATTAAGTTTCTTTATAAACAAATTAATTAAAAAGAACTTTATACTTCTAATACTTTAATTAGAAGTTGCTTGTTCGGTTGAAAAAGAGAACATTAAACAAAATTCTTTACTTTCTTCTTTTCTTACATTGATACAGTTACGAAAACATTAACTTTAATTATGTCATAAAAAGAAAACGTAACGAAAAGTAAATATGTATATTTATTCCTTTTTTTTTTTTAGGTAAAAATTTCGCTTTTTTCTTAAAACGTTTTATTAGATTCATTATATACCAAAAATTATACAAACAAGTCTTTTTATATACTAAAAATAAACTATTATTTACATAATTTTTTATACTTGTATCATTATAATATATAGATATCATGGGAACGAAAGTCTGTAAATAAATTAAGTTAATATCTTGAACAAATAAAAATCAAGAAACTCTGCATTAATTTAATGTACGAGTATATAAAAATCATAATTAATTTGAAAATAATTTTACTATTTTCATAACTCAGGTACAATTGATTTATTACAAAATCTGCCAATAAATGTCAGTAACAAAATGAGATACAATATATTTAAAATTATAACGTATTAAAAATTATTAGTTTTTCATAAATTTATTTTAATATATAAGAGTCATAGACATTGATATTTACTATTTATATGTACTGATATCTATGGAAATATTGAAGGATGTGCATATATAATATTAATTTCCACATGTCTGAAATTAATATGTAAATTGTCGAAATAAAATTGTTGATAATTTACACATAAATTTTAATATAAAACACATTCATAATAGAATCGAAACAATAAGAAAACTGATTCGAAACTAATAAAATTGAATAGTAAATGAAAACAAAGTTCTATTTTCATTTTCTCTCTTATAGAATTTGATTTTTTTTGCTGGATAAATATGATATATCCCTCTCGGCAATACTACTAAATATATATTATAAAGTGAATGAATTACTAGAGAATATTCGCTTTGCTATCCTTTTTAGTACGATAAACGGCAGATAAATAAATAAACAAAGCTAAAACATAGCAATAAACGAATATTAGAGCAACACATTTCAAGCATTTTCGTTTCGGTTATAATGAGTTTAATCCGAAATCCGAATAATAATTAAATCAGCGTAATTGGTAATAGGTGTCAATCGATATCGAATTTGTAAACATTGAGCGGGTACGGCATGTATGGTTCGGAGCGGGCGGGCGGGCGGTCGTTCGGTACGCGAGCGGGAGAAGTGTGGCATGCGAAATCGATGTTATACACAGGGTGTTTTCGTTTATGTTTCAGATCGGATGCCGGCGAACAGATGTTATGGAAGATGAGTTGTTTTCGCTGGCCGCTGTTGCGTGCCAGTGCCGTCGACCACGTCCCACCACGCACATGACCCTAGAACTGCTTCTACCACTCCTCGTGCTAATAATGACACTTCATAGGGGCGCTGTTGCAATGTGCCCCGCTAGATGTCAGTGCAACGACGAGACATTACATGCAGCCTGTACGCAAGCCGGCCTCCAAGTCGTTCCCATTCAACTCAACCCCGAACTCCGACACATTAACCTCTCTTATAACAAGATCAGTAATGTGCATTTCACATTGGAAATCTACGCCAATTTAATCAATCTAGATTTGTCCCATAACCGTATCCAAAAACTCGGCTCGAATAATTTCATGTCGCAGACCCATATGGTGACGTTGAATGTGAGCCACAATGAAATTGAATCCCTCGACAAGGATACGTTCAAAGGGCTGCGCTCCCTTAATACGCTGGACATTAGCAGTAACCATTTGGAGGATATTTCGGTGAATGCGTTTAACGAGCTTGGTCAACTGGAATTCCTCCTGCTTAACGATAACAAAATGGTGAGCTTCGAACCGGACCTATTCAAACACCAAACAAACTTAAAAGTCCTACAATTAGACGATAACCAGTTGTTGGAAATACCCGCTGATAATCTGCAATACACCGGCAATTTGCAAAAACTTTCCATGTCGCGTAATTTAGTCGCGTATGTGGAAGAGGGCGCACTGCCCACCCTAAACCATTTAAAATATTTAGCGCTCGATTCGAATGTCATCGTCGAGATACATGGTAGCGCGTTCGATAGTTTCAGCGCGCTGGAGGTATTAAATCTGGCCGATAACAATTTCACGAGTGTGCCAACGACCCAGTTAAGCAAACTTGCCAGTCTCGTCGAACTGAACTTGAGCGGAAACTTTTTCGCCGCTGTACCGCCGGTTGCATTTCGCGGACTGTTCAAACTACGACGACTGTATTTGAGCGGAGTGGAGAGCTTGCAGCGTATTGATGTGCGAGCGTTCGTCGACAACATCAACTTGGAAGCCGTATCAATGAACGATAATATTGATTTAAGCGCAATTCCCACGCGGCTCTTCCACGGCAATCCGCGATTGAAACGGATTTCCATGCGAAATAACATGCTGCATACGCTCGAAGCGACACATTTTCCCTTAGATCAACTCGCTGTACTGCACATCGCTGGAAATCCATTACACTGCAACTGCTCTTTGATGTGGCTGTGGAAACTAGTTACCGAACAAAAAATGTCCATTCAAAACAATGTACAAAACAACAACAACAACACTGATACTGCTGCTGCTGCTGCTGCTGCTGATGCTACTGGTGCTGGTGTAGAACAAGATAATGAAACAGAACAGGTTGAAATGGTGTTGGATGTAGATGGAATCAAATGTGCTGGACCTGAAAAACTAACCGGACTGCTCCTAATGGATGCGCACGAGAGTGACATCAGGTGTTCGCCAAATTGGCTAGCGGTAGCAACGGGAAGCGGTACAGCTGCTTGTGTATTAGCAGTAGTTTTTATAATACTTCTTTATTCGGGAGTTTTTCGACGATGCACCTCCCGATCTCGATCGAACACCAAAACTTATCTACGTCGAGAGCACACCTCTCACGATATTGCCTCATCGTATCCAAGTGAACCAACTAGCTCCGATCGTCAAAGAACAAGAGATAAATGCGAGCATATGATGGGCCCGCCCTTATTAAGTGAATATCAAACTCTTCCAACGTGGGAGAATTACCCCAGCTATCCGAGCAGCAAAGATATAGACTTATACAGACAATTTGGCTATCACACTAATTCTAGTCATCATCACAGTAGACCCCATGTTGTTTATGTGTAATATTTTGCGATTTTCAAGTAAAGTGTCACAGTGCCAATAGTGCCAATCGACAATAATGTCAAAAAAAAAAAACAAACAAACAAAAAAGAAACACACAATTGACTAAACAAGTGCGTATTCTCTTCTCCATCATCAACGGTTTTTCTAATGTAAGTAGTATTTTAATCCCGATAAAAAACCCGACGATCTTAAGAGCTGAGCTAGGTGGTGGACTCTATAATTAGTTAACTGTGAGTTAAGAACGTCACTTTTGACATTTGACTTGGGAAAAACGAAATACGATTCATACAACTAGCGTGTGGGTTATTAATAATTCACAAAGAATCTGTCGGCTGAGATACACGAAACTACAAATGTCACCCATTTTCCTTATTTTACATATGACGTGGCCCGACAACGTTTAAATAATAGCTTTTTAATGATTTACTTTTAAGTGTTCTGCACATGTCGTGTTACTCATTTGTTTTTTGCCGATGTGATTTTGTTTTCTAAATTACTCAAGTTAAATTTTCCCTCTCTGTATATTACAAGAATACTAAATTAAATAAATCGAGTTTTTTTTTCCACAATATTTATTATACGTATATACGTCTGTTCTGTGATATTTTTAGTTTTTTGATGGTAACACTATAAATATTTCCAAATAAAAGACAAGTTAATAGTAAAATTTTGTTTAGTTTAGTGACAGCTGCTAAATTGTTACTTACTTTTATTATATTTATCCAATTTCTTTTTATTTTACATTTGTTTTTAATTTTATTCATTCTATTAACTTAAATAACAAATTATAATTTAAATATCTTTATTATTTTAACTTAAAATTTACTTTGAAACAGTGAGTCTTCTACGCATGTTTTTCCGACAATAAAATAAAATAAATAAAATTATTGGTCAATACATCGAAATATTAATATAAAATAGGATTTTTAATTAATAATTATCAAAATATACACGTATATAGTAATGTTGTCATTAATAATAAACAAAATATATTTATATTTCTTTAAAAAAATATTTATGAAACATAATTTGCAAATGTAAAAGTTTTGCTAAGGCCTAACAATATTATAACATCATTTGTAAGCCCAACAACTTTTTTCACAAAGTTTTTTTCGACGGTTAATCTATATATTGAACACCTCGTACATAGATAAATCATTCAAAACAATAAACTTTTCACGCAAAACAATTGGAATTGGAAAAACTGAATATTTAACACATTTTCAATGGTAAATAATTCAATTGAAAATATTGTTTACCTCATAAAAAATTTATTCCAAAAATCCTGTATGAAACTTTAACGGCCGGTTGCGCATTGCTGAGTAAATATTTGAAAAGCGAGGCAAGTTTTTGAGGTAAAATGACCCAAAAAAAAGATTAATAGCCTCCCCGTGTACAAAACTTCAAAATGTCACTGTCAAAATGTCAAAAGTGAACTTTATTAATCTAGTCTATTCATTATCTAATGAATGATTTAACAAGAAACTTAATAAATCTTTGTATCTTATTATAAATGACAGAATATTTTTTATTTTCTTTTTCTTTCTCACTCACTGTATATTGTATATTAACACGATTATAGTTTTAATTTTATAAAGTACTAAGATGAAAATAATTTTAATAAAACAAATGTATTTGATGAATGAGTGAGTTTTGGGAGAATGATAAAATTTCGAAAATTTTCGATTTTTTTTTTTAATTTTGTCTAGCCTAGCTCGTAAAATAACACCAAAACATAGTTCACAATAAAAATATATGCTTATACAAAATTCATTATACAAAATATCTCGTTATAAATAAACAAAAATTTCAAAATAGGCTATTTATGCACATAAACTAAATTTAATATATTGATATCAAAAAATTGTTAAAAATACGAAATAAAATTATTATTATATAAGAAATAATATCGATTATCAGTTGTTATATTATTTTTTAGAAAAAATAAATTTAATTTTCTCTCTGATGTTTCATATTTAATAAATTAAGTAAACTAATTTATTGTTGGTATTTGAAACATAATTTCTTTTGTCTTTGTCTGTAAATAAAAAAAAAATATTGATTCATGACAAAACTGTATAAACAGACAAATTTTATTACCCGTAATATATGGTAACTTTTTCTAAAATAAAATTTTTTTTAATCAATTAATTATACTGAATTAAGATCAATTTAATTTTTTTGTTAAATATTTGTTCATTTGCAATGAACCATTCTGTGTTTAAACACAAATGTGTAAATATAATTTATTAAATAAAATAAAATAATATTTATATATATATATAATATATATATATATATATATATATATATATATATATATATATATATGCAAATTTCAAACAATATTATTATACAAATTTAAATAATATTATTTGACAATTTATAAAACAAAAACCTCAAAAGCATTTTGATACTGTTTGCATATTCCATATACCACTTTGATGATAATTTCATTATTATTAATATTAATATAAAATCATTTACATAAACAAATATAAATAATATGAACAAATATTCGATACCAAATAATTCGTTTATATTTTATTACAAATTATTTCATTATTTGTTTTAACATATACAATTTTTATTTACACCCAATTGTATTTACTTATATATACAGCGTGTTCTAAAATAAAACTGAAATTTATTTTTAAATAAAAATATTGTGATGTTGGCCCGGTAATAATACTTTTTTTATTTAATCCATTATTTAGTTGCTGAATTCTATTTGTTATATACACATAATATAAATTCTTATAACCTTAAAAGTTATTTATATTTTTGTATCATGTATTTGATAGCAAACAAAACGTCCTGTTAAGCTAAGTTTACATGAAACAGTACGAAAAGAACAGTTTTTATTCTGATTGGTTGAAATTTCGACGTTGGCCGGTTTGGCCGATAACGACGGAAAATTTAAACCATAAATTTCAATCAGTACAAAAACCGTCCTGTTCGTGTCATGTAAACTTAGCTTAAATTACGATAATAATTTCAACATCATTATGAAAAATTTAATATAACTCCGAGATTATTTTCTACGGCCTGGTAATGAATGTCTTTTGTGAAGCAATAAAATATATTTTTATTGTGAATGGTGCTTTAAATGAATACTTCCTTAGTATCAAAACATATGTATATTCATTAAAGATTTATAAACATTCTTTTTTCGAATTTTTAACAAACAATATCTATATATTAAACATTGTACAATTATAACAAAATAATACTCCATATAAAGAAAAAAAAAATTTTAAATTGTAGAATGATATTTGCTGAGTCAGAACAAAAGCCGTCCTTTTTAATGTTTCTCGTTGAATACACGGTTAGTTCTTGTTTTTATTTTTAGCTTACTGTTAGTTGCTTAGCATTAGATTTTTATTAGAAAAATGTTCATCAATAAAACAATAAAATTCTTGTTCAACTATAATTATTTCTAACAAAATAAAAAAACAAATTGCAGAACTTCCACTTTAATGGAATAAAACTGTAGGTTTCTGTTCTGTAAATATTTATTTAAAATCGACGTCTATGTTGCGATTCTAAATAGGTTTGTTACATTACAGAATGTTTTATATAGATACAGTGGCCAATACCATAGCATCTTCGTAATGATATTTGTTTGAAAATGACATTATTTATAGCAATTACGTCTGATGCGATTAGTTGTACAGCCATAAATGACCGTCATTTTCGAATGAACACCATTTCGAAAATGTTGTAGAATCCGGCCACAGGTCTATTTAGAATTACAGCATTAGTGTACCGAAACTTTGATTTTAAAGAAATCAGTTTTAAGATAATAAAATTGACATCAATTAATTATAATTTATTGTAAAAAATTATTTGTACAATTCAGTTATCGAAAGAAGTCGCTTAAATATCATTTGTTAAATATATGAACCAAGTTTTTACCTGTACGTATTTAATTTGAAGAA
The DNA here is from genome assembly GCA_963966155.1 of Clivina fossor. NCBI lineage: Eukaryota > Metazoa > Arthropoda > Insecta > Coleoptera > Carabidae > Clivina > Clivina fossor. Next base: position 26,209,458 of record OZ014550.1, read on the forward strand.
TTACAATATAGAAACTCGTATATATAAACTCAAACTGAAAAATATAGATACATTTAAAAGAATAACAATTCTATGATTTTGGTAATCGATTTGTACGAAATATTTTTATTATAAATATATATTTTTTAATATATAATATACATTTTCTTTTAAATGTTTAAATAATAAACCAAAGAAGCAATATTTTAATTTATTATTTCAAATTTTAAAAATAAAACTGTAGTAATTTTACAATAAGTAAAATACTTGTATTTAGTATTTGCACTAAAAATTTTGAAAAAATGTTCAAATACACGAAATTGAAAATTTCATAAAATATAGTTTAGGTATTTATTAATAAATTTTAGCTTTACGATTTAGAAAAGAAAACTGCACTGTAGTATAATTTTGCAAAGCAATAATAATAATTTATAATTTTCAAATATATTAATATATTTTATCAAAGTTCGATTAATAGAATATACCATATTCTACTAGAGTAGAATAAGTATATTCTACATTTTTAATTGTCAATATATTCTACACGTAGAATATTATTGTACTATATAATTTTAAATTTGTAAGTAGAAGCCAATATCTCATGAAATACACACATTTTTCATCATAATTAAAATTATCAACAGAGTTTATATTTCACAAAAAGCATAGATATATTTTTAAATTATTATAAATTTACAAGTTTAATGCTCGTATGCATAAATAATTTCGTTTAAAAAATCCGTTCGTTACAATGAAAATTCTTGGATTTCGTAAGAAATTTCGTTGCAATATACATACAAAGATTTATTATGGAATCTAAGAATTTTCATTTTAACGAACCGTTATTTTTAACGAAAATGTTTGCGTAAAGAGGTAAGAGTCAAAAACTTTTTCTTGCGGCTTTGAATTCAGCGCATTGAAAACTGTATATTTTTAGTTTATGTTATTTCCCTTTTTTATCGCAACATACGTATAGTTTTCAATTCGCTGATTAAAAAAATCGCAATTAAAATTGAATCTGAGATTTGCTTGTGTAACCAAAATGTATAATTTGATAATGCGTGTAAGAATGTTGTATTTATTCCACGTATGTAGAAAAAGAATATTCTACGTGTAGAATTATTGAATTTTGTATTACATAATTGTAAAATTATTGTATAAATTTTTGTAAATATATTTATATTATGATAAGTTGCAAATGTTAAAATATATTGTAAAAATATTTTCGTTTTTATAATAAAAAAAATGTTATTTTTAGCAAAATTATTATGTTGTTCTGAGCTCAGCTATTTTGAAAAATATTTTCAAAAAAAAATTCTAATATTTTTTATTTTTAAACTATATACGATACAATTTATATATTTTCATATATAGAAAAAAAAATACGAAGGCACTTATATATATTATTATATTTAATTTATAATTTATAAATATTGTAAGACTGAACACAATATATTATATTTGAGATTGATAAAATTATTTTATAGTAATCTTTGTGTCAAAAATAAATTGTAATTAATGAAGAACAAAATATGAGCAATAAATTTTGTCTTAATTATGAAGTTCAAATTTTATTCATTTTATTTGTTTTGTATCACTATCAAAGTTTTCATATAATTTTCTAATCAATTTTTGCAAAATTTATTAAACAAATATAAATTTTACAAAATCTGATCCTCTGAAATATCAAAATTATAACCTATATTCTTAATCAAATTTATTCAACAAAATCGAAACTACACAATAATTAGCGTTGAATATTTTCTAGAATTGAAATTTTCAAATTTTTTTAAATATATATTTTTTTAAATTAATGTCAAAAGGTAAACTAGATATTAAAAACTTTTGTTCTTGGGTCCTAAACCTGCGTTATGATTAATTATAATGATAATAAATTCCCTATTAGGTTTGTTATTGTTTTTAGCAATGACGCGTTTCGACTTTTCAGTCAGTTGCAGATTTTCTGAACTCAGAAAATTTGAAGATGACTGAAAAGTCGAAAAGCGTCATTGCTAAAAAACAATAACGAACCTGATAGGGAATTTAATAACATTATAATTAATATATATTTTTGTTAACTTCAATAAGTTTATAAAACATAAATTCAAAAATTTTCATATGATTTGATTTTAATTACTTTCATTAATACAAAAACACGAAATATCTTCTTTTTTTTTCGAATATTGAAATTAATACTAATTTTTACTCCTATACTATATTTAAAAATTATTTTGTTCAAAACGCGAACAATACTATATATATATATATATATTAGGGTGGTCGATATTTTGGCAATGTCAAAATTTTTTTGATCACATCCTCCAAAAAGTTTCAAAATGTTAAAAAAATAAGGTGTTCAAAATTACAGCAATTTATTTTAACGTTAACCCGTGCCGCAAGATGGATTTCTTTTTTTAATTTTTTTATGGTCTAGAGGCCCGATTTCTACCTCATTTTCAACATTTTTTTTTTAATGAAATCAAAAGATAAGTTATAATGCTTATATGCATTTATTTGTCAATGTTTGAGTTACATTTTAGACAAGTTTGAGTTCCAAATAATAATTTTTGGTCATATAAAAATGGCGGTGAAGAAGACCTCCTTAAGCAAATTAAAAAAGGAAATCCGTCTTGCGGCACGGGGTAGTGTTAAAATAAACTGCTATAATTTTGAACATCTTATTTTTTTAATATTTTGAAACTTTTTAAAGGGTGAGATCAAAAAAATTTAGACATTGCCAAAATAACAACCACCCTAACATTAAGTAAGTAAGTATATATTATTAATATTATTTAAGATATAAGGCAGTCATAAACCAGTAGTAGCCGTGTTGGACTGGACCTCAAAGGCGAGCCCAAAGGTCCCTGGTTCGTGTCGCGCTCACATCAAACAAACTGTTGAGTAATACACTTAGAAAATTTTCTTTGATCAAAATAATTCAAAACTTTACTGTTGGAAATAATGAATACCATTACCAAAACGTGTATATTATATATGTATTATATAATAGGAATAGAAGAGGATATGTATTATATATATATATATATATATATATATATATATATATATATATATATACAGGGTGTTCGTTCGCTTGGTTGATATAGGGCAATAACATGGGATTTCGATAATATGCAGAGTACTACTTTCTGAAGTAAAATTCGGAGAAATACATAGAATACTTTTCGATAGGGAATAAAAAGTACTATAATTTGGTTTTACTTTTAACTTGCTAGCATGTGCCGTTTGGGCGCTAGAATTTTTTTAAAATGTTTTTTAGAATTTTCAATAATTTTTCCTGCTAAATCAGTATGAGTTAGAAAAAAATGTTACTTATCTATTATGTAGCCAATTTTTTTCTCTATTTTATTGAATTTTTTCAGATTTTTTTGAGCAAATTTTGAAAAAAGTTATATTTCAAATTTTTTTAAAAATATAACTTTTTTCAAAATTTGCTCAAAAAAATCTGAAAAAAATTCAGTAAAATAGAGAAAAAAATTGGCTACATAATAGCTAAGTAACATTTTTTTCTAACTCATACTGATTTAGCAGGAAAAATTATTGAAAATTCTAAAAAACATTTTAAAAAAATTCTAGCGCCCAAACGGCACATGCTAGCAAGTTAAAAGTAGAACCAAATTATAGAACTTTTTATTCCCTATCGAAAAGTATTCTATGTATTTCTCCGAATTTTACTTCAGAAAGTAGTACTCTGCATATTATCGAAATCCCATGTTATTGCCCTATATCAACCAAGCGAACGAACACCCTGTATATATATATATTAATTTCCACAAAATATATTTAATAATAAATAAATACATATGTACGTATAGTACAACTTTGAAATAATGAGTTGCTAAAATAAGCACTTTATCAAAACTTTTATTCATTTTTACAGACAGAAATGAGGTTGCTTATTTTTGAATGCTGTGATTACATAATTGTAGATGACAAAATTAAAATGATACTATTTCTAAAAAATTAGCAATTTCGAAATAAGCAGTAAAACAAGATAAAGATTTTAGTAATTTATACATAAGAAAAAAAATCATACAAAAATATCGATTAATGTATCAATTGAAAAAATACGATATCATGATACTTAAAACTGGGTTTCTCCTATTTATCAACTATATTACAACACTTTTCTTTCATTCCAGAAAACAGCATATTTACAAAACACTTATAACAATAGTAAATAGTATCAGTTGTTTATTAATTCCAAATTAAATGAATAAGTGAATCACATTTCTATTGGTATATCAAAATACAAAAATAAGTAATCTTGTTACCTAGGTTACAAATAATTTTATATTTTTCAAAACAAGATATTGACAGATAATACTATAGATAAATAACTATAAATTCTACGAAACACTTACATTTTGTAAACTTAAACGCGAATATAAATAGTGAAACTATCTATAATAATATTTAGATAATCGCAATCATTCTAACGAAACAAAGAAACTGACTAAACACGCTACCAAAATATGGAAAAGTCTTTCAACGAACAATTAATGCTGTTTTTAGAGTGCAAATTGTGTAATAAGTATATGAAAGCACCGATACGTTTCTGCAGCACGGGCCATAGTGCTTGTCATGAATGTTGGACGAAATCAACGTGTTCGATTTGCAACTATCCATTTCTAACAACCCGAAATTTGGCTTTAGAAGACATGATTGGACAAATACTTGTAAGATGCAGAAACTGTGGTTATCCCTACAATGGTGCAGATATGGTCGATCATAAATCGATTTGTGAAATGGTGTTTTACAAGTGTCAGAAAATGATCACCAACGAAGATTATACAAGGGAGCGCTGCAAATGGTCTGGATCTGTTAATTCTATTTATGATCATTTTAAAAAGAAGCATAGCGGCTGTATTGTCACTATGTTTTTCGATATAGAAGCAGGATTTAAATGCTCTAAATCATATGGAAAAGATCAAATGAATATCAATTTCGTGACTATAAATACTGAAAGATTTCTTCTTTATATATATTACAATTATCAAAACAACACGCTCTATATTGCGCTTGTACGTACTGAAGGAAGCGAAAGCAGCGATTTTGAAGTTCACATCAGCGAAACAATTTTTAAACGAAATGTTTGTAATGAATTCTTTCCAGTTGACAAAAATACTCTAGAACAACATTGTATTGCGATTCAATTACAAGATTTTGGATATCCTAGAGCGAAAAAGGATATCATTTGGTATTTACTAATTACTAAAAATTAAATATCTATTTTGTCTGTAACTTTAAAATTTTTGTTCTACTTTCGTGCAATAAATAATGTAATGTTAACTGTAACGTTAAAAATAAACATTATATAATTTTGTCATATATTTATTTTATTTTATGTACTTATTAAAATATTTTTAAAAATTAATAGGTAGAGTGGTAAAAATAAAGAGATATCATGAATGTGAATAAAGTGAAAAAAATTGTATGTCTGGATAGAAATTTTTCTACTTGAATGAAAAGAGTTTATGCCACACCCTTATAACGTAAATGTGTACAAATATCTAAATATATTTACAGCTAACAAAAGAAAATATTAATAATAAAGAACTTTATTTAGGTAAACTAAATTACAATAATTTCATTTTTTAAAGTTTGACGTTTTGCGATTTTTCTTTATTCTTTTGTCAGTCATGCCATGCCAAATGTTTTGTTGTTTACATTTTTGATTTTACAGTAGTATCTTCATAAGCGTTTATCTCGGTCACTTCTCATCCAATTTTAATTTTTAAAATATCGTTTGAACGCTAAAATACGCGCCTTTTTTTATTTCTACAAATAAGTATAGGGTTGCATTTAAAAAAATGAAGCATCTGGTCTGCCAAATAATACCATTTCTATTTCGGTTTTTAAAGAAGGAATAGCATATTTTTAAAAACCATAAAAAAAAATTGGGCTCATGTAAAACTCATTGGTGAAAACCACACCTTAATACTTCATCCTATTTAGAAAATATAAGCTCATAAAATCAGTCAAAATATAGTGAGACACCTGTATATATATATATATACATATACTGGGTGTCCCATTTAAATCCGCCACCTGCAATAACTTTAAAATCGTGCATCGGACAAAAAAATGTTTCGGATAAAAAGTAAATGGTTTCGAGGGGGACATCCGATGCAAAGACCCTTGCCCCCTCCGGACCTCCTGGGGGGCGGGAAAGGGGGGCAACTTTGAAATCTTAAATGGAACACCCTATTTTTTATTGTAGATTCTGATAGACCATTAAAAAGTATGTAAATTTTATTTTAAGACTTTTTGTTTATCTTTGATAGATGATGCTGCAAACAGCATTTTTTTTTCAGTTTATCAGTTTTCAATTTGAAAAAAAAGGTGTAACTAAGTACGATATTCAAGTTCTTTTCAGTTCTTTGGGAAGAAGGGGGGGGGCAAGGGTCACTGAATCAGATATCCCCTCAAAACCATTAGCTTAAAGTTATACCCCTCGAAACCATTAACTTAAAGTTAATGGTTTCGAGGAAGATATTTGATGCAGTGACCCTTGCCCCCCCTCTTCCCAAAGAACTGAAAAAATCTTGAATATCGTACTTAGTTACACTTTTTTTTTCAAACTGAAGATTGATAAACTGAGAAAAAAAATGCTGTTTGCAGCGCCATCTATCAAAGATAAAAAAAAAGTCTTAAAATAAAATTTACATACTTTTTAATGGCCTATCAGAATCTACAATAAAAAATAGGGTGTTTTATTTAAGATTTCAAAGTTGCCCCCCTTTCCCGCCCCCCAGGGGGTCCAGAAGGGGCAAGGGTCTCTGCATCAGATGTCCCCCTCGAAACCATTTACTTTTTATCCGAAACATTTTTTTGTCCGATGCACGATTTTAAAGTTATTGCAGGTGGCGGATTAAAATGGGACACCCAGTATATATATATATATATATATATATATATATATATATATATATATATATATATATATATATTATGAATAAAATTATAAATAAATAAAAAACTCATCTAAAATACGGTAATTATAGTACAGCAATTTCTACGTCAAAATAAACAAACACAATATTCTTCTAATAATAAATTCAGCATTTACTCCTTTTTATTTTACACATATTTACCATAATTAAACCTTAAATATGCATAAAATTAAAAAAAAATTATAAAATGGCTGTACTAACATTACTAACATCGTTGTAAAGTAATATTTTAATTTTCAACAAAGCATTTACTTGTAGCGAAAGCTATTTGAACTCTGTTTCTTTTCTTTTTTATTATTATGTAAAATTATGCAGAAAAAAAATTCAGTGCATGCTTTATCAATTTTATCAAGTGACAAGGACACAACCAGAAAAATGCTAAGAAAAATAAGAAGATTATTTATTATTCTGACATTTTGACCTACTATCGTTCAAGAAAAATGTATTAGATTACAGGCAAAGTCAAGAAGGCAAGTACTAAAGCAAAAAATACGTAAGTACTCTCACAAATACTTAATGATTTTTGCTAAATATTCATTTATTTACAGAAATTCGCACTATTTGCGTTTATTTATTTTTATATTTATATTATCATTAATATTAGAAATTAAAATTCATACTCACAATAAATAGTAAGTACAATGATCACGAGAAAACTTTCAAAAAAGTCGAAAGCGAGTTTTTCATTAAAATCAAAATTAAGATGAATTTGTGTATTTCGGTAGTTTATTATCTAAGGATGGTTGTTTTGATCGTGAAATTGATAGAAGGGTTAATGTTGGTTGTAAGGTACTTTGCTAGGAATGCAAATGTTTCCAAAGAAGCCCGATTTAGTATATACAATGCTGTTTCGGTGGCTGTAAAAGCATACAAAGAAAATAACTGCTGTGGAAATGAGATTTTTACGTGGGGTATGTTGTGTAAATAGGAGAAATCGCGTACGATATACATTAGTGTATCTATGATGAGTGTGAGATTGAAAAAAATGTTGTAGCAAAAGTTGCCGTGTTCAGACATTTTGACATCTTCAAACATCTTGAGCGAATGTCTAATGAACATTTGTGATTAAAAAGATTTATATGAATGATTTTCAAGGTATATGTTTGCGTGGACGTCCAATGAGTAGTTGGAGTGGTATGATTGAGAGTGTTTTGCGTGAGCGGAAGTTTCCAAGTAGTAGGAATAAAAGAGCATGTATGAGAGAGGTTAGATGAATGTGGATGAAGCTAAAGTTGCTTGTTTTGATAGGAATGCTTGGAGGATGCTGATTTTGAGATAAGAAATGTACGAAAATATTTACTAGTAAAAGGACTTAAAAATGTCTTTGAAAGTGCAAATTATTTATTTATTAAAAGTTATTTTATTTATTATTTATTGTGTTATAAATAATACAAAAATATTTGTTAATTCTCTCCAAAAATAGTGTAAATTATGTTACAAAAATGAAACCCATCGTACCATTAAAAGAATAATTAACTTCCTTCCTTCCCAAAAACAATATGCATAAATATTATTTTTCTTCAAGTGCATCATAATATTAATATTACATTACCATACTGCCTATGTAGAAAGAGGTCGTTATGTTACTAGTAAAATAATGTACATTATTGTACTAGCAGTTAGTTACTATATATAACACTGGTGGCACCACTAAACATAACTACAACATCAAGTGTATTTGATTTGCATCTTCGACGGCCATATTGTTAAGTTAAGTTAATTGACAATTGCGTTGTTAATTTTCGCTTGAATTTTAATTTGATCAGAAACTGCATATTCGACCAAAGAAACATTGTCCAGTGTTTAAGTCACGTTAAGTTAATTAACAATTGAATTGTTTATTTCCGTTTGAAATTGAGTTTGATTATTAAAAATGTGTACCGGTAAAATTTATCAAAAATTTTATATTTGACCAAAAAAAGATTAATTCTCACAAAATCACGTAACAAATATAAATACATATAGGTACATAATATTCTACAACTGTTAGTAATTGCGGTTAAAGTTAGTTGACATGTATTTTTATTTATTTTTAATTTAATTTTGTTTGGAACGTTTGAAGAAAAAATCGAATATGTCAGACTCGAAATAGAAAGCTTTTTTTTTCCACCCAGATTGCTTGACCTCGGCCATAAATATCTGAGCTCAACACAATAATCATCGCTTTCTACACCTCGTAACATAATATACTATTTTTATCAGTTAAATTTCTGTTCATCTTAAAAAAGTATATTTTTTCGTTTACTAATTATATTCATATAACAACAAAAAAATACAATAAAAATTGATTTTAGTACTTTATTTCAGCTATCGCCCAACTATTACGATTTTTTTCAAAAACATTCGCTATATGAATAAAAAAAACCCAATTTGTCATGAATTTCTCGGTATTTGTAGTTTGCCTTAACTGAAGATACATAAGAATTATTCGTGTTTAACTAAGGAATTATTCTGTTAAATAAAACTAGGAAGCAAGAATATTTAAAATCCGAAAGTTTCGCTATGTTTTTTTTTTTAGTAAGTTACGTATAACCATATTTTAATATTCATATTTAGCGTATTTCGTACATAGTTCTAAATTCCAATTTTATGAATATGGAAACACACAGATACGAAGGCACAGATATACCTACCCACAAGGAAATAGAGGGAAATCGCAAAATTTTACCTGACTATATAGCGTTTTTAAATTTTCTGACATTCTGGAACCAAGCTGTAAACAGTAAATATACTATATTAAAATTTCAAAGGATTTAAACGTCTCTGTAAATATTATTTATTCACAAACATTTGCAAATATCATACATTATAACATACATACATACATACATACAAACGAATACAAGGTACACTATACAGCAGACATAGACACACACACACACACATGAACATATGAATACATATTTTTGTTTTATTTCTTTACTTAGTAACGTCTATTTGTTTTTGTTTATAAATTACTATTGTAAAAACAAAGCCGACCAAACAAATTGTGCTGTTGACATTTTAAAATAATACGCGAAATAACAAAAAATTGTCTTAATGAGATGTTTGTCTAACTATTCAGACCGTTTACAATATCAATTATTCAATAAAATAAACTCATTAACTCATTAACAAAACAAAAAAAGAATATATAAATATACAAGATTTGATCAAAAAGTACAAAATAAAATGGCTTTAAATTTAAATTCTGTATTTAATAATCAACATACTTAACATCCGACTTATCAGGAACAAATGATACAAATGAAAGATTTTTACTTTGTTAAAAAGTACAAATTCCAAACTTATTTTAAAACTTACAAGTGGTAGTAAACAAAATTTTACTAATTTATAACAGAAATAATAATAATAAGATAAAAAATCACCAATACATACGAATCCTTATAAAGAAGCATCTATAGCAACACTGCTTACGTCAACTCTTTTGCTACCATACACAATCATAAACCACCATGATTTTTTGAAACGTGCATCGGAAATTAAAAAAAAAAGCTTTTCTAAAATTGTTTTGGTTTTATATGTACTCATAATGATTAAAAAAAAAAAAAAACTAACACCTCATGTATTGTAAGAAGTTACTATTGACTCGGAAGATTTTGCAGGTAAACTATTATTTTAATTTATAATAATCAGTTTTCGCAGTTCCAAAGCGCAAAACATGGAGATATACGCTCGAGAAACTGATCATTCAAATAACGTCGTGGGGCATTTATGCGTTTACGTTATTTTAACATCTACGCATGCGCAATAGTTAGTAGCAAACAGCGCACATTAATAACGATAGCGCAACGCGTTATTTACGATTTTGTAACTTATGTCACGCGATTGCTTTTTAGATTAAGTATTCAATTTAAAATCATGAAAGAAATGTTAAATGTAGCTATTGAGACAATTGTAAACATTGACGATGCAGATTTATACTATATTTTAAATAATAGATACGATTCAATACAAAATGAAGAAACAAGAAAATTTAATCTGTATGATATGTCAGCGAATGCGCTAATTGGCGGATTATTTTGGAACTTGGTGATAACGTGATGTATTGTGTATGTACTAGCACAATAATTCCTGTTTTGAATTCCGTTGAAAAAAACGTTTGCGTTATGCAAATAACGTTGATCTTATTACCACACGTGCTAACACAATATCTCTCTCTATTGTTATTAATGCGGGTCGTTAGTCCACAGTCAAGCAAAAGAACAATAGCTTATAGTGGGTTCCGAATTATTCAAGTACAGCCGATAACTTTTTAATTATACCTCGTATATTATTTACGATGAAAAAGAGTTTTACGTAAAATTACTAAAACAAATTGAAATTGATAAAATGTAGATATAAAATTATAAAAACATAATTCAGTTTTTAATTTATATTTTTAGATTGTTTAATATTGTAGATATATATGGTGTTTGAATAAAAATTGTTAAAAACACATTGAAACTGACTAGTTACTTGCCATTATGCATTTATTTAAATTTTCTGTATATCGTGTAACACGAAAAATATAAAAATTTATCTTTTTTTATCATCTGCATTTCCAGCGAAATAAAATATCATGTTACATTTTTTTCCATTCATTTTGTTTTTATAGTCAACTAAACAGTTAAAGTATAAATAAAAATAATATGTATTTAGTGCAAATATATTTTATGTACATTTTTTGACGCTGTACTAAATTTACAAAAATTTACAAAACTCTTGTTTATTACACATGCAAAAAATATTTGATTATTTAAAGTGTTTTATGCAACTGTATGTATTATATATATAGTATAAATTAGTGTAGTATATTTATTTTTTGTAATTCGCGTAAATTAAAAATGTTATATGCATATCAAATACTTTTCGTTTTTCTAAATTCGCAATGTACATATAGTTTTGTTAAATAAAAATATACTTTGTTCACATTTATATTTTACTAACAATTTTATGTATTCTAAAATATAGGCAACTGTAGTCCATTGGAAGTGTGTTTGATTAGCAATCAAAGATTTTTCGTTTCGGTTTTTGATTCGATAATACAATTTTCGGATATAAATATATTAATTGTCTTGTTAGCTTATCTTTATGTATTGATTTGAGGTACGTGTTACAGTGGTTTAAAGTTTGTCTTGTAATTTGTGTTGAATTTATAGAATTTTGTAGGCTGTTATGCCGTAGTCAGTTACCAAGCACATCTACGATGTATGGCGAAATGTTTGCAACGATAATAGAACACGGCATACCAGCCCAGAAAATTGTATGTATTCAATGGAGACTGGCCGTGAAAGCCTGAAGATTATTATTATTAGTGTGTATATTTATTTATATAAACCGACATAGTAATTGAAATTAAATAGTAATAGAAACTGAAGCTAGTTTTATAATGAAAATACTTGTTTTTATGATACCTCTTCCATAAATGAAAATAGACTAATTCTGCCCCAAGCTAATGATATGATATTAATATTTGAAATTTCTTATTTATAAGTGACTTTTGCATCAAAACTAACTTCACAAATACGTTAAAATTTTTAGTATGGATCTATATAAATTATTATTGTACTCGAAGTATTAAAATTAACAACGCGATTTTACAGTATATGTATATATCAAATTCGATTAATAATAGGTATAGAATAAAACATAAATATTTTTAACAAATATGCATTACACATTAAATGAATACACTAAAAATTTTAATTTAATCTTCTAAATTATCCAGTACATTTAAAATATATTTAAACACTTTCAATATTATAGTTTTCTATTTTACAATTATAAAATAATAAAAGTTTCTTTGCTAAAATTAAATATATAGTATACCGTTCTATTCCGCATCAGTTTTCTACCTATATAATAAAATACAGATAGATCTACATCAATGCAGCACATGAAATCCAATTGAAAGCAAAACTCATTAAAGTCCAACTTCTATTTAACACCGCGCGTACCGTGCAAAAGCGAAAAACTAAAATCAAAATCTTATCGCGTACGTTTCTCCATCATTCATCTGATACAATAACTCATTGTATAGGATAAATCCAGAGGCATCTTCTCCCTTCTCCCTAGCCCCCCGCCCCTCCCGTCGCAGCAACGGTGGTAGCAGCAGCCTTAAAGGAAAAACCCATGTAATTCCTGCAAACAATGCTCGCCGTTCGAAACAAACATATCCCTGCCTCAGCTTATATCATAGAGAGAGAATCGTATCTTCAGCATGAGCCCCGGCTAGACAAAGACAATCTGACGATGATAGCGGCTTCGACTAGAGCAGCGGGAGTTGCCATCGACAATGAAGCTGACGTCGCCTTTCAAACCCGATGCCCAATTGTCCAGGTTCGGATTTGCGGACCATCCGAACGGAGAAATGAACATTCTCTCGCCTCTTCATTCAATGCCTGTGTGCTGTGCTATGTAAGGTGGTGGCGGTACATGATTTAAATTGACAAGGAGTCAAAGGGGTGGGGGGGAGGTGGGTTTGCGTTAGGTAAAGGGGTGAAATTGGAACGGATTGTAATCGGGAATGATTGTACGATTGTGATTGACGCCCTTATATAAAGGATAATTGGGAATGCTATAGGAGTGGCAAATCAAAGTGGAGATGGGGATGTAAGAAACTATGTTAACGCTTGTTTCCTTCCAATGCTTTGTCTATTATTTCGTTGTTTTGTTCGTGGGAAATGCTTCGGACGGATACAAAATATTTTTATTTTAACAAAACAAAAAAACTTGACAACTGTGCATACATAAATTATAAAAGTAGTATATTTACTAATATTTATTTTAACAATGTAAAAAAACAGTCCTTAAGAACTCATAGTTCTCATAGCTTTTAAATAACAAGGAGACAGACAGTCATTAAACACTGAAGATGCCATCCACAATGTATTTCGAACCGTCTGCAACGAAGATAGATCGACCGCGGCATACCAGCCCAGAAAATTCTATAATTTCAATACTATACATTATTCATTCTGTAATAATTAACAATTTTTAATAATTAACTCTAGGCTTATTGAAGATAAATTTGAAAACCAAATATATGTATTAAATTTACTTATTATAATAGATTCTAAATTGATAAGAAAAAACATATATATATATATATATATATATATATATATATATATATATATATATATATATATATATATGTATATATATATATATATATTTAAATAAAAAGGCTATGTAGTTAAATTGAAGTAAAAATAAATTTGTCAAGCGCTAGACAAATATACTACTCAAGTAACATGTTTTTGCTATCTTCAAATTACAAGCTTAGTTATAATATACTCATCATGTGCATAAGAAAAAAACTACCCTACTATACTACAGTGTATAAGATGAACACATCTTAAAATAACACAGACAGTTTGTAAATTTAGAAACACTACTAATTCTAAATGTTACTTCTATATTTGCCTCTTCCACTATTCAATTACAAATTAAACATTACACTAATACTATTTTAAAATATTTTATGTCTAACATAATATTATAGAAATTAAATTCTTTTGAAAGCATATAAAATTTTTATAATGTAATAAATTTTTTATTTTATTTAACGCTAAAAATTTAACAACCTATATATTATGATTATATTTCCTTATGAAACGGATCTTTAAATAAATAAATTCAAACGTGAAAAATGCAATTTTTACTTGTGAAAAAGCCATATATTTCTTTCTATATATTATACCGTGAAAACATATATAATTCATTCCATATCAAGTGGCTACAGACTCGCAGAAAAATAAATCATTACGGCTACATTTCCAAGTTGATTCTTTAAGCTTTATCTCCGAGATTAATATTAGCAGCAATACATCATATTCGTCTTCTATTTCGGCAAGATTTTTTTTTTTTTTAATAACTAAGACTTTGCTTCAGAAAACATTCTGTCACTATATTAATCTCTGACCCTTAACTACGCAACAATCGTTTTTGTGGCTCCGATTCTTCAACAAAATCAAATCAGTTTTTCTTATATTATGAATAAATTATCACTACGTATATCATTAGTGATAAAATTACACTTGTCTTGTTTATTACACTGTAAAAAAATCTGTTAAATAACGCTATTCATTGTGTGAACAATTCTGTGTGACATTAATTTGGAATATAAATTACAATTTACAAATAATATTGATGTTACTTTTTTATTATCTTCGCAAAATCATGTTAAATAATAATCTTAAATTTTGATGATCCAAATTCGTGTTAAATATTTTTATTGTGTAATTTTAGAGTAATTAAACATTACAGTAATACGAGAATTGAGTTGGAATTGAAGAAATTATAATTACACTTTATAGTATTTTAATTTCAAAAATATTAGTGTTAATTTAATTTAGCGCCCTTTTAGTAAAATCAGCAGTTGCATTTTTTATATTTACTTCTAGTGTAAATTTTACACTATTTTGATGATTCAAATTGTATCAAATTGTTACGGTCCAAATTTGCCTTTGTCCTATTTTTGTCATTGTTTTCTCATTACTTCCTGTACTCCTAAAATAATTCTAAACTAAATGTTCTTATATCGTGGTAAAATATATTTTTATATATTTAGCCGAAAGGAGAGATCGTTTACTTTTGTATGATTAACTGTCCTTTTGTGATCGTAATAATATCCTTATTGTCAGACTGTCTTTGCACATTGATAAGTAACCGGTTGTAAATATGTATGAACATTGACGTAAATGTAAAAAGTTAATTTAGTAAAATCGTTTTATTGATATTATAAATAAACCCGGCCTTGCCAAAAACGCCACCAGGCAACTTAGAACCGATTTAGTACCATCGTGGTAAATATCCGATAACAAAATATTTTTACTGTGTAATTTTAGTGTAAATAAATATTACAGTAATACGAAAATTGAGCTGATATTGAAGATATTAAAATTACACGTCATAATAATCTTACAAAATATTAATTTAATTTAATTCTCTTTTGGGAATACCAGCAATGTCTCAAATGAGCCACCGAATAGTGTCAAATATTTTTTACTGTGCAATCTTAAAAGGTTCAAAAAACAACAATTGCAAATATTGTTAGAGAGTTCTTAAAATATAAAAATTTATAAAATCTTCAATTTCTTATACAGAAATTCATTGTAAAGAAACATAGTCGAATTTTCTCTGTTTTGTCTAATACAGATTCTTTCTCTCATTTTACAATCTGGTGTTATTGGACGGTGCAGTCTTAAAAAACATATATCTACAATTTTCTTTAACCTAGATAAAATGCCTCTACACAAGTTCTACTGTAACTAATTTTAAAAAAAAACAGTCAATGGATATCACAAAAAAACATCTATCAACAGATGTTATTTTATAAACAAATAAACGTCAATATTTTGTAATTTTGTTCATAATTAAAAATTGTATATATATTTGGAAAAAATCTTAGTTGACAAATACGTAATTCATAGGTTAGTAATGTTGAAAATGGCAAAATATTTTATGCTTGTATGAAAATCGATGTACTGATGGTAGATATGAATTTTATTACAAATTTTTGACAAAAATATATGAGGCATTAAATTTTTATCTGAGAAATTTGTAGCTATACTTTCTGTTGATAAATGTTATTGGTGATACGTCGTAAAAACTACGTTAATGCGACAATATAATACGCTTTTATGAACTATTACAACTTGCTTTAAATTTTACTTACTGCTCCAAATACACCATAAAAAAAAAACTTGGCAGAAAAAGTGATTTTATTTTCACAGTTACATATTATTTGATTTCCACAAAATAAAAGTTTTTCTAGTACAATTTAAATCTGAAATTTGAAATGTAAAATATGTAATGTCTATGCGAAGCTATTTACTAATTCATTCTGACGTTAAATTTATAAATAAATTAAAAGATTAGATAAACAATTTTTTATGTAAAACTATTCCATATAACTTTAAATAAGTTTTTAATTTACTGATTACGATAATCATAATTCAAATTATCTATAGTTATCAAAGATTATTCGTAAGTAAAATCAGCTTGACAAATGTAAGATTTCATTATAGAATCAATAAAAATAATTGAATGATTCGAATTAAATTGTTATCGTAAGCATCAATAATTTACTAGATTTGTTTAATCCAAAGTAAATAAAAGTAAAATAAACCCCTAGATAAAATTAACAAACTACTTGATGAATTGAAATATATTTGTAATTTTAATTTTGCGCAATAAATTTATATATTTTTTATAAAACAATCAGATATTTGAAAAATTATGAAGAATTAGAAGAAACTATTTAAAATACATTTTATAGGATTTTTTTAAAGCATTTTTGTGAATTTGAAGTGGATCCAAGCATTGTCAACAATTCTATAAGAAAATCTTACTCAAAACATGATAAAGCCGTCATTGGAAAATGTAGGCATTTGTAAATTTCTCATTATATCTTACTTTTGTTTAGTTTCATCCTAAGTTTACCTGTATTTATTGTTCAGTAAACAATATCTGATTCCAATTATCAACAACATCAGTTCAAACACCAAATACATTGTGGTGCGTTAATTTTGTCCAGGCGTGTATTTGATTTAATATTTAAAGGATTCAAGTGGCATTTTTCTAAGTTTTGAAAAACAGGCTCAAAAATTTAGTAAACTTTATGTAAAAACTATTGAAAACATAAATTGAAAGTACAGTTTCTTGTTTGATCATTATTTTATAAAATTCAGCTGATTTTTCTTTCAAGACATTTTAACATCTAATTACAAGAAATTGACTCATCTCAAAATATTCAAATTTGTTACTTGGCTTTATTTTCTTATATATATATATATATATATATATATATATATATATATATATATATATATATATATATATATATATATAGGTAGTAGGTACCCAATATGATTGAAGAATTACATTTCTTGATGCAGCAACAGCAATGTTTGTTCGCGATTACAAATGATAAACGAAGCAAGCAGTCTTTAGCAACCTTTAGCTGCAAAAACCCTTCTAAACCGTCCACATTTGAATCTGAAAGCTTTTGGAAGGCCGGGCCGGGCCGGGCGTCGCATTCTGTAAAAGATTATTGTAGAGACGCGCTCACTGCTTACTGCTCACTGCGTCTATCATTCCTATTCGCGAGCGAATACGCGAGTCATTAATGAAAATGATTGATGATCTACATCCAAACACACATTCATACAGCGACAGCCCAGCAATGCCATGCCACGGCCGTGCCCTGCCGTGCCGTGCCGCTCGTATCAAATATTCGACGGCTGTCAGTTTTATATATATATATATATACGCTAAATTTTGGCCCGAAGCGGAAATGAAAATGAGTCTGAGGTTATATACATATATATATATATATATATATATATATATATATATATATATATATATATATATAATAGAAGCATTGGATTTGAATTTTAACTCACTGACTGGCTGGTTATAGTGATGATACATTCACAACTTAATAAATGGTTTTGATTTGATGTGCAAAACTGCGAAATGCTATGCGACTTCACCCGACTCAACTGCGTATGTAAAAAAATTATAGTTTGCTTTTACTAAAGGTTAGACACACATACACATATATACATTCAGAATCACGCCATGTACCCAAAAAGTATGTGACATAAATTCTTTCTACTATCTCGAAATTAATTTTCTCTCTAGCAACTCTAGCTTCATCCACATCCACATTCATAATAATACACTGTCATACATGCTGTTCTAGTCCTACTACATTCACTCACGCCAGGTTTTCATACAGAAAAAGTGCCCATATACACATAAGGATGTGGCACAAACTCTTTCCATTCAAGCAGAAATCAATTTCCGCCAAACTTTCCTATCTAAACAAGCAACTTTTGATTAATACACATTCATGATACCTTTCATACATACCCTCTTTTCATTTGAAA
Organism: Clivina fossor; assembly: GCA_963966155.1. Classification (NCBI taxonomy): domain Eukaryota; kingdom Metazoa; phylum Arthropoda; class Insecta; order Coleoptera; family Carabidae; genus Clivina; species Clivina fossor. The sequence continues at coordinate 26,228,299 of OZ014550.1, forward strand.
ACATTCGCTTACGCAAAACTCTCTATCAGGCTTACTCACACTGTAAAAAAAATCGGTAATTTTACATAAAAACTCGGGACAACTGATTTACACCAGTTTAATATGTAAATATGTCACAGGAAATTTTTTTCATAATATGAATATAAAATATGTATAACTTATGTAAGTTTACTTACTTTTTCAATAAAAAAAAAAAAACATATAATATGGTATTTTAATTATTTTACTTAAAATTGCAAAATTATATTATTTGTACAGAAAATTTCTGTAAACCATCGGTTTTTCTGAAACAATATGTAATTTTTTACTATGGTTTTTATGTAAAATGGCAACTTCTTTACAGTGAATCTACTCATCGGATGTCCACGGCAGACGCACACCATCAATATTACTCACATATTTATTCTTTTAACCGAACGTTCATTAAAGATTCGCAACAATATTTTATCCAATTTTTCACATTTCATATACCAATTCATTTTGCACCCGATTTCTTGCAAAAATCTAATTTCAATATTTTTCTACATTACAAAAATGTGAAATTATTTTAGTTTCGTGTACTGTAGCAAGCAGTTTAAATAAAATATTTGGTACGTTTAAGATACCTGAAATTTAATGTAAATCAAACATTCACTAATCAGACCAAATATGATGATATTTAGCCGGATTAATGGAGTTCTTGTGTTACTAGTTTCAAGTCAATAGAATTGCCACCGGGCCATATTAAATCAGTGAAACAGTTACAAACAACAAGAACAAAACAAAAATAAAAATCAAAATGTTCATAATCAAGTGATAGATGGAAAAACAGAATAATCGTGTAATATATATTCTTTTATTAAACACAAAAACAGTTTTTGATTGATTCTATTTTTAAAAATCGTATTCCATTTAAAATTGTTATTTTGTGTGCAACTTCTAAACTTGATTTTCAATTATCATTTTATTTTACGTCAATAAAATTTGTTGAAAAACTAAAACATTTCTGTTCAATTCACAGTCACTTTAAATTTTTTTAAACAAAATACAGTAGTAACTTGATTATAGTAAATTAAACAAAAATTTATTAAAATTTTGTTTTAAGTTAATCATTAAAATTATTAAATATATATTATTTAAAATTTTAAATTAATCAATTGTAAATTTACAGTGCAAATATCTAAAAATTTAACCGATTAAAAATATAAAACGATAAATAAATTTTTTTGAAGAATCATTGGCTCGTATTCATAGCCCCTTTTAGAGCACTTTTAGTTAAAAGCAGTCAAGATTTCAATATTAATTTTTGCTTTTATTATGTATCAAATATAAACTAGTTTTACTAATTAAATACTTTTTATTATATTTATAATTTTAATGTATAAATCATGCTGAAAACAGTTCTAATAACATAGTACAAAATTTTTCAGAACACATCGAACACCGTATGAATGCGGTAAGGTTTATGTTGGACAGACATGTAGAACTGTTACTACTAGATTGACAGAAAGTAAGAGGGCAATACAGGTCTATATCTTTCAAATATATCTGCTATTGTTCAACATGCGTTAGAATATCTTTATGATGTAAAATTTGAAGATACTGTAATAATTGCTAGACTAATCAATATTAACAGCAGATTGATAAGAGAAGCAATAGAAATTTATAAAGAAAAAAATAAAATTAATCACCACAAAGGCATTGAGTTAAATAAAATTTGGCTTCCATTAATTAAAAAATCTATAAATTTCATGATCTAGTTATTTATATTTTGTTACATCTAGTAACTTGTTTCTATGTTCTGTTTATTTACTATAAATGTTCTAATATTTGTATCAGTTTTTCTGATGAAGACGGACGTTGAGTTTATCGAAAGGTTGATTATAAATAAATATTAATACAGAACTTTAACCTAAAGCAGTTTTATGTAGACAGTTCTAATATTTTTTAAATAAATACTTCTAGATATACCAACTTTTAACTAAAAGTACTATAAAAAGAGCTCTAAACACGGGCCATTGTATTTAGTTTGATCTTTTACAAGTGTATATTCTTATGTTCAAATTTCAGAAATTGTTTTGAATACAAAGTTTATATAACACTCCTAATCTCTTAGTTATTATCTTTAAATTAAAAGTAAATATTGATATTTTTCTTATTTAATAAATGACAGCATTCTTTATGATTACTAATTATGAATTCATTACATTTTTAATTAAAATTTTACATTACTTACAAATATTGTAGGTTGTGTCGTAATAATAATATATTATGTTACGAGGACTAGAAAGCGATGATTATTCTGTTGCCCGAGACAAGGCGAGCAGCTAAACAATCTGGACGAAACACAAAAAGAGTTTTCCATTTCGAGTCAAAAATATATTAGTTTTGTTCTTCAAGCGTTCTAAACGAAATTAAATTAAAAATAAATAGAAATATCTTAACCTTACTAACAGTTGTAGAATAGTATATATATATATATATATATATATATATATATATATATATATTTGTTACGTGATTTGTAAGAATTAATCTTTCTTTCTGACAAATTTGGCGATATACATTTCTTGCACTTCTTCACACATTTTTAATAATCAAATTCAAGCGAAAATAAATAATATAATTATCAATTAACTTAACTTGACTTAATAATTTAAATATAGCCTTCGGAGGTTAAATACACTTGACCGTACTTTTTTGGTCGAATATGTAGTTTCTAACCACCCTAGAAAGTGCATATTGCATTTCTTGGTACTTCTTCACACATTTTCAATAATTAAATTAAAATTCCAACAAAAATAAACAATGCAATTGTCAATTAATTTAACTTAACTTGACATAATAGTCAGACGAAGATGTCAGATTAAATACACTTGACGTTGTAGTTATGTTTTGGTGCTGCCACCAGTTGTTGTATATAGTAACTAAATACTAGTATAATAATTCATTATTTTATTAGTAACATAATGACCTCTTTTTACATAAGCAATATGGTAACGTAATATTAATATTATGATACGTTTAAAGAAAAAGTATTTAAGAATACTAGTCATATTAGTACAGAAAATATGAGATTATATAAATAAAAAAGGTTTAGGAAAATTAAGTTCTGTATATTTTTTCCAAATGATGATATACGCTGAGTATATAGAAACGTTGATTTTTAAATAAAATATATATATACAGAATTTAATACTAAAGCTTTTTTGTTTAATATAATGAATTCTGAAAGATATTTTATTCTGAGATTATTTTTTTTTAATATTTTAATGATCAATTTTATAATAAATCAACTGATTTATAATAATTAAAGGCCGGTCTCATAAAATAATTTGTAAACTGACAAATGAATGTTTTTTTGTAAATCTTTGTTCATAAAATCGACTGTAAATTAATTTTAGTTTCCAACTATGACAGTGAGTATTGTTGAAAAGTAAAAACATAATCTAGACTACTGTAATAAGAAAAAGATTATATAAAAAAGAAAATTTGAAAGAATCCACAAATACATTTTTAATGTTTTACCAATAATGTAAGAAATTTGATTTCGCTAAGCATACGGTTTACATAAATTTCCATGAAATAAAGCAAAAAAAAAAATAAATATATATTAAATTTTCGTAGCACACAATCACAGAAACACAATAATAAGTTATCGCACTGTATTTTAATTTAAATCGAACAATAGAGCGCGCGAGAATTTGATTTGTTCAAATCCTCAAATCTCACCCTTCGCCACCATAAATCTCGGCGCGAAATTTTCGCTGAAATAGAAAAAAAAAATTCAATAACCAACCATCCCCATCCCCACCCCCAGACCCCTTGTATCCCAATCAATAAGAAATTAACACTGAACATCGGCCAGCGAACACTGTGCGGCTGGCTGCAATCTTCATCTGCACGCAACGCAACGCAACGTAACGTAACGTAACGCCAGCAAGCAAGCAGCTTGCGGTTTAGCATTTCTTTTGCAAAAGCACACACACCGATCCGTTCTTCGTCTATTATCAATCAATACGCGCGAATAGAGGCGGCATGGGCGGCATGGGCACCATCAAAACATCGTTAAGACGCGACCGAACGGAAAAACCCGCAAACTCGCGAATTGTGGCACGTGGCAAATGGGAAAAAGTGTGCGGCGCGACGGCGGCGGCGGCGATGGAAAATAAAAAAAACGACGACGATGCCGACGACTCTCTCTCTACACACGGCACTGCCGACCGCTCGAATCTTATTAACGGTTTTTCTTGTACCGGTTCGCTGGGATCGGAAACAGATGCTTGATGGTAATTGAGAAATGATATTCTTTTCCCAACGATGTGCTATAGGTGCTGTGCTGTGCTGTGCTCTCTACGCCACTGTTAGCCAAATATATAAACGAGAAATCCGAAATGATTTTTCTGCTGAATTAGAAATATTAGTTAGCATTTCATATACAAGTACGTGTATATAGTGTTGTAGACTGTAGACGATTAATTTCGAATCTACGTATATACACGTATAGTTGATTTATATTTTAACGTCGTTTTCAACTGTAAAGCCCGGTTTCTCCATCACTAAGACTAATGCCCGTATGCATAAACGTTCATTAAATATATAACGCTTCGTTAAACTGAAAATTCTTGGATTTCGTAAGAAATTTCGTTGCAATATACATAGAAAGATTTCTTACGGAATCCAAGAATAACGGACCGTTATTTTTAACGATGTTTATGCATACGGGGGTTAAACTGAAGTTTAATCTTGAGATTAATATTTAGCATTCTTTATCTACTCATGTTAAACATAAAACATTAATTTAAACTTAACATAATCTTAATCCGAGAAAATATGCCTATATCACAAACAAATTTCATTTGTAATACACAGTAAAAAAAAAAATTAACCACATTATTAACACCATCTGGGTACCTTACGCGACCAAAAGATTGGCCGATGTTAATTTTTAACCATTATTTTTTGATTAGTTTTTTAACAACTTTCCGTATTAATAAGAGTGTACATATACCAATATGAGTCTAGCAATCTTCTTCGCCGCCACAATTCTTTGCCGCATATATTTATTTTACAAAATCGAAAATTAACCTTCTAACACAACCTATCTGACAATGAGCACAACCAAATTCTTCAGGTATATTAACTTTCTGTAAAACAAATAAAAATTAACCTTGTAATCGCGAAACCAAAATCTTCTTGTGTATTAACTATTTCTAAAAAATAAAAATTAACCTTTTAACCCAACCTATCCAGCAATTAGTCTGCAAAATGCATGTAAGTAATTCTGGCGTCGAAGAATTGTGCTTGGTGACTGAGAATATTATCTACGATGTATGGCGAAACGTCTGCAATGAAGATAGATCAACCACGGCATATACCAGCCGAGAAAATTCTATAAATTCAGGTTAGTTTGTTATTGTGCAGAGAAGATTAAGACGTATGAAAAATTTGGTTTTTTAAATTGTTGAAACAAATAAAAAACAGTTTACGAACGACCGAACGAGACAAGAAACCATTTTACAAGCAGTGCAATTACACGACTAGAGCGTATCATACTTCACACAATTAGAATACAAATATTGCTAACAAAAAAGTGTATAAAATAAAATAATTTCCTTTAAACCACAAACAATTATTAAGAAACAAGCTATACGAGTATATGTACGTATTTTGAAAGAAAAGCTATAATCATCACTTGCAAAAAACAGAGCTAAAGCCTTCAGAGATCACTCAGTGATCTTTGATCACTGGATACGTTAAGTATTTGTGTAACCTTTGATCACTAATTAGGACTTTATCTTTTGCTACTGATAATGATAGCTTAGCTTTCTAAATACGTATATAGCTTTTTTTTTCTTAATTATTATTTTGTGATTTAAGGGAAATTATTTTATTAACTTTTCGCCGCAGTCAGATCATATTTTAATTTATTAAGAAATGTGTAGGTAATTATTATAAGCTTATATGGTAAAAAAAAGTAAATAACTTAAACACAAATGAGATTTTCTTAATAGAAAGTAATTAGTTTCTTAACTCAATATCTAATATTATTTCTCGTTATAAACTTAATTTATATAAAGTACTTAAGTATACATAATGAATATGATAAACAGATAAATATATGTTATAAAGTAGCCGTGTTATATCAGTACGGTGAATGTATAATTACAGTAAACAGAGTTTTGCACCAAGTGGCATACATACAGTACATAGATGTAAGGCAACGCAAGGCGAGGCAAGGCAAGGCAATGCAAGGCTTACATATGTAATTTTAGTGTAAAATGTATAACATTAGATTTGAACAGGCATAGCCAGCGTCGTGTCTTTATACCATACTTACACTCAGTTTCACAACATTAAATGACTTCGTATAAATAAGTTGCTGTAATCACGATTACCTACGTACGTTTCATTATAATAATATGCATAATCAAATAGATTGCTTACATGCTTCATATCGGACTAGTTTCGTTTTTCTTTTCTTTTTTCTTTTTTAATTTTATGGCCTGAAACGTAATTTATTATAAATACAATTTATAAACTGCGATTTTTTTCAGATACGTATTTCTGGATGGAAATATGTTTGTGTTGAAATAAGGTGGAATAAGTTAAAAGAAATTGTTTATATTATTTTTTTCTACAACTTTATTTTAAATTATATTTATTTAACTAATAGTTAATTAAAGTAATATTCAATATTTAACGTAGAAAAAAATCTTTAGATGATTTGTTTAATATTTTAGTTAAAAAAATCATTATATTAAAATAAAAAGGCTTCACAATTAAGTTCTGTATAAATTTTAATTAACAATCGACGTTTTGACGTACACTACGTACATCATTATCAGGAAAAATTATAATTATAATTTTTCTTGATGATGATGTACGTAGAATAAATCGAAACGTCGATTGATAAGAAAAGCAATATAAATTTATAAAGAAAAATATAACATCATTCAGAGTGACTATAGTAACTGATTTAAATAAAATTTGGCTTCTTTTAATTAAATTTATAAATTTTGTAATTTAATTGTTATTTTGTTAGCTAGTAACTTGTTTCTATGTACAATTTATTTACTGTAATACCTATCTTTTGTGTAATTTTTTCCTGATGAAGATGTACGCTGAGTATGTAGAATACAACGATTATTAATAAATATTAATACAAAACCTAAAGCCGTTTTATTTTAATATAATGAGTTTTAAAAGATTTTTTACTGTGTGTTAACATTGTTTCATATTTCCACAATATTAAGCAGATAAATCAAATTTTATATGAAAAAATATGGAAAAGTACATGACAAATACTAAAGTACTTTTGAACTCGTATATACTTGTACTTAAATTATTTATAAAATATAATTATTTGTATAAGTATAAACACTATTTTTTTTTGAATTTATTTCTCTGGTAATTATGAAGTAATATAATAATTAAATAAAAATATTAATAATAATATTGATAAAAACTTTTATTAGTTGAAAATACGTATTTCGACATCTTATCCGGAATTGAAAATAGCGACTCTAAATGGATTATTTCATATCAAAATTTGAAGAAAAGTATTCCAAAAGGACAATAAAACAAAAAAAGAATAAAACAGAATCTACATCTATTAAACATAAACTATGTATTAGATGAAAATTTATGATACACTAGAAATACACGTCGAAGAAAGAAAGAAAGAAAGAAAGAGAGAGAGAGAGAGAGAGAGAAAAGAAAAAAAAAACTACCGTTTACAAATTAATAAATTACGACCAAAGCTGGTACATATTTTAGTCGTGCTCTGTCCCGCTAGCCGCTATCCTATTGCTCTGTCCTGCCACACTAAAAGCAGGAAATGGCCAGTACTGTTCCGTGCTCCTGCGAACAATCTATTGATTAACGACTTTTTTGCTCGGCATGCCACCCCTTCATACAACCCCCCCCTCCCTCCACCCCATCCCTGTACCGCCACGCTTACCGCTAACAACTCCTTAACTACCCCTATGCCGTGATTAAATTATGATGATAATTTTGAATCACAATTAGTCATATATATATATATATATATATATATATATATATATATATATATATATATATATATATATATGTATATGATGATGATGATTAATGAGTTTTTTAAACGGTTAAGAAGTTGTTTTTTTCCGTATCTGATTTCATTATTTGCGATTAAATTTAATTGAGTGAACGGGTTTCGTTAGATTTTTATATACTTAATTGTTTCGCTGATAAATTTATCATTTACTCATTTACTCTCGCACTAAAATGCGACATTGTATTGCGGAATATTTTTGTCACCGTAGTATTTAGTTATTTACATAACTTGAAACAGATATATATATATATATATATATATATATATATATATATATATATATATATATATATATATATAAATTGTCATACTAACTGGTATTGATACTTTTCAAATGTGATAATAAAATAAATAAATACAATTTACCTACAAATTCAATTTCGAACTGATTTTTAAGTATATGTATATGATTCTGAGATACATTGCATATATGATTCTATAAGCACATTAAATTCTTTAGATATATTGTTTATATGATTTTCTAGATGCATTGTATATAACAATTTTTAAATACATTTTATGTAACATTTTTTTACACAATGCATATAGCTGAAATACATTGCATATTTATATAAAAAAACACATTATATATAAAATTAATTAGATATATTGCATATATAATTCTTAGAAATCACATTGTGTACAATAGTTTTAAAAACACATTGTATATAATTTTCTTAGACACATCGTATATAATTGCTTCGTACACCGCATCTCTGTGGAATAATACAGTTTCTGCAGGGAGAACAGAGAAAAACACATTACTTGTAAACTATAATTATTGCGTAAAAATATTGCATTTAAAAAAATATAAATAGTAAGTAGCTTAGAAAAAATAATTATTTTTTTTTTGTCGAAATATTGAATTTTGTCTTCTTAAAAATGACAAAACGGTACAGTATTCACGTAAGTAAATAAATAAATTCTATTAAGATGATAGTGTTTTCTTTAATGGTTCTGTATAGCTGTTATAATTATGTATAATCGTATAATAAATAAGAACCTACAACCTACAATACTGCTTTTATTTTTTTTTTACATTTATTCACTACGAAATATCGTTAACCTCTACTTATTTACTTTGTTCTATCAAACTATGACAAGACATCTAATATTTCAGAATTATTATATATATACTGTTGCATGTCTGATTTTCTAAAGTAAATTAGCGAATTGATCAATATACAGTATAAACCGTGTAAATGATGCGAAAATAAAATGATTTCCCAGTGAGCGAAAGTTATGTTATTGATGGCTTACGACAGGCAGGCAACAGCCAGCCCGCACCCGAGCACCCTGCGCGCCAATTCCTAAAATGGGTTTAATAGAATTTAAACTAAGGGTTAATGATATATTTGAATAATATTCCTAACCCTGTTATACCTCTGTCAAAGTCTTAGGCATAGCGCGTCAAGTACAAAATTAATTTCTATTCATCCTGTATACATATACCTACGTACATACACAAAATGTATATCTATGTACATATGTATGTACGAAATGGACTGAAATTCCACTGGAATTGTGCACGCTCCTTTAAAATATGAACCACCTTCTACATAACTGCATCATTTAACGTCAACTCATATCGTAGAAAATATTTCTAATTTACCGCTTTATACAATTCACCCACATTCCCTCTCAAATTAAAATCGTCGCTGAAGAAAATCGGATTGTGGCCAGTACATACCTCAAAATGTGTCTAACATTTACACTTCATCATTTTAATTAAACATTTGAAAAAAATTGAAATTTGCTGCTCTTAGTCATAGAACTTTAACTTCTCTAATTATTCTACGTAAAAAAAAGCTTTAAGTATAAGTTTTACAGCATAAAATTCTGCATCTAAATTAATATAAGCTAAATTAATATCAATAATTATCTCAAAAATAACCATGGCCATGAAATTGATATAAACAAACAAATGTTTTTTATCAAAGTATTTTATCAGTAGTCAAAGATCAATGAATGATGCTTGACCAGTGGATACGTTGAGTATTTGTGTAACCTTAGATCACTGAATAGGACTTTAGCTTTATCTTTTGCTATTAATGATGAAAGCTTAGCTTTCGAAACACGTATATAGTTTTTTTTTTTAATAATTGTTTGTGGTTTAAGGGAAATTATTTTACAATATATAGAACTTTTTAATGTTCGGTCATCTTGGTTTAAAGATTTCCTTGATTGGTGGCTGCCCTCTCCCCACCCCTACCCTCATCTACTATATGAATTTTAAATATTCAACAAAAATATTTTCCCATGTGTACACAAAAACTATGAATTTTGAATCTGGCTGAATGAAAATTATTCATTATATGGGTATAGGCAAAATATAAAATTAATTAAGTTTGCATAAATCGTAAAATAAAAACGTCATAAATATCAAATGAATCATTATTGTCAATATATCAAATAATAATTAAATCTGAAATGATATCTCCCTGTATGAAAAAAATAATTCTGCAATCAAAAATAGATTTTGATCGCTTTTATATTTGTTTTATAATGAGTATTATACGCTAGTAAATATCAAATAAACTCTCTCTCTATATAAAATTACGTGTTCAAAGCAAAAATTTTCGACGACCAGCTAATTATTCCGGACATTTTTGACAATAGCGCGCTACAAACTTTTTTACTTGTTTTGATTGTGTTTTATTTTTATTTTTTTCGTTTTGTTTCTGTTTCTGTTCAATTTATATTCAATGATTTTACTATAGATGTCGTCAAAATCATAACGAACTGTTTGTACTCTGATTTACAAACGAAAAAATGCTTGTTTACAATAAGCGATTAATTCTACAAAAAAAAATAAAAAACAGCCACGCTAAATTTCGTTCCGCAGAGAAAAAATTGTACAGTTCATTAGCAGAAAAGTTTTAACGTAAATACGATTGTTTTGAATAATTCTATCACGGATTTGGCTGTGTGGATAAAATTTTGTAAATTTATTTTCGACTTTATTGATATTACTTCTTTTTTTTTATTAAAAAAATATAGATTTATTTCGGCTTTCATATCAAATACACTGCAACTGAATTATTCAAACATGTAGTAAGTATATTTTATGTCATTTGGTTAAATGCATAAAGTTAAATACAGACTTAAGTTCAGTCGCATAAAAATGGTTTTAGGGAAAACATTTATGTAATTTTACATATTTTATGAATGTAATTTTTCATAAAAAATGTAATATTACCTAAATTATCACAGTAAAATTACAAAATGTTTTTATTTTTACAACAGTAAAAATAAATATAAAATAAATAAGTAAATAAATATAAAAAAAATTTCATTCGACAGAAAGAAACAAAACACGCTGTTACGTTACATAGCTGTTTAGAATATCACTATAAGATATATATATTTTTTTACAGTGCAGTATTTCAAAATTTATTTATCCTTAAGATAAGTAAAAAATAATAAGTAGCCTCAGAATAAATGACAATATTTCATTGGCTAATTTTAAAATTATTCCAAAGATAAATTTATTCCAACATTTGAAAATACGGGGCCTTAATGAGTTAATTAGGCAATTAGATTGCCAACTATCATATATGTCATTTGTATCATTTTTGCTGATGATGATATACGTAGTGTACGTCGAAACGTTGATTTTTAATTAAATTCATACTGAACTAAATCCTAAAACTTTTTTGTTTTACTACAGTAGTTTTAATAAAATTAAATAAGCAAATTATATTTATCTTTATCAACAACAACAAATAAAAAACATTTATATTATATGAATATTTCATATTTTTAATAACATAACATACTATTAAATATTAAGTATTGGTAGATTGATCAAAATTAATAATAACGAATACAATACGCCTCATTGATTGGTCAGTTTACAAGTTAACGACGGAATTAACCTACAAAACGGTTAGCAATGCTTTATGCAATTGGCCCTCAATGTATTAAAGTGCAAAAATATGCAAAGTAATAAATGCAAAAACTCGCTCAACTTTTCGTAAATAATATACAAAAAAATCTTAATGCAAAAAATAAATATGTAAAAGTACAAACTAAAATCTTGTGACATACAGGTGACAACAGACTTTATTGAGAAGAAATATATATATATATATATATATATATATATATATATATATATATAAATTCCTATGTTAATTTTGATTTTTTTATACAACAAGCAGTTATGAAGCTTTCTATATTTACCAAATACTTATTTATATTGAATAACCTTCAATCAAAAATTCATATTGAAAATATTGAACCAATTGATAATAAGAAAATTTCAATCATATTCGAGTTGTAAAAAGAAACGTAAAAAATATTGTCAGAAATGAGAAAAAAAACGGAACCTTCATATTTAAATAACCTGTTCGATTGTCGATTCGGAGTACATCCATCTTTCTTTCACATATACTTACTTACTCACTCTCTCTTCTTTCTATCGTTTTTCTTTTTTCTTTTTTTTTTCTCCTCTTACGTAACAATGTCGTATTACTTTCTGTGTATGCGTATACTAAAAAGAACGATTTTTATTGAATTTAGCTTCACTTTAGAATTCAAATGACGTTGAAGAAGCACATATAGGTAGGTATAGAAAGACAGAAAAGAGTATCTTTCCGAATATTCAGTCGTAGGCAAAAATTTTGAAACACTTAACATGTTGACAGCCACAGTAATTTTTAGAATTCTGTACTCAAAAGCCAATTTATATATATTATATTATATTATCATAATATTATTATTTTTCTGTTTATTTATTAATTAATTTTCTGTTCGTTTAAGCCACCCTTGATTTTTATTCTTTTCCCAAAAGCCATATCAATCTATCCATAGTTACGGCTAATACAGGGTGGTCTAGAATTATGTACCGTAATTGCTAGAGCTAATAGTAATTTCAAAAATAAGGGTACCTTTGTATATACACTTTTTTCCAAAACTCAATAATAAGCGAGGTACAACCCTGTAAAGGGGTGAAATAAAAACCATTTTTCAACATTTAACACTTTAATCAAACTTAATGAAAACTTACAACTTTCAAAAGAATCATACAATACTAGTATTAATTAGCCAACAAAATAATGTTTTACAGCAGATGTTCAAAATGTTCTCCATTTTGTTGTATACACAATCTAATTTTTTTATTTAGTGAACGCATTTAATGTTACTGCATTGTTTTGTAAGTTTGTAAATTCTTGCTCGATTTTGTCTCTCAACTCATTTAATGTATTAATGTATTAATGTGTTATGCACGTTTGATTTCAAATAACTCCATACAGTAAAATCTATTGGATTCAGATCACAAATCCGAGGAGGCCATTTAATTGGTGCATCTGCACCTTGACCAATCCATTTATTAAAAAAGTGGTCATGCAACCACTTTTACAGAGCTGTATCTCCCTTATTATTGAGTTTTGGAAAAAAGTGTATACATATAAAAAGGTACCCTTATTTTTGAACGTACTATCAGCCTTAGCAATTACGGTACTTAATTCTGGACCACCCTGTATACTACGAGATTACTCGTAGCTGCACAAATATGACAAATCAAACAACTACGAGATAACTCGTAGCTGCATGAATAGCCAAGTACACAAACTACGAGTTATCTTGTAATTGGCAGTCAACCTGTTAAATTTTACAAGTTTATATTTAATAATTTTAATTCGAAATATTAAATGAAAAAAATTACGCCATCTGGCGGGAATCAAAACCACAATCTCTGGTCTAGCTCTTTGCTAATTTCATTCTGGCAACAAGGATGGATCGACCATGACATACCAGCCCAGAAAATTCTATAAATTTGGCTTCCTTTATTGAATAATTTATAAATTTTATAATCTAGTTCTGTTTATTTATTACATATATTACAGTAAAAAATCTTTCAGAACTCATTATATTAAAATAAAACGACTTTATAGATTGTACCCATCAATATTACCAGTAGATTGATAAGAGAAGCAATAGTTTATTAAAAAAAAGATAACATCAATCACTGTGACTAATAACTGATTTAAATAAAATTTGGCTTTCTTTAATTAAAAATTTACATATTTTATAATTTAGTTACTTGTATTTGGTTACCTAATGACTTGTTTCTATGTTCTGTTTATTTATTGTAATGTCACTTGCGTGATTTTTCCTGATTAGGAAATGAGAAAAAAAAATCATTCAAATGTTTCCATACTTTTGCCGAATTCAAAGACATAAAAATATAAACAGAGCGCCGAACTATATAGAAAGATGACGACTTATTTGCTTAATATCCTTGGCTTGAAACAGAGGTCCAACTCCAACTCCAGCTCCACCGATATATCGAAATGAAATTTGGTGTGAATATTTCATATTTACCCACCCCGTATGCCTATATGTATGTATAAAATGAAAGGATTTCTATCGTGTTCTCTCTGTGTGTACATTTTGTATTTTATAAGCCTTCCCCTTTTCGTATACAGCACAGGTACCTAACGTTATAAGGTAGCTACAATCGTTTCTATTCTGCTCTGTTCTGTTGTATTAGATGTTTTCCAATAGCTCGAGGATATTAAATATTTTGTGAACCGACGCGACGCGCGGTGAGACGCAGTACGACGGCGACGGCATGGCAGTACGACGCAACGCAACGTTCCTAAACTAAAAGGTTTTAGCGTTACGATTATATTTGACAATAAAATGTTTGATAATTTCAGATTTGATGTAAAGCATTGTTTTATTGTTGCAAATTATTTTATATTACAATTATTACAGCCATCTTTCGGGAAATAGTGCACCAAGTTTTTTTTTCTTTTATTTATTCATTCTGGTACAGAATAATTCAGACTATCCTAATTATCGTAACTACTGATCCTTTTTTCTTAATTTAAGGGCATCGACTGCTACGGTCATATTTCTAATAATATATAGTGTAAATAGAAAAGGTAAGAAGTATTCTTGAAATTAAATAAAATTAAAAGCATTTCAAGAATTTTTTAGATGTATTTATAAATATTAATACTTTCTAAGAAATTTAAAACATTTTTCGAACTATCTGTGTCTTTCAAATTTTCAGCCAAACTACCAGCAATGTTGAATATTTGTCTGGTGTTTTTGTGACTATTATAATTTTACAACTGCTTAATAACTTATAGAAGAAAATAATGCAGAGTTAAGCAGAAGAAGTTAAAATTTTAATTTCAAATGTGATACAAAAATTTAGTAGATAACTATATTAACTTTTCGGGTTAATTTAGCAAATATTATGTAGACAGAAGTTCTTCAATTAAGAAACAAAATAAAATACTTGCTTCTGATTATTAAAAATATATAAATTTTTCTTTAAGTCTCGTTAATCTTTTTAAATCTTTTAAATAATAGTACCTAATATCCACCAAAAATGATGTAATTTATATACTAGAAGTTGTAAAATAGTAATTATATGTACATACATATTATTTATATTTTGTCAGTCGATTTCTTGTTTGTTCCATACAAAATTTTTGGTCAAATTGTGTTATTTTCTTATTTTGGCAATATTTGTTTGTTTTCTATCCATTTTAACAACCATGGATGATATAATTTTAATAGTTTCGGAAATACAAATTCTAATTGGTTTCATATCCTTACTATAAACAATTCAGTTCAAAAACTTTGAACATCATTTTCTCGAAAGTAAAGTTTTGTGATATAGAACAAACAAGAAATCGACTGACGATTTGTTACTTGATTTGTGAAAATTAATGTTTTGTTGGTCGAATATGCAGTTTCATATAAATCTAGCGATGCACATTACATTTCTAGCACTTCTTCACACATTTTCAAAAATAAAATTCAAATTCAAGCGAAAATAAACAGTGCAACTATCAATTAACCTAACTTAATAAATTTCAATATGGCTACCGGAGATGTCTGATTGATCGTGTAGTCATGTTTGGCGAGGCAACCAGTATATATATATATATATATATATATATATATATATATATATATATATATATATATATATATATAGTAACTAACTACTGTATAATAATGTTACAACATTATCGTGCTAGCAACATAATGACCTCCTACATATACAATATAGCAACGTAATATGAATATACGTTTGATGAAAAAAATATTTTTATTTCGGTTAAATTTAACTAAAAATAATAACACATTTATCTGAAATTTTAACTCTTTTTACATGACTCGGAAATTTACTACCAAAAGTAGTTCTATTAAAGCCATTTATAACTCTTTTATTTCTGTGCTTGGTTAAAATCTTAGATCATAAAGTACTACTTTATGATCTAAGGTTAAAATATCAAGACCAAAAACAGTGGACCATATTCTCACCTCACTTGTCTGCAAAAATTGCTTTTATTATATATTTCAAAATAAATTTTTGCTTCTAGTTTTTAACATTAACGGACTATCTTTCTATCTTTAATATTTTTAATTATATCTGATATTATAATATTTAAATAAACTATTCTAAATGGCTTAGTAAGAAATTTTCAATAAACGTCCAAAGCACCATTGTTAAAAATCAATTTTAAATGTGAGGTAAAAATACGAGCCAATATTTCCTATATTCTACGTTCTATTTATTTTCTCGTAAATGTCATTTGTATCAGTTTTCCTGATAATTAATAAATATTAATACAGCACTATAGATAACATAAAGTCGTTTTATTTCCTAAAGGATTTATGTAAAAAAATATGAACACTAACTAGCACCAGTTTCAAATGCATATCTACTACCTAGCCGCCAACTAGTAGATCCTAAATATCTGGATCTGGATCTGGATCCCTCGTAAACTACATTCATGCAAACTGACTCCGCTCGACGCGACGTTCACCAGCGCAACGTTGACTGAATGTTAATTTACATACATCCTAACCTAACCGTGTTCGTTGTTCCGTTCTCGTGTATACTCTGCTATCTCATGTGTGTCTATGTGTCAATGAGCAAACGTGGTAGCTGGCAGAGTGAGGATGGGGTAGGGGGAGTGCCTAGTGTGACATGGTGTGACACGATGACATCCCTGTGAACACATACATACTCCATATTGGCAGGTGTACGTAAGCTGAGACGAGCTGAATATGTTATGTTATTGACAGAGCTAGCGAAAGACGAAAGAGATCTCCCCGAAAAGAAATTGAAAAAACTCAAAATATGCTCGAGGATTTTCTTTTTCACACCGGATTTTTTATTCTATCTTACAGAAGGGCCCATGTACCGACAACTGGGTGCTAGCTCATTTAATATTTATGGCAAGTGAAGTAAAGTTTCCTTTAGTATAATGCCCAAAAAATTAGGCTATATTTATTTTTTATTTACATCATCGGAATACCAAAAATTGTACGAGATATTAGAACGAAACTCTGCTTAAATCTACTTAAAAAAATTCAAATAAATAAATTTGCTTCGGAAATTTTCAGAAAAATCTCGTATTAATTTCCAATTTCTCTAATATATAACAGCCGATTCAATGACTGAGTAACTTGTGAAATTTTTGAGAAAATGTCTCAACTTTAGAATATTATTAAATATTACAATTATCTAATTGTTTTAAGCATATGTTGAGACTAATAAAAATTTTTAGTATCGCCTCATAATAGCATTGTAATTATATATATATATATATATATATATATATATATATATATATATATATATATACTAGCTGGCCCGGCAAACGTTGTCTTGCCTTTATTTTAATGTGTATATTAAATTTTTTATGAATTTTTTTTGTATTACAAAAAAAAATCAATTACATTTCTCATTATATAATTATTTTCAATTTATTTGGAATCAATTTCTTTCAAACTTTTCTATATTTTTTCTGAGTTCCCCCGGGGGGCCCCACAGGGCCCTAGAATCCTTTGCGGGAGTGTACTCAACAACTTCCCAAAGTTACAAATTTATTTATTTATTTATTTATTTTTATTTTATTGAGTTTGGCAAAACGAAACCCCATTGATCAGCTATCGACCGAGGTTAAAAAATATAAAATGCTATTAAAAAATAGGGGTTGGTGGTAGGAGGGTAAAAATTTAGGACTAAATGTATTTTTTAATGGGACACCATAAAAAAATAACCAAAAAAAAATTTGTCCAAAAAAAAAAAAAAAAAAAATTTAACACTTAGGGGTATAAAAATTAGTTATAAACCTATTCTCATACCTACTGAATATACATATAAAATTTCATCAAAATCGGTCAAGCCGTTTTGGAGGAGTATAAACACTAAAACTGTGACACAAGAATTTTATATATTAGATATACCGTGTACCCAAAATAACGTGGTACATACTCTTTCCACTATGCCGAAATTATTTTCCACCAAACATTTTTATCCAGATAAGTAACTTATGATTCAGTCACATTCATGCTACCTCTCATATATGCTCTTCTATTCCTACCACTTTGAAATATTCGCTGACACAAAACACTTTCTTAATCAAACTACCCCCATTAATCAAATCGTTTTTGTTGATATGAAAAAAAAAATTAAATAGTTACAGTCACACAACAGACCTGCAATTTTAGAGTGAATTTCTCAGTACAAAATTTTAACTGCTCCAAAGCCCTGGAGTTTCTAACTACTCAATAATAAACGTATAATTACAAGGAATCATATTACGTATAGTAAAATATGATTCAGAACTCATTCTATTAAAATAAAACGGCTTTCGGTTCTAGTTCTGTATTAATATTTATTAATAGTCGACGTACTCAATATACATCTTCATCAGGAAAAATGATACAAATGACATTTACAGTAAATGTCATTTGTAAATTTTTTTTGATAAAGATGTACGATTATTAATAAATATTAATACAAAACTACAACCTCACGCCGTTTTATTTTCATATTGCATCCGTTAAACTTTTAACAATACTTAAATTTTAATAATCATTTCTTGATAAAATATTAAATATATTACAATTTACTTATATATTCATTATGATAAGTTAATAAATTGCTAAATTATGCAACTGTCCATTAATTTGAATAAAATCTATATTATACTATTCTATGAATTAGTGTAAGATCTCCCTAAACAAATAAATTGCTTGCTTATCGCCACAACAAACAAAACCTGCTCGCTATAGAGTTCAAATTAAAAGTACCCTATAGAAATTTAGCAAATGTTTCAGCGGTGCACACATCTTTAAAAAAAAAAACGAAAAAAATCGAAGAAGCCGGGAGATAAACCGCGTAAAACTAATAGTCCTTCAAACCGATAACCGTTTTACCGTTAAATTCAATTAAATTGAGAACTCACCCCTCCCCCCCCCTTACTCACTCTCTCTATACAACTTCCCCGTTTCCCAGCCCACTTATGCCGCATCCCACTAACTTGTAAGCACATCTTCTTCGCTTATTATTCAATACACGTCTACGAAGCCATTGAGCACTGTTTGTGAATTTGGCTTCACCGTGTTCGATAAACAAGGCCGGAAGATGGCAGCAGTGTTAGTCTTCTACCATAGATAACTTAGAAGAAATATATGGTTATGCACGATTATTTATTTATTTATTTATTTATTTATTTATTTAGTTACACCAAACAGGCAACAGCCCAATTAAATGGCGCAAATGATACAAACGTTTGGTTAAAAAGATTTATGTGAATGATTTTGAAGATATAGGTACGTTTGCAAGTGGACGTCCGATGAGTAGATGGATTGATATATGATTGAGAGTGTTTTGCGTGAGCGGAAGTTTCCAAGTAGTAAGAATAGAAGAGCATGTATGAGAGAGGAATTATGAATGTGAATAAAGCGAAGGTTGCTTGTTTGGATAGGATATTTGGAAGAGGCTGATTTCGGGATAATGGAAAGAGTTTGTGCCACACACTTCCGGGTACATGGCGTAATTGTTTATATATTTATGTATGTAAATGATACAAACATATTCTCATAAAATATATCAAGCGTTTTTGTAGACGGATTATTTGTTAATTAAAATTGCTGTTTTGTTTAGCTTTTTTAAATAAAAATATTTGCCAGTGGAATCGACCGTCTTCCAAGCGAATGGAAAGCAGTTATTAAAGTAGATGGTGACTATGCTCCGGAATAATCATTTAAAAATGTTATTGTTAAATTTTTCTTTTTCTTTTTTCATAATGAATATTGTTTAAAAAACGCCTGATAATTTTATGCACCGACCATATAGAATAAATACGTAAATTATCTAAAAAAAACATTAAATGTGTACAATTTGTAAATGATCAATAAAAATATGAAGAGGGAACATAAAAAAATATATATAGTTAACTTATTAAATGAGTGACACATATGATAATAAGACAGCTTGTTAGAAGATTAGAATGTATGTACAATAGGCCGACAAAAAGTATTTGTACTTCTTGTACAAGAAGGAAGAAGAAATTGTGGTTGAGAGAGTAGTAAAAGTATTACATTCTTCAAGTAACCGATCACTTAGTTTTTGATTGACATGAGCCGGTATTTTGAGTTACCTACGGTCAGTGGCGCAGCCAAGATTTTGTCTTGGAAGGGGCCCAAGGATTTTATCTTGGAGAAGCAAAAAAAAAAGCAAATAATAACCAGATTTCCACTTTATCTTACATGAATCGAATAATTAATAGTTTAAAATAATGAATGTTAGAAGTGACTGCTGAATATATGACTAAACGAATAAAAATTGTGTTAATTCTGCTAGCCTTGGGGGGGAGGGCATCGCCCCCCCCCCCCTTGATTGCGCCACTGCCTACGGTTAATATTTTTTGGTAGTTGGTTAAATTTAAAACTTAACTAAAAAAGATACATAATACTCAAATGTTGAGATTTTATTTTTCAACGCACAATACTGACGAGTTCCTAAAGAGCAAAACACGTGTCTATGGTTAAACTGGCCATTCATTGATGCATAGCTTAACAAACCGATTCAATGAGTATTTGAGTATTATTATATTAATTTCACAGATACACTTATAAATATTTATTTGTTCAATGTTGAAAAGATACATATTCTGTATTATGTGTATTATTAACCAGTGGATACATTTATATGTGCTACCTATTAAATATATTCATAAATTTGATACCTGGTTAATTTAAAAGCTCGGTTAGTCTTAACCCTAACAAAAAATACCGACCCATAATGTCATAATAACATCAGAATATATTTTGTGTACTAACTGCACTGTAAAAACAAAAAACTGAATAATTTTACATAACAATCCGTGACAAACTAATTTACACCAGTTTAATATGTAAAATTACAGACGTCACAGGTAAATTTTTACATAATATGAATATAACATACGTATATTTTATATAAGTTTACTTATTTTTTCAGTAAAAAAAACTATATATAATATAATAAATTAATTATTTTGTTTAAAATTACAAAATTATATTATTCTTACAGAAAATTTATCGTTTTGCTGAAATAATATGTAACTTTTTTACTATGATTTTTATGTAAAATGACAACTTTTTTACAGTATAGACTCTCCAATTTTTACTCTCGTAACTAATAACTCTGACTGAGTTTTTTTTTCAGGACCCCTGCATTAAACTAAATTCTGATAACTAATAAAAAGAAAACATATCGTGGTCGTTGATCTTAGAATTAGGCAACCTGAAATACTTGGTGGTTGCATATCAGTCGTATAGATGCAAAACTCACTATTTGCAAATTTTAAGTTCTGAGACATTTGCAAAAAACTGTTATAGCTAAGCGTAATTGTATTTTGATGATAAAATCTTGTTACTAGATGGCAATACTTATTTAAAATCGTGAATCATTGGTTTTATACATCATTAATTCATACAAAGTAACTGTTTGCTTTCCACCAATAAAATTTTATTTTGGTGGAAAGCAAACAGTTACTTTTGCATCTAAACTATCAACGCAAGTAGTGAGTTTTGCATCCAACACTAAACTTTAAAGAGTGTTTCTCATATTAAATACTGAGTTTTTTTCTAACTAACCAAACTATCGTATTCCTTGTAAAATTCTACGTCCAAATTTCGCATAATCTCATTTTTCACTTTTTGCATATAGTAAGTTTTGCATCTATACGCCTCATATGATATATAACTTATTTTCATTTTTACTTTATTTATATAAACACCAATTGATATGATACGACGAAAATAGTAAAATTCAGAAGCCCTGATGAGATATTTTTATTTACAAACTAATATTAATATAATAATGGCTTTTAAATTTCTTAACTATTATTAGGTAGGAAAGTTTTATAATACTGTAAACTGTTTTAGCGATTTGAATTCTTTGATATTATGTAGTAGCTTATTGAAAGTTATGATTCATTTATAAATATGCTGTGTTTAGTAGCCGATCTGTTAACTCTGCAGATATATAAAATTATTGCACCTACAAATTTGTGTGAACACATAACAATTTACTTCGATATTCAGGCAGTAGACTATTTTAATTATGAAAATCATACAATTATATTCGCATAGCTGTTCAATATTCAATCAACCTAAACAATTTAACAGGAAACTAATTAGTATATTTATTCATATTTAGTACAAGTCTCATTGCCCTGTTTTGTAGCAAATGTAATCTATTACGATTTTTCTAAATGTAATAACTGTTAATACGAAATCAATTTATAAAAATATACTAAATAGCTCTTATATAATTAAACAATTATATCAATCTTGGAAAAAAACAAATTTAAAAACCATTACCTTAAAAAACTAAATAACGTTCATACCTTTTAATACAGATTTTACTGTTGTCATGGCTCCCACAATGAAAAACGCTTTTCAAAAGTCATTTTCTTATTAACACAGCACTTAAACAATCGATTTTAACAATAAAATTCGTTTAAAACAATTTAAAACACCGGTAGAAAACAATAACAGAAAGCACATGCAGTTATGTTAGTAATGTCACTTGTCGTTCTAATTATGAGATGGCATTGCATGTACTATTTTTAATAATATTTAAATTGAATTTTTATTTCAAGGACAATTAATTAACTCATTACAACATCAAAATATTTCGAGAAATCGAACTTGTAATACCAAACATTAATGTTTTGTACAAATAAATTTGTAGATATGCTAATTAAAATTAATTAAATTAGTAGTTAACATGAAGAGATTAGAATTGAAAAGTCGGAAAAAAAAGTGTTAGATGCGTTTTTGTTATATTATATTTAAATATATAAATTATAATAAAATTTAAATCGAAAGGGAAATCACTTTCCTAAATTTTTTTACACTAAATTTTACTAATTTTAATTATGAATAAATTTTTATTGTAATTTAATTATAATAAAAATTAAATTAAATAACCAACAATAAATTTTGATTACATTTATTTTCTATTAAACAGTCAACAATTCCAATACATAAATTTAAGTATAATTGTTGAGATTGTAGTAATTTTACGGATATTATATGAAAAATTTAAGATTGTGTGAATTTTACTAGACGTTTTACATTATTTTAAAAAAAACCTTTAATTGATTTCCCATAATTTTAAAAGATTTTAAGAGATTTTTTAATTAATTTGTACACCATATTCTACAAGTGGTTTCTTCTTCAATTTAAATAAATTTTTGATATACTATGATTTTTTTATGTAAAATTTTTTGTAAAATATATCAAAATGAGTGATTTTTGTATGACATACACAATCACGCTATGTACTCAAAAAGGTGTGGCACAAACTCTTTTTATTATTCCGAAATCAGTTTCCTACAAACATCTCTATCCAAACAAGCAACTTTAGCTTCATCCACATTCATAATTTGTCTCTCATAGCAGGCTCTTCTATTTCTACTACTTGGAAACTTTCAATCACACTAAACACTCAATTATATCACTCCAACTGCTCATCGGAAGTTCACGCAAACGGATACCTTCGAAATCATTCATATAAATATTTTTAATCAAACGTTCATTGGACATTAGACACAACCATCTATATGTATACCATTATCACTATACAAGAACATCCATATATAAACTAAATAGTTAAGGAGACGTTACACAGCCCTGTTTCACACCTACATCAATACGAAACCAATCATTATTTTGCATCTGTATTTTCAAATTGTTTCAAAATATAATGCAATAATATTATTTATTTTAGACATATTCTTGAACATTGTTTAAATATAAACTATCTTGAATTCAGTAGAAAACAGTTCGCTACGAAATAAATATTGCGCCATCTGGTTGTTATAGGTTGTCTATGTTTCTGATAGGTATGGAAGCCTAGACTAGTAGCTTAGAGGGATATACACTATTTTGGTCTTGTCAATACTATTAGGGATACATGTGCTATACCATAGTCTAACACATACATACACATAAACACACACACACATACACACACATAGATAAATATGGGTTATGTTTGTGTGTTTGGCTGTTGGTTTAGGACACCTTAGCACTAAGGGTTACTACCTAGTATCTAGTCACAGTTTTTCCTTTTTCCCCAATGAAATAAAATTCTCCTCTCCTGAAGATAATGTTGAACGCATATTTTCCTATACGGATAACTTTTCATTTGCTATTTTTACAGATACGTTAAATTTGATTAGTTACCTACAAATAGGAAGCTGAAAAATGATAAACATAGTGATAGTAGTGTAAGATTTCTAACAAAATAATAGTTTTTTGGAGTTTGATCATTCTCAGGGCGGGGGGGGGGGTAGTTAAACCCCCACCCCAAAAAACCTGAACAACCAAAAACCAAAATCAGCAATAGAATTAAACTACGTTGATATATAAAATTAAACTACTGAATATTCATCGCAACATTATAATTAAGACAGACGAAGTACTACATGAATTATCAAAAAACCCAAGACGACTTCAACTACGTCTGTGAAATGTTATTTTGTTTAAATGTACTTGAATGTTATTTTCCTTTCATTTTTATAAAAATAATTTTTATTGCTCTTTATTTTTTATGCAAATTATATAGTATTATCTTTATTGATTAATATTATATTATTTCTTTAGTAACCACTTACATGACAAGTTCCTGGCTACGCCACTGATTGAATTTATAGATTATTCTTGGCTGGTATATGCCGTGTTTGATCTAACCTCGTCGCAGACGTTTCGCAATACATCGTTGATAGCATCTTCAGTGCTTGGTGACTGAATGTTAGTTTCTGCTCCAGAATCTAATATATATATATACCTGTAGAGGATGGTGGAGGTACAGGTATACATATAAACTAGATTGCGAGCAGAAACTGTCATTCAGTCACCAACCACTCAGGATAACATAACCAATGTATGGCAAAACGTCTGTAACAAGAATAAATCGACCACGGCATATACTAGCCCAGAATAATCTATAAATTAAATTCTTACTGATTGATATATTGATATTTGTATATATATATATATATATATATATATATATATATATATAAATATAAATATATAAATATAATCGATAGATATGAATATCTCGAAATTTGCACATCAGGCAAGTCAAAAAATTTTTGAATGAAAATTGTTTGTTTTAAAGAAAGACATCTTATGACACTATACTTAACTCCCCACCCAGAGAATCAGGCCGAATGTAGCAGTAAAAAGAATTTTATTAAATAATGCAATACAACTGAGACTAAGTAATAATAAGTAATAGATAGATAGTGACTTTATAAATCAGTGGTGGATCTATAGGGGGGGGGGGGGGTAAAGGGTGTAAGTACCCCCCCTAAAAATTTTAAGATTATTAAAATATGCATATGAAAAGCTAATTAAATTAAAAAATATATATACATATGTTTTGAAATCTAAATGTATCTATGTTTTTTTTTTAATTTTATAATAATGCTTCACGTATTGTCAAATTGTCATAATAGAATTATTTTGAATCGTTATGTAAAAATATCGTAAAATTTAACATTATTTTGTTATTTCTTTGTCGTCATTCAATCGGTTATACAACCCTGCTATGAGTAGGCAAGACGCCAGACCCTTTTTGCTAGCGTTTGATAGCTAGGTATCTGCTATTGTAAGTCACCAATAAAAGTAACACATCTGGAAACAATTTCCTTTGTTTTGCGCATGTTATGTATTTCTTTATTAACTATAGTCAATTACTGCTAGAGATCTTCAAAAAAATTCTGTTATTTAAATAGTAGTCGCTAGTCGCAAACAGAAAACTGCGTCAGATTCAATTATGAGTATTCAAAAATATTTTTCAATTAATTATACTCGAAGCAACAGAGTATTTGAGCATGTGTTATATTTTGTTTTATAATATGTATATCTCTATTTTTTAAATTATTAATTTGTTATATTATGGTCGATTTCTATTTCGTCCAAATACAACAATATAAAATTAAATTGTTTATATTTTTACAAGTTTATTATAATAAATAAATGAATATAAAATATTTGTGAAATTCTTTATTACCCCCCCTAACATTTGTTGCTGGATCCGCCCTTGTTATAAATATTATTCATTTGTTGTGTTGCAAATTTAGAAATATATATATATATATATATATATATATATATATATATATATATATATATATATATACATGTGGATAGAATTGAAAATTGAAGCAAAATATTTTCACTGCTGTCCACAATCCATATAGTTCACGCAGATGCATGCATACCAAATACAAAGAGAGCGCGACGGGGAGCTGTTAAAATTCCTCTAAAATAAACTGTCAAACGCAGAATTTCATATTTACCATTTCATTGCGTGATATAAATGATAAATTTTTGTTCGAAAACGTTAATAAAACAACTATTAATTTTTGTCATTCTATCTAGATATTTTTTAAATTTCAAATTTCCATCAAAACCGAACCGAAAAAAAAATCGTACACCTATATTGTTTTTCTTCGAGTTTCATTCCAGCAAAACAAAAGAACATAATTTTCCAGGTGATTGTATTTTGTTTTCCGTTTTGTTTTGACAGTGACAGGATAATATGTTATAGTGGAAAGGACACCTCTACCTCAGCCTCTACCTACGTCATGTGAAATACATTCGCAGCAGGGCTAAATGCCCTGTCCCTCTAGGGGCCAATGAAGATACTATATACCGTGTGTGAAAGTATATTTATTGTTTTTTCGCCGCATTCTGACTCACTTCTAGCCGTTCTTTTATTATTTTTATAAATTGTCGACGTCAGGGATAAAACGTGAACGTGGAAATAGAATTTTTGCTACTGACTTTTCTTTATATGTTTTCCTTATTTTTTTTCTTTCTCTTTCTCTTTTTTCTTTTTTCGGCGCAAATTTTGAGAATGTGATGGCTATTTAATTATTTTCAAAATATTCTCTTTTACAAACTTAATATTACTGTATTCTATTAAAAACTTAAATCAATGCAAGTGCGTAGTATACTTTACGCACTCCACTAAAAGTAAACCAACATTAACCCTAAACTAGAAAGTTAACCAATTTTCAACTTTTTCAAGTTAAAGTTAAATTTTTGATCAACGCGCGTGCGTTTGCTTCATACAATTTAATGGCACAAGTTAGCCTAAATTTTAAGTATAGATCCAAAAAAAATATTTTATTAATTGATTTAGTTGCAAAAATGTAATACGTATTATACAATAAACAGGATCCTTTTTTTTAGATAAAATTGTCAAAAATAACGCTTGGAGCATTTGTTTTAAATAAATCCAGTTTGTACTAATGTTTTTCGTCAAAAAAGTACTGGATGCCAATAATAATAATTTTCTCACCTCACTTTTAAAAGTGATTTTTGTCAAAATTACTTATGACGTTTACTTAAAATTACTTATTAAACAATTTTAATTAGTTTATTTGAATTTTATATTATTAAATATAAACAAAATATATATCAAAAATAGAAATACTGTACTCATATTTGATAAAAGGTAAAAGTAAAAATTTATTTTAAAGCAAAAAAAATAAAAGCACTTCATAAACAAAAGAGGTGGGTATACGGGCCAATATTTCTTTGATACATACCAGACAAACAGACTGTATAAACCTATTAAGGTTATACGATTTTCAAAGAATATCAAACTTCAAACTAGTCAACTAAAATTAATGTAAGTTTTAAATTGGTCTGTATAAATCCATCTTTACATCATAAGTAAATATGTATAAGTGCAGATCAGTGCAGGATTTACGTATAAGCTAAACAAGCTATAGCTTAGGGCCCCCACTTTTTTGAGGGCCCCAAAAATAAATTGTCCGAGTGAGCAAGTGTCATATATACTTAAATTTTTTAAGTGTGTTATAAATAAAAATGATTTTAAGTTAAAGATTTATTATTTCACTATCAATATACTTCTTAATTGTATTTCAGTTTAACGCTCTAGGTATCCGAAAATCATATTTGTCACTGACACAGAATATCTGGATTTATAAAGGGCCCTATATCTCAAATAGCTTAGGGCCTTATCAAGTCTAAATCCGGCCCTCATAAAAATGTTTTGTCTAACTGTGACTAAATGAAATGAAATAAATCACCGTTTCGACGAAACTCAAAGCTTGTCTTCATCAGGGAAAAACTGATAACATCAGTATCAGTTTTTTTCCTGATGAAGACGAGCGTTGAGTTTCGTCGAAACGTTGATTATAAATAAACTTCAATACAGAACTTGAATCTAAAGCAGTTTTATTTTATATATTAAATTCCGATTTTTTTCTATGTCAAATAAAATGAGTCCAGTCTAAATTTACAGTTATAAAACGTATCCATAATTTTTTAAATGGATTCTGTTTAAAGTCTCTAACGATATGAATTTGTAATTGAAATCTAAATAATTGTAAGTAAAAAATAAAAAAAAAAAAAATTACGATTAGTAAAAAAAATGGATATGAAGAACGTAAATTGAAATAACTTGTTTTCGGCAAACATCAGAAAAAACATCGTAAATTTACCGTATAAGCATGTATAGAAAAAATTTAAAATAACCAAAATATGTTAATTCTACCTGAAATTGCATTAGCGTCATTGAAATTTCAAATTTAAAATGTCTAGCTTCTATAAAAGACTTTTTTATTGTACTGTTGAAATACAAGCAGCAAAAAATTCTATATTCTAATTATTCTTTGCAAAAAAAATTCAAATATACGAGCAGTATATTCAATTATTTTTTTATAAATAATTTCGTTTCTCACAGTAGAAAAATTATATCAAAAACTTTTATTATAATTAATATTTATTATTTTTAATCTGTAGAAATTTCAAATTTTATTTCTATTTCTGTTGCGTTTCTGGACAAGTAATGTTATTTATACGTAACTCACATTTGTGACATTAGTTAACACGTTTTAATCAATCAAAATTTTGTAATTATTCAACAGTTTTTTGCCAATCACATAACTATATTTGAAATATATGAAGAGTAAGCGCTGTTGCTACGATACAGTGCAATTATCATATGGGAGAATCACTCTTAGCTTGTAGGTACGTCATAATCTAGAACAAAATACGAGAATCAAAAATAAATTAGCTAAATTTGCTAAAATACCTTCAAATATCTTATTTTAATAAGTTCAAATTGAATATGTAAAGATATATCATATGTTATTGCATTTTTTTATTGAATACATACATACACAATCACGCCATGTACCCAAAAGGATGTGGCACAAACTCTTTCCACTATCCTGAAATCAGTTTCCTAGAAACATCCCTATCCAGACAAACAACTTTAGCTTCATCCACATTCATAATTCCTCTCATAGCGTGTTCGTCTATTCCTACTACTTGAAAATACTTGCTCACTCAAAACACTCTCAATCATACAACTCTAACTACTCATCAGACGTCCACGCAATACAATATATTATTTTGCCTCTATTAACAACTGTGTTTTACAAAGTCAAATAATACACTTTGTTTATATTGGGCGTTATTTCTATTACGTTTTAGACTAAATTAGATATGAACGATGGTATTATGGCAAAACAATTTCATTCCGATTCGAAAGCTCATGTAAACATATCAGTGAGTAACGTCACACGTTTAGTGACAAAAATCGAAAAATAGTCATAGACAAAATATGTTATTACATGCTTTCGTGAAATAATATAATAATACTTAAAATATTGAGATTTTGTATTTTTCCCAAAATTTCACATATTACTCAGTCATTGAATCGGTTTGTTAGGCTATGCATCAATGAATGGCCAGTTTAACCATATACACTTGTTTCGATCTTTAAGATCTCGTCAGTATGGTGCTTTGATCAGTGACGAAAAATTTTGAAAAAAATATAAAATCTCAATATTTTGAGTATTATTATATTAAATTTCACAATGGCAATATGAACATTCAAGGTTTATTGTACTAATATATTATTACACTTTATATCTAGATAAAGTCACTTTTGTAAATTCAACAAATTTGATTAAAAATCGATCATCATGGTCGTCAATAGAATTATGTTTTTATTATATAAAAGTAATATGAAATAAAAGTGATGAAAGTAAGAAATATTTGAGGAAAAGTTATGAAAATTCTAAACTCTGAACAATTCTTTAATAATAAAACTCCGAGTAGGTAATTGAAAGAAATCTAATTACTCAATATAATACCAATTTCTTATCCAAGGCAAGGCAAGCCAAGCCAAGCTAAGCCATCATGCCAAACACAGAGACAAAATATATAAAATTATATTTGCCATCTCTTTTTCACCGTTACCGTTACCGTGTCTATCTTTTAGTCTTTGTTTTCTGTAACTCGTTCAAACTCCAGTTACGTAGTTGAAAAGGCAAAATAAATTTTCAACGAAACGAAAAACTAAAATAATCGAATTATCTTCGCACTTGAAACCTCTCATGGGATGACCGATCTTCTTTTTTTTCTCTCTCTCCCCTCTCCTCTCCTCACGGCAGTCCTTGGTCCGTTACGTTATGTCGTCCTTGGTCCTTTTGTGTACCTTGAGGATCGGCCGAGAAGAGGAACAACATAAGCGACAGCACAATATTGATACAGTTGTTGTTTCTCTACTAACTAATAACGTGAAACTACGAAAGACGTGTTTCGTATTTCGATTTTTATCGTTTTCACGGCTCTGATACTAAAACGCTGGTAATCTTTACAGGGACGGACTCGATATATTCTCGCTTTTGCTTTTTTTTTCACATTTTATTTTTGACATTCGCTTAAAACAAACAAATTTGTTGATAGTAATCTTTAGGCTTTCACGGCCGGTATCTATTGAATTTATAGAATTTTCAGGGCTGATATGCCGTGACCAAGCACTGAGGATGCCATCTACGATGTATGGCGAAACGTTTGCGACGAGAATAGATCGATCACGGCATATACCAGCTCAGAAAATTCTATATATTCAAATTTGTTGATGTATACGTATTATTTATTATTAAATAAATTACATAAATGAAAATAAAACATCATTCTATTTTATAAAATTATTTGTGGTCCTAAATAGTAATAATAATAATAATAATTAAATTATTATGACAAACATTTATTCATTTTTCTTTATCAATTCCATGATGGTTATAGTTATTTTTGAATAAATTTTAGATATTTGCAAATTTAATTTCTAACATTACAAAACATGCAAATTAATTTAGTTATATATATATATATATATATATATATATATATATATATATATACACTCGTCAAAAAAAAATGCGCCACTCGAAAAATCAGAAAAATTACTGATCTTCAAATAGGTGTAACTCAGACAATTTTGAACAAAATTGAATTAAATTTTGTGTCCGAAAAAATTTGAAGTCTCATCTTTAAGAACATGTAAGATATGTACCATTTGAACTATTCCGCTCTTCACCGCACCCCGCAGAAAAAAACATGTTTTGACTTTAAAAATTGTTAAACTTTGACAATTTACCATTTACCAAGCTTGTGTAAAATTCAAACATTTCTACTTAAATTTCGCTTAATTTTGAACATTTAGACCATTTTAACGACCAAATAAATGTGTTCAATGGGTAAAACATTCTTCGGTTACAAGAAAAGTAAAACTTACATTTGAAATTTTTTGCTTAAAATAATTGGGAAAGCAAGAAATTATAAAAACACACTGTGAATAATGTTTATAGAGTATTAATGTACATATAAATATACATAGACTAGAATCTAGAAAAACATCTCTATTCTGAAATGTTAATATAAGTTTTTTTTAATTAAGTAAGTTAATATTTTAAATCAGGGCTTCCCAAACTTTTATGGACTGAGACCCACTTTCAACAATCCTAATCTTCTGCGACACATTCATTTGTAGTGCATATTTTAAAAGAAAGTTTTTATTGAATATACTTAATATATAAATGTATTAAGCAAATGAATTTTATATTTTTTTTATTAAACATGCTTATTACTCTTATATTTTAATATTGAACGCGACTCAATCAAAATCAGTCTGCAAGTCACACTTTGGGAATCGCTGTTAGGCATATAATATATATGGTATTTATCAATATATGCAATCGAGTGTTATAGATGTTATAATATTATTAAAAAAGTTTTATTAAATTTTGTATTGGCCTTCTCTGTTTCTAAACTAATAGACAGATAGGTATATAAATAAAATCAGATATAGTGACAAAAGCTAATTGAAAAATTGTCTATATTTCCAAAACTCATTGGCTGATATTACATGCTCGGTTTTTGGATGTATAAGTTCATTTGTTTAGTCCAGCTCTTATGACAGTTACGTTGTCTTAAAATCGATATTAGTTAAAACCAATTTTAAAACAGAACTCGTAATACCAGCCAATATATCCTAATAAACATATTTTAACATAGTAAAAAAAATTTCAGAACTCATTATATTAAAACAAAAAGTAAAACGGCTTTAGGTTATAATTCTGTATTAATATTTATTAATAATCATATTTTGAATAACATGCACAGAACTGTACTTTTTTAAGTATTTTATATATGTGATTTGGGTCAAAATATTGTAAATTGTTTTTGAAATTTTTTGAAAAATATTTCAAGGAGTTTTTATGCATATAACGAGTTTTAAAACAGTACTATGAAATAAATATACGATTTAGAGCTGTAGTAGAGCAAATAAAACATTTTTCGAAACATTAAATTTAAAAAATTCCAGAAACCAAATGAATAATGCAAAATTTTTTCAACGTAGCATTGTAAATGCAAAGAATTTTGAGCATAACGGCGGTGTTTGATAGTTTTGGACATAACGCGTTTTAGAAATGAATATCTTTGTCGTATAGTAACCGACGGAAAAAAGAAATACGGGTAAGTACGTGCCATGTAATTCCCTAGTCCGTGTTAAGTCCCAAGGTGTCCCTTACGGGGAATCGCTTCAACACGGCCGCCGTTGCTGTTGGCGTCGGCGTCGGCGTCGGCGTCGGCAGTCCTGTTCCTATTTCAAAATGAGAATGTGGATGTACACAGACACACACACACACAGATACATATACACTAACCAACCAACCAGTCAGTAGACTAGCAGGCCAACAGCAAGCGAGTCTCTAACCAATTTTGTCCACTGGTAATCTAGTAGGCAACGACCAACGACACAACCTTCTATTTCTAACTCACCATTTCTCCCTCGACAACCATATACTTCAATCAGTCGAAAAATCTTTCGTCAAGCTCATTTACAATGACCAACTCATACTTATATCATATACTATACATACACATTTTATACCTAAACAAATTTGAAATAAACACTCAATTTGATAGATATCATGCACAGTAGCGTCGCTAGCGTCGGTCAATCGGGCGAATGCCCGGGGCCTACGGGCTAGCCCCCCCCCCCACCCACCAAGCCACCTTATTTTAATCAACAATACAAACGATTTGAAACCGTTTGCAAACGTCAAAGATGCGCAATAATAAATGAGGAGGTAACTTTTAAAATGCATTATTTAACTCTTATTTTAGTTTTATTTTTCTGTTTTAATAGCCTTATTGTAACTTTCAGATATAGATTTTTTAATGTTGCGTCATTGTTAACCATTCTACCACAATTACATATTGGTACATTAAAAAATAAAATATTCGAATTAATAACGTAAGGGCAAGGATTTACAGAAAAACAGGTTTTTGTCAAATACTGCGTTTTGAAAGTTACCTCCTCAAATGTATTAAATCAAGCGAGTATGCAATAATTATTTATTTACTTATCACATATGCCTTCACAGAAAATGTTACAGAACACTTTTATTTCTTCATAGAGATCATTTTTGTTAATGTCTCCATTGAAGACATTAACGGAAATGATCTCTATGAAGAAATAAAAGTGTTCTGTAACATTTTCTGTGAAGGCATATGTGATTGGTCACCATTAGAATACCTTAAAAAAAATTACCAAACAAGAAATGAATTTCCCAATTTAAGTATAATCTTAAGAATTTTATTAATAATTCCGATAACCACTGCTGAGTCCGAACGTAGTTTTTCAAAACTTAAAATAATAAAAAACTATTTAAGATCCACAATGACACCAGAAAGACTATCCAACCTAGCGTTGCTTTTCATAGAAAATAAATTTATTATGCGAGAACTTAAATTTAAGTGAGATAATAGATAAATTTGCTGAAATTAAAGCAAGGAAAATAAAGTTCAATTAATTTTGTCTTTTCTTTTATATTAATATATTATTATATTATATTTCTTTTATACATATGTTCCTTTCTTGTATATATTAAAAATTAAAGAATTTATTTGTTTATTTACTTTTTTTATTTACTGGGGGCCCCATCTCAATATTTATGTCCGGGGCCTCAAAATCCAAACGACGGCGCTGATCATGCATATATACATTCAAATATATTTAAAGTTTTCTTTTCCTAAAATAATTAAGAAACTAGGAAATTACGAAAATATGATTTTACACACTGTAAAATCAAAATAGCGAAATTACAGAAAAATAGTAGTAAAATTTAACAAGAAAAAATCTGTAATTTTATTTTACTATAAATATACTGTATTTCTACCTCAAAATTCTGTCATTTTGTACATAATTCATAATAATCACATAAAGTAAGTAGAAAATAATTTATGTATGTAAAATTGCTTACTTTCTGCAAATTGCATCACATACTTAATGTACAATTACGTATTGTTAGTATAACTTCAATTATGTAAAATTACAGCTTGCATATTAATATCTGTAATAATTAATCAAAATAATGAAACTTAGTACATATTTTGTATAATAATAACAATAATAAAATATAATATATAATATATATTATACCTACCTATAGTTTTTCAATAACGTATGTCCGTATGTGTATAGGTACGCTTAACTAATCTTATTGTTAGTAAATGTGTTACTATAGTTCTTGCCACGAAAATCTGTCCTTTCGTCATAATTATTCTACATAATTATGTATACGCGATACAAATTTTCCGAACTAAGCTAGGATCTACATCATAGAATACAAATTAATCTGTCATATATCAGTAGTGAGAAGAAGAAGATAATCGCTTCGCTACGTATGTCTAACAAAATCATACACTTAGTTTTCCAAAAGGACAGATTTTCATCGCGAGAACTATACATATTTCACTTTGTGTTATATGATTGAAAGACGCAATCAAAAAATAAATAAAAATAAAATATTTTTTTTTGTTATTTGAAATGATTTCTAAAGTATTATAGGTATTTAATTTATTAAAAATTCATATTATGGAAACATTGTTAATTCAAATATTTGAATTAACTACACAACTAAGTATAATATTTATTTATAAACATGTATATTTAATAACAATAATATAAAACAGAATGGTTACTGTTGTTTTTTTTTACATATTTTAAAATAAAATACATAAATTATTACAAATAAAATACAAAAAATAACAAAACATATTTCGCTACACATAATATAGGTACATATTGTTAAATAAGGCATAAAATACGATAGAATTAATAAACAAAATTAAAAATTAAAAGCTTAAAATATACATAAAAACGCTTTTAGTCGTCAAATACCATTTCACGAAAAAAAAACACACAAAAAAATTATTTAAATTAGCACACAAAATTTATATCTACAGTAAAATTATTGAAAAATATCTCTTAAATGGCCATAAAATATTTTTTTAAATAAATAGTTAACAAACACTGTATATATAAAAGTTGCTAATAGACACCGCATATATATATATATATATATATATATATATATATATATATATATATATATATATATATATATATTATAATAATACTCAAGAATATTGAGATTTTATATTTTTCCCAAAATTTCACAAGATACTCAGTCACTGAATCGGCTGTTAAGCTATGCATCAACGACTGGCCAGTTTATTTACTTCTCTTCGTTACCGCTTTGAAGTACTTGCTATAAAAGGCAGCCAGAATTAACATCGGTTATCAGTTGCCTTACAGCAACTGATCACAGCACCGTACTGATGAGGTCCTAAAGACCGAAACACGTGTCTACGGTTAAACTGGCCAGTCGTTGATGCATAGCTTAACAGCCGATTCAATGACTGAGTATCTTGTGAAATTTTGGGAAAAATATAAAATCTCAATATTCTTGAGTATTATTATACTAAATTTCACAATGACAATACGAACATTTATTTGTTCAAGGTCTATTACTATATATATATTCTTTAAATACTGTACAAAGTAATTTTTAAAATTGTACATTTGAATTTTAGAGACATTGCCTTCTCAATCGTAACATGTAAATATTGATATGCACCAAATGAAAATAAAGTACACACGACTTTACTGATGTGTACCAAAAACAAATAATACACACACACACTGAATTACTAATATTTAACATGAAAGTACTGAAACGTACCGAGAAAAAAAAAATTATGTCAAAAATTAATCGCATGTTCAACGAATATACTGAAATGCATCAAATGACTCGAGGCAGGGTAGGTTAGGTAAAAAGATTAGTGTGTATTTTTGTAATGAAAAAAGAATGAAAATATTCTTCAGAAATATCGGTGATTTTGCAAAAATACGGATTATTCAATATTTCTGCGACATATACACAAGAATAGTTTCGCGCCCAATTTAATAATTTCACATTTAATTTCACCTGTGTGAAATACGTGTGTCCCGAATAAGTATTTTATTTGTTACATTCTGGATATTTTTCTTGTGCCATATTAGATTATATATACATTAATTGCATGTCTGAAAAATATTCATTTAAAAACAAAAATTGAACTTCATTTAAGCAAGATAGATGAAATGAATTTAGAGTTTGAATATAAAAAAATGGAATTCTTCTTCAAAAAAACTGCAACCGAATAATAATAACATTTTTTTTTCAATATAGAGAATTATAAAAAAATATTGAGTTATTTTTCATTCAAGAAACTCTTTGAGACCAGTGGCAGATAAAGCTTGCATAAAGTCCTAGACTAAAATAAATAAAATTCAATTTTCTAAAATTCAACCTAAATTTATTAAGTAAAATTTACATATTTTTTTCCCAATGTAAACCTGCCGCAAATTTCAGCCAATCACAAGCTGAGAAATATTATCCTATCTTTCATAACTACATATCATATTTTCGTTATTTTCAATTTAAAATTAAACCAACCTTCATGTAAAACAGGTAAAAAATCTATTCGTTTGATTTCCAGAACAAAATCGAAATCGGATTTTTCATTATAAACAAAACTGAAAATTCTCGGAAAATCAGAAAATGGATTTTTCAACCAAATACGACATTTATATTTATGTAACAATTTTGTTTCCAAATTTGTGTATATTTGTAATTGAAAATAATTGACGGTTAACTTATAGCAACAAATTACTTGACCAATATCGCTCGCTATAATGCACCATTTAAATTCGTCACTAATAAGTTCCGTTAAAAATGAATCACATTTATAAGTTAAGTTGAAATGATCTTGTTCATAATGTTTCATCCTAGAATATTCAGGTAAATCTTTTCCACATATCCAACAAAAACTGCCGTAAAAACAATAAAAATGTTCGTGTTTTGTTATTTTTCTTTCAACATCGGAACGAACACATCCACTTTTTTTATTTTTACAATTTCTAATCGGAGCACATTTTACACATAACCAAGCCTTTTCTTCAATTTTAACAACTAATTCTTTCATTTTACCACACTTTCCACAATTCTGATTTACAGTTATTTTAAACACGATATTTTTATCACTACCGAATAATTCCAGTAAACTAAGTCTACCAAGAACTACAGATACGTGTTTCTGAATAGTTCTATAACCTTTTGGTCCAACATAATCAATTCTAGATAAATGTTTTGCGCCATTTGTTACAAATAATTCGTAAGTAAATTGCGAATAAACTTCGGAATTACTTAATAATCTTATGCAATGAAATATTTCTTGTGTTTTTAAAGATATTTTGATGTGAACGAGAAATAAGAAATTAAATGCGCTCAAAATAAATGTTGTCAGCATATTTTCATTTATGTTATGTTGTAATTGAAAACAATTGGTCAATATTTTGTTAGCATGCTGCTTCTTACAATGATTCAATAAATCTTTTCTGCAACCAATCCACTCACAGCTGTGACTATAAACAAATGGACAAATTTCTTGAGAAAACTCACACACATCTTCATGTTGTTTAATAGCCAAAGATGATACGCGTTTCTTACAACCGAATTTTTCGTTGTTACACGGAAATGTTAATAATTCTACTACATTTTCGTATAAATAATTTCGAACTAAATCTTCAGCAGATAATTTACACTGACTACAGTAATTAGAACTTTTACTAGATATGTATACTGGCACAGAAGATAAATAATTATCACAATTGCAACATTTTAATTTGTCTAAAATATCTGCTCGTATTTCCATTTTGAAATACACTTTTAAATGTTGTTAGACGACAGGAAAATTATTGTTATTTATATTTAAAATATTAAAGATAAACAATATCATAAAATTATACTTATCGATAAGAAATACTTATTAGATTATTTATGGGACGTAAATACTAAATATATGATTTAAAAATTATATCATAGACAAGTGTAATAATAATAACATATCTAGACCTAGACAGTCCAGAACCAATATTGGGTCGCATTAAAAACAAATATTTTTAAACAATATGCAGAATCTGTAAATAAAATAGTAATTCAATATGTAAATATGTTTTTTGTTAAAATAACTACAACTTTTTAAATTTCAGATATATATATATATATATATATATATATATATATATATATATATATATATATATATATATAAAACAGAAAATACGCCATCTAGTTTTGTAAGTTATCTATTATACAAATAGTACAACTTACGCCATCTTTTAAGCATTGATAGAACTATTTCAATTACAATAAAAAAATCACGGCATTTTTTAATAAAATACCAAAAACAAATTGTTATTTTATTAAATTATTGTTAAATTATAATGCAATGTAAGTACAAATTTACATTTGTTTAACAATACTGCAAACAAATGTACAACATAAGCGTATGGCATTTTATGTATATGTGTACAATTTGACATTTATCTAATATTATACAAATACAGTACTAATAAATTTTAAATATATTTATACTTTTGCCATTTTATTTATATAAATTAAGTGCTATCTCTTGATAGTATAAAATATATTAAATTTTATTGATAGCATTGGCAACACTGACAAACTGCAGTCTGCGTTACTGCCTTCATTTTGTATACAATTTTCAAGGGCACCATGAAAACCAATTAAAGCCAAGATATTTAAACAGTTACATGCTATTGTTATTTTACATTTTTTGTAAAAAAAATTTGTTTAACATAGCATCATCCTTAGTTTAATATTTAAACAAGTTAAATTTTTTCGTACACAACATTTACTACCAGTTTACTACACATTTCTACAACAAATAACCAAAATGAGTGAAGCTACTGAGAATACTCTTTCTGAAGATGTTGAAAATGAAATCGATGATGAAGAGGAAGATCCTCCAGATGAGGATTTGTTAAAAATATTGGTTGCTACAGACATACATTTGGGATATAATGAAGAAGATTCCGTAAGAGGTAACTATAAAAATGTGATTTATGGTTATGTATTTAATTTACCGGTAAATATTCTTTTTAGGAAATGATTCATTCGAAACATTTGAAGAAATATTAGAATATGCTGTTAAATACGAAGTAGATTTTATTCTATTAGGCGGTGATTTATTTCATGATACACAACCATCTAAATTGTGCTATCATCGTTGTATTTCGCTTTTAAAAAGGTAAAAATATGTAAAAAGCAGAAACAAAAGGAAATATTTGCAAATAAAATAAAATGACTTTGGGTTTTAGTTCTGTATTAATTTTAATTAAAAAAATCGTTGTTTGTATCATTTTTCCTGAAGACTATGTTGAAACGTCGATTTTTTAATTAAAATTAATACAGAACTAAATCTTAGTCATTTTATTTTAATATAATGAGTTTTGAAATTTTTTTTTACTATGTTAACAAGTGTAATGTTTTTATTTAGATATTGTTTAGGAGACGAACCAGTTCGTGTAAATTTTTTATCGGATCAGTCTCGCAATTTTCCAAATTTACGAAACCCAATTGTTAATTACGAAGATCCTAACCTCAATATCTCAATACCAGTATTTTCCATTCACGGAAATCATGATGATCCTACAGGTTTTAATTGTTCTTACAAGTTAATTGATTGATTTTTTTAATATTTTAAATCGTAGGGGCTAATCGTTTATCAGCTATAGACATTTTAGCAGATACAGGCTTAGTTAACTATTTTGGGAAATTAACCGATTTAACTACTATCCAAATGTATCCGATATTAATGGCTAAAGGTGAAACCAAACTAACTTTATTCGGATTATCACACATAAAAGATGAAAGGTTGTCGCAGTTGTTTCGTGAAAAAAAAGTGAATGATAATATTTTATTTATTCATAAGATTGTCAACTGTAACAACAAAAATTAATTTAACCAATATTTATATGTACTCTAGGTTACAATGGTGCTGCCGAAGGAGGGATCCAACTGGTTTAATATGTTAGTATTGCATCAGAATCGAGCTCCAAATAGGGGTGTTAAAAATTTTATACCCGAAACTGTACTACCAAATTTTCTAAATTTAGTAATTTGGGGACATGAACACGATTGCCTTATAGATCCGGTAAAAAGTGTAAATGGCCCCTATATTTCTCAACCAGGTAACTTTATTATAATAATAAATAGATTGCTATATAAAGAGTGTAAAATTGGTAAAAATATTGTTGTACAAATTGGTGCTAGTCAGTTAAGATAGTTTCGACCATCTTGAATGAATGTCTGATGAACGTTTTGGATAAAAGAATACACGTAGACATCCGATTGAGATTCCAAATGGTAAGGATAAAGGAGCATGTATAAGAGGCATCATGAATGTGTGAATGAAGCAAAAGTTGCCTGTCTGTTTAATTTTTGCATAAATGAAAATAGTTTGTGCCACATCCTTATGATGGGTACGTGGCGTGATTGTATATATATATATATATATATATATATATATATATATATATATATATATATATATATATATATATATATATGTACGTTGTTATATTTAATTTTGTCGATAGGAAGTTCCGTAGCAACTTCACTGGCAGTAGGAGAGTCATTACCAAAATATGTAGGATTGTTGCATGTTTATAAAAAAAAATTTAAAATGCATAAAATTAAATTAACGACGGTAAGACCATTTATTCATCGTGATATACTTGTATCAAAACCCGAACATGTATATGGTGAAAATGCTGTAGAGCATGCACATGAACAAATTAATAAAACTATCAGAGAAATGATCGAAGAAGGCTCAACACAAGGTATATAATTACCCCTACATTATTATTATGAAATGTGTGTTTCATTATGATCGAACGAACATTGTAATTTATAGACTATTTATGATTCTAGGTGATAAAATGCCATTAATAAGACTAAATGCATTGTTTACGGATGAATCATTTATGACAAATTCTCTTCGAATTAGCCAATATTATGCAGATAAAGTTGCAAATCCTTTAGATATGTTATCATTTAAACTGAAAACTACCGGAATTTCTAGAAGACGCGATAGAACTAATATGGCTGATTTAGCCGAAATAGATGGTGTAAGAATCTTTCTTCTTTTTTTTTACGAATTAATAATTGTTAGTTATGACTCTTTCATTTAAATACATATTTGATGAGAAAAATTAATCGTCGATTATTGGGTCAAGTTATACTTTATTGAAATATTTTCAATTTTTGGTATTATTACCCTCTTCAGAAAAGTTAACTCATAATCGACTGTTAATTTTCTTTTTTTTTTTTT
Organism: Clivina fossor; assembly: GCA_963966155.1. Lineage (NCBI taxonomy): Eukaryota > Metazoa > Arthropoda > Insecta > Coleoptera > Carabidae > Clivina > Clivina fossor. The sequence continues at coordinate 26,270,579 of OZ014550.1, forward strand.
GTTTCATTACTAAATATGATATTTATGATAATAATGGAATCATTATGTATCATTATGTACGTTTTTATGTATTGTATCATATATTTCTTTTAGGATGAACTAACCGAACGTGTCGAACAATTAGTCGAAAAATATTTCGAAATAAAACAACAGCATTTATCGGTTTTAACAATAAGCGGTTTATGTGAAGCTGTAACGCGTCATATCGATAGAAATGATACGGATGCTTTAAATGACATTTTTACGTAAGCTAATAACACGAAAATCTCTCGAAATTCTTGTTATTTATATTTTCAAATTTTAGCTACCAATACGACAAAACTCTAGAAAGACTACTCAAAATTGATGATATTAATGACGAAAATTTCGATGAATATTTAGCACAAATTCGTGAAGAAAGAAAGGAAAACACTAATGAAGATTTAGAGGAGGTAAGTTTTTGTTATGTTTGTTTCTATAATTTTTGAAATATATTAGAATATTATAATCTGTTTTTCTGACGTTTTTAACGTTTCATTAAACGCGGATAAAACAATTAAAAAATATATTTTTTATGTTAAACTACAACTTGAAATTTTCAGGCTGTCAAACTACTCGATAGCGAAAAACGAAAAATAAATAATCCCAAACGTTCTCAGGAGATATGTATATCTTCAGATGAAGAACTTTCTTCTGATGCAAATACTTCTGCAGCTATTTCAAGAGGAGCTGCAGCTACTTCGAGAAGAGCTGCTGCTACTTCGAGAGGAGCTGCTGCTACTTCGAGAGACGCTGCAGCTACTTCGAGAGACGCTGCAGCTACTTCGAGAGACGCTGCAGCTACTTCGAGAGACGCTGCAGCTACTTCGAGCGGAGCTGCAGCTACTTCAAGAGGAGCTCCAGCTACTCGACCTGCAAGAGGTCGAGGTTCCAGGGGACCGCGTCGAGCACGCGCCAAAGCACTATATTAAATAATCACACTCGCAGTTAATCTGCTATCTGTTATTATTTAATACTTAATATTTATAAATATCTTCTAAACTAAATAGATATTTTTCTACACTGATTTAATAATAAGTAATTGATCCAAAATGATTGATGACAAATCATTTGAGTGTTTTTCTGTTTTACGAATCGACTATCTAATGTTTGTTCAGCCGCAATCATAGGCAATGTTTTCATTAAAGTTTATTTATTTAACGGTAATTGCTCATTAAGGAAATTAAATATCAAAAATATTAAACTCGTATTCAATCTATTAATATTTAATATTAAGATAATTAAGTTCTTACGAATAATGCGTTTTAATGAATCCGTGATTGCTTCGTGAACAGTCTAGAGATGTGCCGCGTTTGGAATGCCACATTCATGGCATAAAAACTAAATGGTTTTTAGGTTAAAAACCATTTTATTTTTCGCATTACCCCATGACTGATTCACTCCAGACGCGGCAAGTACTTCTTCTTCAGACAACTCATAAAGTAATCATGAACATTAAAGCACATATTCACAGGAACAACAGTGATAGAATCAACATCAGTATTTTAGTCACAATCGAATTCAGACGTTTTTACAGTGTTCTGTTTGTCAAAACAACACACTCAACTTACAAGATTTACTGATCTGACGATAATTGAAATGTAAAAAACAAACATATTATTGTTCTTTTAATGTTAGGATGATATATAATCATTTACATATGTCAGAAAGTACTTAAAAAATATAAAATATAAAATAATATTACTTAAATTAAATACATTATTAATAAAATAAAATAACAATAGTAGACATGAAGGTTACATATTGTTTATAGTTGAAGTGAATTCTTGTATGTCAAAAGGAGCAATTCCGACAAGAATTTTTTTTACAGAAGTTTTAAATTGCTTATTCTTTAAATTTTTGATTTCCGCAGGTAGTGCATTATATAGATCTATCCCAAAGTAATTTGTGCCATCTCTGTCTTTTTGCAGACGAAGAAATGGTTTATGTAGGTTTGAAGAACCTCTCGTATTATAATCATGCAAATTTTTTATTTCATTGAATAAACATAGATTATTTTTGACGTAAACAAGACAGTGTAGGATGTACAGGCCAGGCAAAGTCAATATTTTTGTCTCCTTAAAAAGAGGCTTTGTGTCCTCGCGATAGCTCCGTTTACAGATGACACGAAGCATTTTCCTTTGTAATCGAAATATTCTTTTTGAGGATGGGGAATGACCCCATATCAGCAAACCATAACTCAAAACTGATTCAAACAGCCCGTGATATGCTTGTTTAATGGTGTCAAAATTTACTGTATCCACAAGATTTTTAAATAAAAATATGTATGAACCTAGTCTCTTTGCAATATTTTCACAGTGATAAAACCATGTTAACTTTTTGTCAAGAATTAAGCCTAGTAGTTTAACATGAGCAATATCATTGTTATCATTAGCAGCACTACGGTTACTGAATATAATTTGTTGTGTTTTTGTGTCATTCAATTTCAGTTTATTAATTCCAAACCAAGTTTGTAGATTATTTTTAGAAATATTTGATTTTTCTAATAAGCAGTTCCTGTCAGAATCGGCATTTAAAACAGTTGTGTCGTCTGCATAAAGAATCATTTTGCTGCTAGGCAATGCATTAAATATATCATTTATATATGTTATAAATAATACAGGACCTAGTACGGAGCCCTGAATTACTCCAAAATTTAACTGTTTTAAATTTGATTTCTGCCCTTTATTATCTACAAATTGATACCTATCTGAAAAATAGGATTTAAAGAAATTAATTGCACTGGTACTGAAATTATAAAGATCTAATTTACTGAGCAATATTTCATGAGACACACAA